>CM077151.1:162142247-162273935 GCA_039583875.1 Platanthera guangdongensis | reverse complement strand
CACAACGGCATCTTGCTGCATCGGAAACCTCTACGAATCCCTAAGTTCGTATGCAACATCACCGTGTCGGACTAACGGTCGCGACTACGGCTTCACCCACCATGCCTAATCCACTAGCGAAGCGGATCTCTAATGCAAAATATGCGGGGACGGACTCAATCGACCCGGAAGTTCCTCTTGAAACTTGGCAAGCCAAAACCCCTCTCATTTGAGAGTTTGGTGCCCAAAAATTAGAGAAAAGAAAAACTAGATGATGCTAAAACGTGCATCCTAAAGACGAGAGGAGAGATGTCGTTACCTTCCGACTCCTCTTTCTTGCCATGGCAAAAATAGCGGATGGAAATCTTCGCAATGGTCTAAGCTTCACGGATCCGGACTCGGCTCGCGATTCGGAGCCCGACACCCTTCCTACAGCCCAAGAGTTCTTCTTCTTCCTCCTTGCTCTAGGTTTTCTCAAGATCTTAGAAAGAGGGAACTTGGAAAAGTGAGGATCTGCAGCCCTAACTTCGGCTTAAATCCCAGGAGATGGCCTGAACCGTTAGATCCCAAAACCAAAAAAGACTGGCTGCGATTCGCCTGGAAAATAAAAGATTGGCCGAACACGGCCTGGCACACGCCCGTGTCCAGGGCCGTGTGCCTCATTCGCCATCTCAAATCGACGCGCCTGGAATCAGACACGGGCATCCGACACGCCCGTGTTCAATCCGACACGCCCGTGTCCCCAGTGACACGGCCGTGTGGCCTGCCGTGTAGCTCCAACGACACGGCCCCAACACCAACCCGAGAGGTGACACGGCCTGGGACACGCCCGTGTCCCAAGCCGTGTGCCCCAGTCTCGACACCCTGTCGAGCACAAAGTGTCGACACTTGGGCCGAGTGTCGACACGGCCTCGACACGCCCTGCGACACGCCCGTGTCGCAGGCCGTGTGCCCCACTCTCGACACATGTCGAGCACAAAGTGTCGACACTTGGGCCGAGTGTCGACACGGCCTCGACACGCCCTGCGACACGCCCGTACGCAGGCCGTGTGCCCACTCTCGACACTCTGTCGAGCACAAAGTGTCGACACTTGGGCCGAGTGTCGACACGGCCTCGACACGCCCTGCGACACGCCCGTGTCGCAGGCCGTGTGCCCCACTCTCGACACTCTGTCGAGCACAAAGTGTCGACACTTGGGCCGAGTGTCGACACGGCCTCGACACGCCCTGCGACACGCCCGTGTCGCAGGCCGTGTGCCTCATGCCAGAACCCAAAAATTTTCAGAACAGCAGATTGAACCTCTTGCAAAAACTGGGGTGTTACAACTCTCCCCCACTTAACTGAATTTCGTCCCGAAATTACAAAACAAAAGGGTACAAAACTTAAATTGTACCTGACACAAATAGTTCTGGATAGTCTTCTAGCATGGCCTGTTCTCGCTCCCACGAGAAACTCCTCACGACCGCAGTTGTCCCAACGGACTTTCACAAGTTTAACTTCTTTATTCGCAACTGCCGAATCTCTGAATCTTCTATAGCGATTGGAAGGACTCGCGTCCTCAAGTCTTCCTCAATCGGCACCGATGCCGGCTCAATCACCACGCTAGACTCCACCAAGGCTTTCCTCAACACGGAGACGTGGAAGACGTCATGTAATCCACTCAAATCTGCGGACAATGCCAACGATAGGCTGCTTCTCCTATCCGCTCAACAATTTCAAAGGCCCCAAAAACCTTGGACTCAACTTCTTGAGTCGGCGAATCCGCGAGACGCCTTTGAACGGCTTGACCTTCAGATAAACCCAATCACCAACTGCAAATTCTAACTTCCGGTGACGAGCATTAAAATATTTCGCTTGCCTGTCTTGTGCCACCTTCATACGCTCTTGGATGGTCCGTACCATCTCACAAGCGTCAACTACCGCATCCTTCCCAGAAGTTTGGTGTCTCCGCCTCTGCCAAGACATTGGCGTTCGACACCGCCTCCCATACAAAGCTTCGTATGGGGCCATCTTTATGCTAGCTTGAAAACTGTTGTTGTACGCAAATTCTACCATGAAGAGGTGATCCTCCCACCTCTTGCCAAAATCGAGAACGCACATCCTCAACATATCCTCCAACGTACGGTTCGTCTCTCCGTTTGCCCATCGGTTTGAGGATGGAACGCCGTACTGAACTTTAGCTTCGTGCCCAAGCTCTTCTGAACAAGTCTCCAATCCTTGGACGTGAATCGTCCATCGCGATCACTGACTATGCTCTTCGGAATTCCGTGCAGTCGCACAATGTTGCGAACATACAACTCCACCAGCTTCTCCACGCTGTCCTCTTTCCGGTTCGGGATGAAGTGAGCCACCTTGGTTAGGCGATCCACGATCACCCAAATAGCATCATTCCCATGCTGCGATCTAGGCAAACCATGCACAAAGTCCATGGAAATGTCCTCAAATTTCCACTCAGGAATGGGAAAGGGCTTCAGGAACCCGCCCGGTTTCTGACATTCGGCCTTCACCAAGGCACATGTTTGGCAACGACTCACATACAAAGCCACATCTCGCTTCAACCCCGGCCACCAAAAGGATTTCTTCATATCCAAGTACATCTTTGTACTGCCCGGGTGAATGGAGTACTTTGAGAAGTGAGCCTCAAACATCAACTCCTCACGGAGATTGCCAAACTGCGGTACACAAAACCTTCCGCCCTTCCTCAGAATCCCATCAATCATCTCCCAGGTGCTGCTCTCGCCCGTTTGAGACTCCAACACAAAAGGTTGAAACTCCACATCCAACCGAGTCGCTTCCCGAATACGGTCGGACAAATCGCTTTGTACTTCAATCCAGTTCAACCGAGCCACGCTAGACTCGCCCTCGCAACACATTCCAATCCAAGGGACTCCCATTCCCGTACCAACCGCTCATCATGAGCTTCGATCCAATTTCCTAGCCCCGAGTACTTTCTACTCAACGCATCCGCCACCACATTGGCTTTACCCGGCGTGTACTGAATCGCCACTTCGTAGTCTCCAAGAAACTCAACCCATCTGCGTTGCCGCATATTCAAGTCCTTTTGATCTAAGAGATACTTCAGGCTTTTATGGTCCGTGAAGATCTCCACTCTTGCGCCATAAACATAATGCCGCCAAATTTTCAGCGCGAAGATTACCGCCGCCAACTCCAAGTCATGGACGGGGTAATTCCTCTCATGAGGTTTCAGCTGTCTAGACCCAAAGGCTATCACCTTCCTATGTTGCACCAAACGCAACCCAAACCGCATCCCGATGCGTCACTGAAAATTTGAAATCCATCTGTCCCTTGCGGTAAACTCAAGATCGGAGCCATCATAAGCCTCTCCTTTAGTGCCTCGAATGCTTGACCGCACTCTTGGGTCCACACAAATTTATGGTCTTTGCGAGTGAGAGAGGTGAGGGGTAGAGCTATCTTCGAGAAATTCTCCACGAACTCCTATAATACCGGCTAGTCCAAGAAAACTTCGGACTTCCGCCACGGTCCTCAACACCGGCCAATCTCTGATGGCCTCCACTTTCGCTGGATCCACTGCCACCCCATCACCACTAATCACGTGGCCCAAAAATGCCACCTTCTCTAACCAGAACTCGCATTTGGAGAATTTTGCATACAACTCATTCTCCCTCAACACTTGCCAAAACTATTCTCAAGTGGGTCTCATGCTCCACCTCCGATTTGGAATACACCAAAATGTCATCAATGAAAACAACCACAAAAGAATCCAAGTATTCCCGGAATACCCGATTCATCAGATCCATGAACACCGATGGTGCGTTCGTCAGCCCGAACGGCATCACCGTAAACTCAAAGTGTCCATACCTTGTCCCAAAAGCAGTTTTGGGTATGTCCTCATCCCGAATTCGTAGCTGATAGTAGCCTGACTTCAAGTCCAACTTCGAATATACCATCGACCCCACCAACTGGTCAAATAAATCATCTATCCGAGGAATCGGATACTTATTCTTGACGGTCAACTTATTAAGCTCTCGGTAGTCTATGCACAGGCGCATGCTACCGTCTTTCTTCTTCACAAACAACACCGGTGCGCTCCACGGTGAAGAACTGGGTCTAATATACCCTTGCTCCAACAGTTCCTGTAACTGAACCTTAAGTTCCGCTAACTCCTTTGGTGCCATCCTAAAAGAGGACGTGACACCGGTCTAGCCTCCGGCACTAACTCGATCGAGAAGTCGATCTCCCGCCGAGGAGGCGCTCCAGGAAGTTCATCCGGAAACACATCCTTGAACTCTGCCACCACAGGCACTTCCTCAATCGACAGTTGGGAGAGACGAACCTCCAATAACGCTACAAGCGCTACACCACCTGGTTAACCGCCCGCACCAACTGCATGGCCGATATCAGGGAACAGGCCACTCCACCAAGGCCCTCAAACTTGACTTCTATTTGCCCTTTACTCCTTAAGGTCACCTCCTTAGAAAGGCAGTCAATACTGGCGCGCTGCTCTGCAAGCCAGTCCATACCCAAAATGACATCGAACTCTACTAATGGTAACACTGCCGCTTCCAGAGCGAAGACAACTCCGTCTAGCTCCCAACAAATGCGCCCTTTAGCCTCGGTGGTCATAGATGACCCATTGGGCATGCGCACTTTCAGCTCTGCTCCCGACGAGAAAGACTCAATTCCTATTCTCCGGATGAAGCTCTCCGCAAGAAAGGAGTGCGATGCTCGGTATCAAACAATACCCTAGCGGGGTATCCGGAAACTAACACGAAGCCTACAACATAGACATTACACAAAAGTCTAAAAGGATGAAGCACGAAAATTTAAACTTAAATTCTCTTCATACCTGTCACCACATCGTCTGGCGGATCGCTTCTTGCTGTCCAAGGTTGTAGGCCCTTGGTTGCACCGGTTGGAACCGAGAAGCGCTCGACTCCGCCATCTTTCCTTTCTCTGCAGCACTGGGGCCCGAGCGCACCGACTGCTCCTGCTTTGACTCTTGCCCCGCTCCCCCTTGCTGACAAGCACGGGCTATGTGCCCAACCTTCCCGCAGTTGTAGCACGTCGGCGGTCCCCTAGAGTGGGAACCCCCAGGCGTCCAGTTGCTCCTCTCACCAGATCTGGAAGTGGAAGGCTTCTTCCTCCACCTACTCCCATCAGACTTTCCATGAGATTGGGAAGGCTTCCCTTCCCCTTGCTTGGGAGTAAAACCTTACGGCGTTGGGTTCGCTCCAAATCATTCTCCAAACTCCTGGCGGCTTCAACTAACTCATTAAAACCCGCCCTCTTCATGGAGATGAGGGGCTGCCTCAGATTCTCCCTCAAACCTTGGTAGAAGAGGTTATCCCTCTCTAAATCATCAGCCATTGTCGTTCCCGCATAACGACCCAAACGGGTGAACTCTTGCACGTACTCGTCCACCGTCTTTTCGCGCTGCCATTAGATGCAAAAACTGTCTCTGCAGGGCCAACCGAGTTGAAACTGGGATATACCTCTTAAGAAAAGCGTCCCCGAACTCTTCCACTGACGGGGTGCGTCCCGGAAACTGGCGGCCGCTATGGCTCACCCACCACAACTTGGCGTCTCCTTCCAACATGAAAGCCGCATACTCAGCTTTCTTTTCCTCTGGCGTCTCTGCCGCCCTTAACAGTTCTTGAATGCGAAACCACCAGTCTTCCGCATCCGTTGGCGTTCCGACACCCTTGAAGACGGGGGATGGAAACTCAGGAAATACTTCATGTGTCGGTCTCCATGTCCAACAACTACTCTCTCCGCCAAAGGCTCCACTCGCCTGGCTTCTGTTCCTGGCACGGCCGTTGCCGTATCTGGTGTGGCAGGGGCTGCCACCTGAGCCGCTGCTGCAGCCTGAGCTGCCACCATCGCTTCTGCAAGCATGCGGCAGAAGTCGGCGGGTCTACACCCGTGCCCAAAAGACCTGGAGCAGTAGCACTGCTCGCCGAGAGATCATCCCTTGCTCTTGAAGTGCCCGCCTCGTTGCTTGCACTCTTCAGGAAGACAAGAAATAAGGGATTAGTCTCCAATCTCAAGACTAAAACATAAGGACACTCATGGTCCCGCGTTACTCTTATGTGGATAACTTCTTTACGCACTGACCTTGAACTCAACCGCTCTGATACCAAGTTGTAACACCTCCCCTGTAATAGACGTATAATATGGGTCCGGCCGGGGCCCCACAACATACGAACACCACAGCTTTAGTATTAAAGTTGATATAGCTACCCAAACTCAAAACACTTGCACAACACAGCGGAAAACCAAGCACAACTAGAAGTTATCCACTAATCCAAAAGAGTAAACAAATGGCCTTAAGGCCTTACATCAAAAGTCCAAAAGGGTAAACAGTACAACCAAAATGAATGTGCTCAGCACTCCTAGTCTACCTCGCATGCAAGCCGGACAAAATAGTCTCAAACATACATCATCAAAAGTAGTGCTACAAAAGAGAAAACACTTCATGGGCTTAGGCCTTTTTGGCCGGCGTGCTAGCTCCTGCGTGCGATCCTTGCCCTGTAAAAATTATTAGTAACGTGGGTCAGCAAAGGCTGACCTCAAACTGTGTAACAACACATCTCCTCCCGGCCGCCCCTAACGGACCCCGGGAACCCTCCAACCTGCAAGTCAGCACTTCATATGCAATATAAATTTCTATAAATAGAAATACATTAAAACAGGCTTGGATGTCTCAATCAACAAACATGTTCTCTACTGGTTGAGCATATAAAGAAAGGCCTACTATGCAGCATGAATGCAACACCCGGGCTTCACCCAAGGTACCCTAAACCGTATGCATCTAGCACAACATCACAACATTTGGGTACTCACATTTCCCCAATTGGCATAAAGCCGCAAACATTGAGGGAGACACAACTCCCTCACACGGCGCACAGGCCGCCACATGGAAATCTTGCCAAGGCCCCACCCGCTCGTGGGCTTAGCCCCGGGCTTGCCTGCAAGCTCTGACGTCTCATGTCAGGATTCCAACAACCACAGACTGACCGATTCTAAGAAGCCTTGCTGGACCCCACCCGCTCATGGCCTCTTTGCCCGGGCTTGCCCCAAGCTTGGCATTCTCGTCAGTCTCACAGAAGGGGACTAGTCTCGCCGGGACACTCTCCACACATGACGCACGTGTCACGGGATAGCCAGCCGACCACGGAGACATAGCCACGCCTTGGCACAACACAACCAAGACTAAACACATCGCAATCCCTCTTTGTACCGCAGCGTTCCCGCGCACCAAGGAAAACATCTCCAACTCGTGCGGAGCTAACCTTGTCCACCAAGGAAACCATCTCCATTCTCATTTGGAGCTAACCTTGTCAAGGAAACCATCTACCACCACGAGGAGCTAACCTTGTCCGGGTTCGACTACATGTACTCTTTTCAAGCAAACGGGACAATCATCACCACCACACAAACGGCATCTTGCCGCATCGGAAACCTCTACGAATCCCTAAGTTCGTATGCAACATCACCGTGTCGGACTAACGGTCGCGACTACGGCTTCACCCACCATGCCTAATCCACTAGCGAAGCGGATCTCTAATGCAAAATATGCCGGGGACGGACTCAATCGACCCGGAAGTTCCTCTTGAAACTTGGCAAGCCAAACCCCTCTCATTTGAGAGTTTGGTGCCCAAAAATTAGAGAAAAGAAAACTAGATGATGCTAAAACGTGCATCCTAAAGACCGAGAGGAGAGATGTCGTTACTTCCGACTCCTCTTTCTTGCCATGGCAAAAATAGCCGGATGGAAATCTTACAATGTCTAAGCTTCACGGATCCGGACTCGGCTCGCGATTCGGAGCTCCGACACCCTTCCTACAGCCCAAGAGTTCTTCTTCTTCCTCCTTGCTCTAGGTTTTCTCAAGATCTTAGAAAGAGGGAACTTGGAAAAAGTGAGGATCTGCAGCCCTAACTTCGGGTTAAATCCCCAGGAGATGGCCTGAAACCGTTAGATCCAAAACCAGAAAAAGACTGGCTGCGATTCGCCTGGAAAATAAAAGATCTGGGCCGAACACGGCCTGGCACACGCCCGTGTCCAGGGCCGTGTGCCTCATTCGCCGTCTCAAATCGACGCGCCTGGAATCAGACACGGGCATTCGACACGCCCGTGTTCAATCCGACACGCCGTGTCCCCAGTGACACGGCCGTGTGGCCTGCCGTGTAGCTCCAACGACACGGCCCCAACACCAACCCAGAGGTGACACGGCCTGGGACACGCCCGTGTCCCAAGCCGTGTGCCCCAGTCTCGACACCCGTCGAGCACAAAGTGTCGACACTTGGGCCGAGTGTCGACACGGCCTCGACACGCCCTGCGACACGCCCGTGTCGCAGGCCGTGTGCCCCACTCTCGACACATTGTCGAGCACAAAGTGTCGACACTTGGGCGAGTGTCGACACGGCCTCGACACGCCCTGCGACACGCCCGTGTCGCAGGCCGTGTGCCCCACTCTCGACACTCTGTCGAGCACGAAGTGTCGACACTTGGGCCGAGTGTCGACACGGCCTCGACACGCCCTGCGACACGCCCGTGTCGCAGGCCGTGTGCCCCACTCTCGACACTCTGTCGAGCACAAAGTGTCGACACTTGGCCGAGTGTCGACACGGCCTCGACACGCCCTGCGACACGCCGTGTCGCAGGCCGTGTGCCTCATGCCAGAACCCAAAAATTTTTCGAACAGCAGATTGAACCTCTTGCAAAAACTGGGGTGTTACAGTACCTCCTGCTAAAGTTAAAGATAAACAATGATATCCCATATTACATCCTACATAACTGCCCAATCACTGAACACTGGATGCAATACTCTAAAAATCAGCTGAAAGAATGAAGAAAAAAAGAAAATATGAGAAGGGTTCATCCCAATTACAGCACTCTCATCCTCCTCCACCACCTCCTCCTGATGCAGGTGCAGGTGGAAGCTCTGCAAGTCAACCCCCTGCCAGAAGTCAGGCTCCTATCAACCTCATGCCAGATCTTACCACAGGGAAAGCCAATCCAGGGGTTCACATTCTAGGAGAGGAGGATATAGAGGTAGTAAAAGAGATATTCAAGTATATTCCAAAGCGTACTCCAGGCAACACCATATTCTAGGGGAGGACAAATTCCTTCTGATACAACATCAGGTCCTTTTCCCCTACAAGCTGAAAGAAACTGTGTCTGCCAGGCCTCCTCAAGACAATCCCTCCAATAGGTATGAGCCACCTGTACCTTTTGAGGACCCTGAAAATAATCCAGCTGCTTGGACTGCCAGGTTAAAGGAATTAGCTGCACTGGATTAGATTAAGAAGGCCAGAGAACAAGGAATAGATTCTTCCAACATTTCTACTATGTCTGAACAGAGACAAAAAAAGAACTAGAGAGATATGCTTCAAGTAAATTCTTTGATGCTGACAGATACATGGAATTACATCCTGAAGCTGTGGTTCCCAGGCCTAAAAAGCAAACATATTTGGGTGCAGCAGATGATACCAGATCCAACAAAGAAGCCCTCAATCCAACAGAGAAATTAAACTTGTTAAGGCAAAGAGAAGAAATGATATTGTAAGGTGATAATTTCTGTGATTTCGACTGCTATCTGGATGATATATATCTCTGTGATTCTGCTATATCTAGCTATTGTTTTTCTTTTTTGCTGATTGTATGTTGTTATTTAAATTTTTCCAAAGTCTGTAAATAGTAATCCTAACCAAAATAGGGGGAGATTGTTGGAACACCCTATTACTAATTGGGTCAGGATCACTATGTCTCTAGGAATCTCTGCTTGACCTCTTGTATAGCTCAATAGGTCAATTAGAATTAAGTCTAAGGGTTAGAAGACTAGGTTTGGAAGCTGCCCTGAAGACCAGGATTCTCTGTCTGGAGACTAAGTCTGATCGTTGAGCTCAGCACGATGATTTGTCGAACTCCGATCGACGATCGTCTAGCTCAACTTCGACAAGATCGTCGAACTCCATTCGACGATCGCTGAGCTCAACATCATTATATCGTCGAACTCCATTCGACGATCGGTGAGCTCAGGTCGACGATTTTGACTATGCTTTGGATCTTTATCTCTAAGCTCAGTTCGACGATCTTTGAGCTCAGATCGACGAAATTTTGCTGTTGTATGTTTCCAGATCGCTGAGCTCAGCTCGACGATAGCAGAGCTCAGTTCGACGATTTCAGATAACTTCTAGGATGTTTCTACATTCAAATTCAAATCAGTTAGGAGTTATTCTGCAAATAATTCAAAGATTTCCTAGCCGTTCTCATTCATTTCTGGACCAAGTTTCAAGGGATTTTTCAAGGAATATTTCTGTGGACTTTCCTCCAGAAGAGATTATGCAATTAAGTATGCAATCAATACAGGCTAACGGCTATTCTTGACAGAGAATGTTATTCTATTCTGCACCAGAGAATAGAAATTACAGAGACACATTCAAAAATCTTCTGTCACAAAGAATTCTCAAGAACACACATCCAAGGAGATCAAGCTTTCTCAAAATCTTCAGATCTCTGTAGTTTTCAAAGTGTTCAAGTCCAACATATTTCCATACTCCAGACATTCAACATTTCAGCTATTGCTGAAATCATCTATTGCTGGAGTTCAATCTTTGAAGGCCTATCACCCTCAGCAAAGCTTTTCTTCCTGAAGATCTCAAGGATTCAGGGGGAGCTTTGACATCAACAATCCACATAGTCTTCTCAGTTATTTGAGAAAGAGAAGATTTCCATCACTCTCTCACCCCCACTCTGTAAAGGGTTTCTCAAACTCCCTTCAAAAGTTTGAGCTTGGTTTTTGAGCACCTTGTCAAAAGCTCATTGGTGGCAAGACACGTGATCAAAAAATCTGCTTTGGTTTTTGAGCACCTTATCAAAAGCTCATTGGTGCCCAGGACACCTGATCAACTCATCCTGCAGTGGATTCCTACCAAGGGTGGTAGAAGAGTGGATGTACCCAAGTTTAGGGGAACCACTATATTTCCTTGTGTCTTCTGGTTTTGCTTGCCTTCATTTTTGTTTCTGGCCTTGATTTCTCTGTGCTTAGTTTTTGTTTAACTTAGTGCTGTGATTAGATTTATTATTGCTTCCCTGCTCACACATATTACAACAATAGTTGTAAAAGTTTTTAAAGCACCATATACTCTATTCACCCCCCCCCCTCTAGAGTATATCAGATCTAGTTGCACTTTCACAAAGCCGACCAAATTATAACGACCTCGCCAGATGCTCGGGACGACGGTGCTCCTTCCCTGCATTTTATTAGCCCAGCTAAACAATATAGTACTAACATGCTTCGCCACAGGTGTAGGCTCGCATAGCCAAACACCCCGTGCACTCAGGGCACATTAACGGTGAATCCTGTCAATTCAGTGGCTTCACCACCATCCCTAGGATGGAACAATGTGAGCATTTTAGCCTTTTTGACCACTGTCTAAGGCTCCCGACTATGCCAATGGCCAGTCCCTCTTTGGGTCTCTCGCACCGAACCACATAGCCCGGGTCCAATTCCACTTGCCTGTTGCTCACACACGTAGTCACCTTAAGACGTACGCACGAGCCAAGCTTCTCTCGGATCCCGCATCAATTCCAAACATCACATAACCTAGTTATGTACAAGGATGGCTCCCCGGCCGCCAAGTTAGCAGAATTATGTTTCCGCTCAGTTTTTCAGGTGCGGCTTGGATTTAATCCCCAAGGATCCCTGCTGCAATCTACCGTTTTGAAACCCAAAAACACAAAGCATGGAGTCTTCTCCTGCAAACCATACAAAATTAAACATCACCGATCCAGACCAACATGTCTGGGTAGGCTTCATACACAATGCCTATGTCCGTATTTCGATTCCGGACTCTATATGCAACACAAGGGGGACTATTCCCGTCAACCCCAAGGAACACCGCACACTCGCGGGAGCGGGTTTCCTTATGCAAAAGAAGGAGAGCTTCATATGCTCAAGTAGAGAATCGTTACCCTTGTAGTACGCTTTTGCTCCATGGAAAAACTATACGGATAGAAGTCTTCGCAATGGAATTTCCTCTGCGGATCCGCTCTCGGTTCTCAAATCGGTGCTCTGATGCTCCGCCGGCGACCGGAATCCTCCCTTTCCTTACTCCTCTCTCCAACTTCTTAGAAAGAGAATGGTAAAGAGCAAATGAGGAATTAAACCTCCATTCCTTGCCTTAACAGAGCAGGAACAGATCTGGGCCATCAGATCTTAATTAAAGAAAATGAATGGCTCAGATCAACCCAAAATCCCTCAAACCTGGGCCTAACACAACCTCGCATACGGCCGTATCCCTGACTGTATGCCTCGATCCAGACACGATCGTCGAGCACAGAAAAGGACACAGGTCAAGACATGCCCGTGTCTCAATCTGACACGCCCGTGTCAGGTACCGACATGCCCGTGTCCTAGGGGCGTGTTACCAGTAACCGCCACGCCAACCGACATGACCCTTGGGAACACGGGTATGCACACGCCCGTTTCAGTTGACACGCCCGTGTCACGCTGCCGTGTTTCCTGTCGTGTCCTTCTCCGGACACAGTCGGCCAACACAGAGAACCACACGACCTTGGGCACGCCCGTGTCCTTGGCCGTGTACCCCTATACAGACACCAAAACTTCTCTTGGATGCGACCAGTTCGATTACGATTTTCGGGGCGTTACATACTCAATTTCACATATAGCTTGTTCTCTCTTAAAGTAGATAGAAGTTTGCACATGTGCTAAGCATGCTCGTCAACACTCCGGGAATAAACCAGAACATCGTCAATAAAACAACCACAAATTTGTCTTAGAAATTTTAAAAACTCTATTCATCATGTCCATGAATGTCACTAAGAACTCAAAATGTCCATGCTGAGAACGAAAGGTTGTCCGTGGAACATCCGTCTCATGGATTCTCAACTAATGGTAGCCTGAATGATGGTCAATCTTTGAAAACACAGTACTACCACGCAAATAATCAAACAAATCATCTATCCACAGTAAGAGATTCATGTTCTTGATAGTTACCTTATTCCATTCCCTATAGTCAATACATAGCGTCATAGATCAATCTTGTAACATCATACTTTTTCTAGACCGCTTAACTTAGATTAGGGTAGGGCATGTGGTTGGTGAATGGGATTAGGCTAGGTTTGATCATGTCAAGTTATATGACTGGTCCATGTTCAGAAGCAGTTTCATATAGGGATGCAGGTGATTCTGAATCTGAGGATGACATCAATAAAGTGATAGATAAATATGGTGAATTTAGACTGTTGACTGACCTTCTATCTTCTGTAGATTAGCCGATTTGAGGTGTTTTCGGGATGTAAATAGCTAAATACGGATTGCTAATAACATTATGCTTAAAAAGGCATGGAAATAATTTATCATCCCATTGGTTGGGCTTCCCGTTGGCTTACCTTCTATCTTCTATCTTCCAAATGGCAGCCCCTTCAGCAAGTTTATTTCTTTTGCCCCAATTCCAGAGGGGTTCAAGGAGCCCGAGATGTTTTACTACGCTGGGAAGGGAGACCCGGTCTAGCACGTCCAGTGGTTCGAGGACGTGGTCTCGATCCTACAGATGTCGGATGGATTCAAGTGCAGGATCTTTGCCATCACCCTCAAGGAGAAGGCGATGGAGTGGTTTCACCAACTGTCAGCTAGCTCCATTTACTGCTTTGAAGATCAAACCTAACACCTTCGATCAAACCTAAAACCTTCGATAATGGGCCCTATGTGAATCCACCCTAAAACCTTCGAAGAAAACCACATCCTCGAACCACTGGACGTGCTGGACTGGGTCTCCATTCTCGGCATAGTATGACATCTTGGGCTCCCAGAACCTCTCTGGAACTAGGGAAGAAGAAACCAACTCGTTTAAGGTACTGTCAATGGGAAGATAGAAGATAGAAGGTCAGCCAATGGTAAGGTCAGCAAATGGGAAGATAAATTATTTCCTTGACTTTTTTAAACATAATGATATTAGCAATCCGTATTTTGTTATTTACATCCCTAAAAAACCACAAATCGGCGAATCTATAGAAGATAGAAGGTCAGCTGGCAGACTAAGTTCACCATATTTATATATCACTTTATTGATATCATCCTCAGATTCAGAATCACCCTCATCCCTAAATGAAACTGCTTCTGAACCTGGACCAGTCTTATCACCTTCATCCCATAGGATGTTGCTGACTTGTATCAACTATAGCCAGAGCAATCCAGTTGTTCCTGAACTGATTGTACTTACTCTCCCACAATAGGTGCAACCATCTGGGTAGTCTCCCCCTTAACACCAACATTGTCCATAGGGACAATGGGAAGGACAACCCCCATCTGCCTATTTTATAGAAGTCAAAAAGGGGAAGAGAAGAGAAGAAGTGAAGAGAGAAGGTCCTAGTCAGGGGTTCAATCAACTCTAACTTAGAAAAATGTTCTCGATTCAACAGGTGTCGAGTAAACACGATGCCATTCGATGAAGTGTCGAGTGCATTGAGTGAACTTTATGCCATTCTACTTTAATAGAAAAATGTTCTGGATTCAGTAGGCGTCAAGTAAACAGAAGGCCATTCGATGAGGCATCGAGTGCGTTTAGTGGTCTCAACGCCATTCTACTTTAGGAGGAAAATGTTCTGGATTCAGCAGGCGTCAAGTGAACACGACGCCACTCGATGAAGCATTGAGTGTATTGAGTGGTCTCAACGGCATTCTACCTTAACAGATAAATGTTTTGGATTCAACAGGCATCGAGTGAACACAAAACCATTCAACCAAGCATCGAGTGCATTGAGTGGTCTCAACGCCATTCTACTTTAACAGAAAAAAGTTCTGGATTCAACAGGCATCGAGTGAACACGATGCCATTTGACAAAGCATTGAGTGAACTTGACGGCATTCGACGATGCATCAAGTGCATTGACTGAACTCGATGCCATTCAATGAAGCATCGAGTAATACTCAATGCATTTGACTTAAAGTATTTTTTTCGGTCTAGACTGTGTTGCTGGTTTATATGTACGGCCTGAACCGGGTTTTCGGGATTAGCGATGACGAATCATTTGGACCCGATCTTCTCAACAAGACCTATTTAAAGCAATAATGGGGGTCCAATATTAGGGTAATATGTGACAAGCAACTTAAAACGCAATAATGGGTGTTCCAATATTATGGTGACATGTGGCAAAGCAACTTAAACCATAATTCTTCTTATATAAAGGAAGAAACGAGAAACCCTAGTAGTCACTCTCATTTGCTGACAAGCCTTCCATCACATTCATTAAGGCTAGAGGAGTGGAAAATGACTCCTGGAGCTATGATTTTGCTAGAGAAATAAGGGATCGAGGTAGTTCACCTGAGAAGTCGTCGGCCATGGCTCACCACCACCGCACGCGCCTCCAAGCTCGCATCCAAGTCCATTTTTGCTCCCCTCCCTCAATGCTAGCATTCTAGATCCATTAAGAGAGATATCGGGATCAATTGAGCACGATGCCAAAAGAGGAAGAGGGAGAAATACCGAGCTTTTCTTCTTGCTCGGGTTCACCGAAGGAGCCGCCTCCGACGGCCATGTCCCCGGGAAATGCTAGCAACCATCTCAATGGAGGTGGAGATAATCGCCGATGGTGGTAGCAGCCCAGTGTAATGACATGGGTTTAGGCCCAGTGGGCCGCCCTGAAAGAGCAACTAAATCTGATATACTCTAGAGGGGGGGGGGGGGGGTGAATAGAGTATATGGTGCTTTAAAAACTTTTACAAGCTTTTACAACAATTGTGTAGTAAGTGTAAGCAGGGAAGCAATAAAAATTTTAACCACAATACTAAGGTAAACAAAAACTAATCACAGATAAATCAAGGCCAGAAAACAAAATGAAAGCAAGCAGAACCAGAAGACACAAGGGAATATAGTGGTTCCCCAAACTTGGGTACATCCACTCTTCTACCACCATAGGTAGGAATCCACTGCAGGATGAGTTGATCAGGTGTCCTGGGCACCAATGAGCTTTTGATAAGGTGCTCAAAAACCAAAGCAGATTTTTTGATCAGGTGTCTTGCCACCAATGAGCTTTTGACAAGGTGCCCAAAAACCAGGTTCAAACTTTTGAAGGGAGTTTGAAAAACCCTTTACAGAATGGGGGTGAGAGAGTGATGGCAGTCTTCTCTTTCTCAAACAACTGAGAAGACTATGTGGATTGATGTCAAAGCTCCCCTGAATCCTTGAGATCTTCAGGAAGAAAAGCTTTGCTGAGGGTGATAGGCCTTCAAAGATAGAACTCCAGCAATAGATGGTTTCAGCAATGGCCGAAATGTTGAGTGTCTGGAGTCTTGAAATGATGTTGGCCTTGAACACTTTTAAAGATGAAGAGATCTGAAGATTTGAAAACTAGATCTCCTTGGATGAGTGTTCTTCAGAATTCTTTGTGACAGAAGATTTTGAGTATATTTCTGTAATCTGTATTATGTGTGCTCTGTCTTAGAGAGATTCAAAAATCCTGTCTTTATTCTCTGCTATAGAATAGAATATCATTCTCTGTCAAGGATAGCCGTTGGTCTGCATTAATTGCATCCTTAATTGCATAATCTCTTCTGGAGGAAAGTCCACAGAATTATTCCTTGAAAAATCCCTTGAAACTTGGTCCAGAATTAAATGAAAACGGCTAGCAAATCTCTGAATTAATTGCAGAATAACTCCTAACTGATTTGAATTTGAATTCTGGAAGTTATCTGAAATCGTCGAACTGAGCTCTGCTATCGTCGAGCTGAGCGCAGTGATCTGGAAATCTTAAGCAGCAAAATATCGTCGATCTGAGCTCAAAGATCGTCGAACTGAGCTCAGAGATAAAGATCCAAGGCAGAGTCAAAATCGTCGAACTGAGCTCACCGATCGTCGAATGGAGTTCGACGATATTATGAAGTTGAGCTCAGCGATCGTCGAATGGAGTTCGACGATCTGTCGAAGTTGAGCTAGACGATCGTCGACCGGAGTTCGACGAATCGTCGTGCTGAGCTCGACGATCAGACTTAGTCTCCAGATAGAAAAACTTGGTCTTCAGGGCAGCTTCCAAACCTAGACTTCTAACCCTTAGACTCAATTCTAGTTGACCTATTAAGCTATACAGGAGGTCAAATAAAGGTTCCTAGAGACATAGTGATCCTGACCCAAATTAGTAATAGGGTGTTCCAACAATCTCCCCCTATTTGGGTTAGGATTACCATTTACAGACTTTGGAAAAATTTAAATAACAACATACAAGTATTAAGCATAAAAACAACAGCTAGACAAGCAGAAATACAGAGATATATATATCATCCAGATAATAAGAATTCACAGAAACTGTCACCTTATAATGTCACTTCTTCTCTTTGCCTTTAACCATTTTGATTTCTCTGTTAGGGTTTAGGGCTTCTTTGTTGGACCTGGTGTCATCTGCTGCACCCAAGTATGTTTGCTTTGTAGGCCTGGGAACCACAGCAGCAGGATGCAACTCCATGTATCTGTCAGCATCAAAGAATTTACTGGAGGCATATCTGTCTAATTCTTTCTGTCTTTGTTCTGACATTGTAGAAATGTTGGAAGAATCTAATCCTTGTTCTTTGGCCTTCTTAATCTGATCTAGTGCAGACAACTCCTTCATCCTGGTAGTCTAAGCAGCTGGATTCTTTTCAGGGTCCTCAAATGGTACAGGTGGCTCATACCTGTTGGAAGAATTGTCTTGAGGAGGCCTAGCAGACACTGTCTCTTTTAGCTTGTAGGGGAAGGGACCAGAAGTAGTATCAGCAGGACTATGTCCTCCCCTAGAATATGGGCTGCCTGGAGTACCCTTTAGAATAAACTTGAAAATCTCTCTGATTACCCCTGTATCCTCCTCTCCTAGAATATGAACCACTAGATTGGCTTTCCCTTTGGTAGGATCTGGCTTGGGGTTGATAGGGAGCCTGGCTTCTTGCTGGGGCTTGACTTGCAGAGCTTCCACCTGCACCTACATCAGGAGGAGGTGGTGGAGGAGGATGAGGGTGCTGAAATTGAGATGAGCCCTTCTCATATTTTCTCTTTTTCTTCATGGCTTTCAGCTGGTTTTTGGAATACTGCATCCAGTGCTCAGTAATTTGGCAATTATGAAGGATATAGTATGGAATGTCATTATTATCCTTAACTTTTGCAGGAGGAACCATTTTCATAGCCTTGCTCCTTGCCTTCCTTTTTCTGGCAATGGTAGCAGATGAATCATCAGAGTTTGTTTTAAATTCATCAGTCTCAGAACTCTGGTCATCATATATAGCATCTATTTTCTTCATCAATTCTTTCTTCAGCTGAACAGCAGCAGATACAAGAGGTGAAGCAGGAACAACAACAGCAGCAGTAGAGGTGACAGCAGCAGATGGAGCAGCAGATGGAGAGGGTGCAACAGAAGCAATTACAGCAGCAGCAGCAGAAACTGGACTGGTGACAACAGCAGCAACTGTCTCACTATCATCAGCAGAAATTTCACTAACAGCAGAAACAACATCAAAAACTGCAGCAGGCTCAAAAACAGTGGCCTCTGACATCAGAAGATCCTTGGATATTGGCTCATCAGAATCAGCAGCAGCATCAACAATCCTTTCTTCAGCATCAGCAGCAACATCTTCAGTAGCAGCAATCACTGAATGTACAAAGGAGGAGATAATGCTGGGGTCACAGCAAGAGAAAGGCACCAGTGCCTTGGATAAGTCTTCTGTGGGCTGGACATCATTACTCTCTGGCAAACAACTGAAGAAGGCAGTGTCAAAGGCAGATAGCAAAGACCTTAGGTCAATTGCAAGAACTGCAGTAGGAGTCTGACATTCTGGAGACACAGCAACAGGAGCAGAAGGAGCAGCAGACACAGAAACATCAGCAGCAGCAGCAGTATCATCAGCAGCAGGAGCAGATGCAGCAGCAGCAACAGCATGAAAGCTTGCTTCATAGGGCATCTCCCCCTGCCTAGATGCAGATACATCTGTATCAAGGCACACTGCTGGAGGTGCTGCCTGAGGAAGGAGGGAGGAAAGCCTGGCAGAGAGGGCTGCCACTAACAAGTGTAGAGGAGCCAATGAGGTCTCCAAGAGTAGAGAGAGCCTGGGGGCAATTAGCTCATACAACCTGTCAGCTAGGGCTGAGAGGTCTACTTGCTCAACTGCTGGAGCAGAGGTAGATGGAATAGGAATAGCTGAAGATGCTGGAAGTGGAGGGCTAGAGAGTGGTGGTATGGATGGCTGAGGTGTTGGGATGGTGGATATGGAGGACAAGGGGATGGAGATGGATGGAGTGAAGGTTGGTTGATCAATGATGTGGTGGAGGAGATCTTGGAATGAAGTGGAGGTGGAAGGTAAATCAGGAGGAGATGAGGGGGAATCATCCATGAAGGAATCATCCAGGAGAGTGAAGGATGGTATGGATGGTGAAGATGTAATATCTGGTGGAGGGGAGGAGAATAGTGGTTGGAAGTGGTCAGCTGGAGGAGGTAGAATGGGGTCTGGAGAGGGAGTTGATGTTGGAGATGGGCTGGATATGGTAATGGTGGATGGAGCTGGAATGGTGGATGGAAGAGGTAGGGTTGGAATTGGAGGAGGAGAAGAGGCAGCAACAGCAGCAGCCAGGTCTTCTGCAGGAGCAGAGACCTGTGGGAGAGTGACTCTTGGAGTCCTTGTGCCTGAAGGAGCACTTGAGGAGGGCCTGCCAGGCTTGCTTATTTGCCTGTCCCACTTGCCAAAGAGGGCACAGGTAAGTCTCTTGGAGGCATTTATGTGAACTCCAGAGGAGACCAGCAAGGCAAGGCACCTGGTCTGCAGGAAAATTCCAAGAATTCTTCCAAAATTAACAAAACCCTTGTTTATTTTCTTCTTGATGAGGTCAAAGAACACCTCTCCCCAGTTCAAACTTTTCTTATCCACCAGAGCTCCCATGATACAGAGCTGATGTCTGGATATAGTGTCATGAGCAGAGTGCTTTGCAAGCAGCACTTTCCCTACCACATCTGCTAGGAACCTGTATTCAACAGACAGATTCCTCTTGAATAGCTTGCTAGGGTTTCCCTCTGGATGACCCATCCTGGCAAGCAGGTCAGAAAACTCCTCTCTAGATAACTCAGTAGATTCTTCTCCATTTCTCAGGCTAAAAACCTCTGTTAAAACTGTGGGGGTCAAGGGTACCTGGTTTCCAGCAATAGACCCAACTACTGTGTTGTTGTCTTGATTATGAGCGGTATAGACGCACTCCTTTATCTCATCTGAAGCCAGCTTGATTCTAGTGGTCATGAGGGCAGACAGATTTTGATCCTTGAATAAACCCAGTATGTCTTGGAAAATCTGATCAGTAGTGTTGAAAGATTCCAGATCAATGTCAAAGCCTGCATAAAACTTCATTGCAGCTAGGACAGCAACTGACACAGCCATTGTACCTGCAAAAACTCAACAAACAAAACGACCAAGCGTAGAACTGTTTGGAGGGAAGAAAATTCTTGCAGAGAGATCGAAAGCGCAAAAGAGAACGACGGCGAAAAATGAGTTTTATATTAGGGTTCGACGCAGAATTGGAAAGATCGTTGAACTCAGTTCGACGATCGAGGCTTCTAAAGGAATCTGAAGAGACTTCAAAATCGGCGATCTCCGTTCGACGATCTTGAAGAGCGTCGAGCTCCGTTCGACGATCGTTCAGTGAACAAAATCGTTGAGCGCCGTTCGACGATCGTTGACCGAAAGAGATAGTTGATACTATCTGAGAGGCGCTGAACTCAGTTCGACGATTCTGGAAATCGTCGATCTCCGTTCGACGATCTTTGGGGAAATCGTCGAGCGCAGTTCAGAGATCAGAAAAATTCTAGACACTAAGAAAAATCAGAATTTTTGCCTAGTCTTGGTCAATTTTTAGCTTTCAAAATCTTGGAAATTATTTAAGGCTTCCTCCATCTAACATTCCTAACTGATTTAGGAAGAAAGTGTGTTTCTTTTCATCCAAAGGCTTGGTGAAAATATCTCCCCTTTGTAAATCAGTTGGGATATATTGTAATTCAATTTTGTTCTTTTCAACATTATCACTTAAGAAGTGATGCCTAATCTCTATGTGTTTTGTCCTACTATGGAGGACTGGATTTTGAGCTATGGAAATAACACTTGTATTGTCACAAAAGATTTTAGACTTCTCTAAGTTGTAACCATAGTCTAGGAGTTGGATTTGAATCCACAATATTTGTGAACATCAACTGCCTGCAGCCATATATTCAGCTTCAGCAGTTGAAGTTGACACAGATGTTTGTTTCTTACAAAAATAAGAGACAAGTCTGTCACCAAGGAACTGACAAGTTCCACTGGTGCTTTTCCTGTCAATTCTGCATCCAGCATAATCAGCATCAGAGAATTCAGTTAAATCAAATGCTGAATCTTTTGGATACCAGAGACCTAGATTTGGACAACTTTTAACATACCTGAGAATCCTCTTTACTAAAGTGAGGTGTGACTCTCTAGGGCTTACTTGGAACCTAGCACATATACATGTAGCAAACATTATATCTGGTCTACTAGCTGTAAGGTACAGTAAAGAGCCAATCATTGCTCTATATGTTGTCTGATCAACAGGTTTCCCATGTTCATCAGCATCCAATACAGCATTAGTAGGCATGGGTGTTTTCATACAAGATGCCTCAGACATACCAAATTTCTTAACCAGTTCATTTGCATATTTGGTTTGAGAAATAAAGATGCCTTCAGCATGTTGCTTGACTTGCAATCCTAGGAAGAAGGATAGCTCACCCATGCTACTCATCTCAAATTTAGACTGCATTAGGTTAGAAAACCTTCTGCACAATTTTCAGTCAGTAGAACCAAAAATGATATCGTCTACATAAATTTGTACTAGTAGGGTATGGGACTTATGAGTTCTAATAAAAAGAGTTTGGTCTACTTTACCCCTTATAAAACTATTTTCCAAGATGAAGCATGCTAGGGTCTCATACCATGCTCTAGGAGCTTGCTTGAGACCATATAATGGTTTATTTAATCTAAAAACATAATCAGGATAAGTTGGAGAGATAAAACCTGGAGGTTGTCTGACATAAACTTCCTCTTTGATGTCTCCATTTAAGAAGGCACTTTTGACATCCATCTGATATACTTTGAAGCCTTTGTGAGCTGCATAAGCTAGAAAAATCCTGATGGCTTCTAATCTTGTAACTGGTGCAAAGGTCTGGTCGTAGTCGATTCCTTCTTCTTGAGAGTATCCTTGAGCAACTAGTCTTGCCTTGTTCCTTATAATTACTCCTTGATCATCCAGTTTGTTTCTGAATACCCATTTTGTTCCAACAATGGAATGATCCTTAGGCTTTGGCACTAGTTCCCATACTTTGTTCCTCTCAAATTGATGCAACTCCTCTTGCATTGCAATGATCCAGTGTGGATCTTGCTCTGCATCTTGAATGGACTGAGGTTCAATTTGAGATAGGAAGCAGGTGTGCAACAGGTTTTGGTTGACCTGATTTCTGGTTTGCACACCACCTGAGATTTCTCCAATTATTTGGGAAATTGGATGATCTCTTGATGTTACTAAATCAACATGGGGTGTTGATTGTTCATCAACCTGTGTTGTTGTTTCCTCTTGTGGTACAACAACTGGCTCTTCAAGTTAAGCTTCAATGTGTTGAGCATTCCCTTCATCTTCACTGCTTTCATCCTCTTGAGTGACCTTTAACTTGTTCAAGTCTTCAACTAGAGAATGTTCTTGCAAAGGTTCTATGGTAGAAGAAATCTTCTCCTTGAAAGACATGTTAGTTTCATCAAAAGAAACATGAACAAATTCCTCAATTTTCAAAGATGATTTATTATAGACCCTATAGGCCTTGCTGATCATGGAGTATCCCAGAAACACTCCTTCATCAGCTTTGGCTTGAAATTTTGCTAAATATTTCTTGTCATTATTATGAATATAGCAAATACAACCAAAAATTCTAAAATAGTCAACTTTAGGTTTCTTCCCTTTGAGTAATTCATAGGGAGTCTTTCCCTTTAGTTTATGTATCAGACTTCTGTTCAGCACATAGTTGGAGGTGTTCACTACCTCTGCCCAAAAGGATAAAGGTAGATGAGCATCTGACAACAATGTAGTGGCAGATTCAATAAGGGTTCTATTTTTCCTTTCAGCTACCCCATTTTGTTGAGGAGTTCTAGGAGCTGAGAAAGTATGCCTGATCCCTTCACTCTGACAGAACTCTTGCATAAGAAGAGAATCAAACTCTATCCCATGATCACTTCTGATCAGGGCAATGTGAGTATTGAACTCAATCTGTATACATTTGAGAAACTCTGTCAGACACTTAAAGTTATCAGACTTCTTCCTTAGAAAGAACACCCAAGTGAATCTAGAGAAGTCATCTACGATTACTAAAGTGTAGGATTTCCCTCCTAGGCTTTGTACTGTGATGGGTCCAAAAAGATCCATGTGTAACAGATACAATATCCTAGGTGAATCACTCTTATTAAGTGACTTAAAACTGTTTTTAGTTTGCTTGCCTAATTGACAAGCCTTGCAGAGTCCTTCCTTCTTGTAGGGGCCAGAAGGTAGTCCTCTAACAAGGTTGTCCTTGGATAGCCTAGCAATAGTTCTAAGGTTTAGGTGTCCTAATCTCTTATGCCATAAAACATTTGGTCTACAGACTGAATTAAACAAGCAGATATCTACATTGGTTGAAAGAAAGTCTACTAGTTAGATGTTACCTTTCCTTTTACCTGTCAACACTATTGTGTTGTCCTCTGACTTGATTTTGCATAAGGTTCTGCTGAAGGTCACCTGGTAGCCTTCATCACACAGCTGACTGATGCTGATTAGGTTGTGCTTCAGTCCTTCCACATAAGCTACCTTCTTAAAGGTTACTGATCCAATCTGGACTGCACCATATCCTTTAGTCTGTCCAAAGATGGAGTCACCAAAGATAACTTTGGGTCCAAGCTTGTCTCTGAAGGAAGTGAGGTTGACCTTATTCCCTGTCATGTGCTTAGAGCACCCACTATCCAAGTACCATTGCTGGTTAGATGTTGGATAGGTCTTCACCTGCACATAAAACAATTTACTTGTTTTTGACCCAGTTTACCTTGGGCCTAGGTTGATAACCTTTAAATTCAGAAATGAAAGACATCCCAGGTTGACTCTTATATCCTTCAGGATGATATCTCCTTGGAGGTATAATCCATTCAGTATAAGGGTTAAAGGTTTGGGATGAAGAACCCTTAGGATTCAATTTTGATTTGCCTTTAAACAAGTTTCCAGAGCCCTGACCTCTGTTCGACGATCTTGGAGCTGCGTTCAACGATCTTGGGTCAGATCGTCGAGCTCCGTTCGACAGTCGACTATGGCTGAGGTCAGGCATATGAGATCGTCGAGCTGCGTTCGACGACTTTGGCTGAGATCGTCGATCTGCGTTCGACGATTTTTCCTGAGATCGTCGAGCTGCGTTCGCCGATCGTCGATCTACGTTCGACGATCGTCGATCTACGTTCGACGATTTCTGCTGGGACTTGGTTTTCTGAGACAGATCAGAATTTTTCCTAGCAACCTCTACAACTCCCTTTCCCTTGTCAGAAATAAACTTGATGGGAGTTGTTAGAACAATAGGTTGGCTGGATGAGGCACCCAAGCCCAGTGTACTGTTTAATCTAGAGTTCACTGTGCTTGTGATGTCCATCAGCTTGATGCTTCTCCCATTAAGGGATTCTTCAAGCTTCTTGGCCTCAGAGAGCTCACTTTTCAGTGTAGCTATCTGTTCCCTACAGTTCTCCAACTCCTGAGAGAGTTTGAGGTTTTCTGACTTTAAAACATTGTGTTCAGATAATTGATTTTTGAGAGAGATGATCTCTTTCTCAGACTTTAGCAGGTCTAAACACAGTGCTTTAAATTCAGATTTAAAATCTTCTGAACTAAAATCAAAAGAGCTAATTACCTGGTCTTCTTCAGGTTGAGTCTCTGAGTCTGACTCTGACTCCTCTTCCTCTGAATTGTGCTGTGAGGCATTAATTGCCATCATGCAGAACTCCTTTTCTTCTGCATCATCCTCATCATCACTGGAGCTGGATGAGGCTTCTGACTCCTCTTCTGTCTCACTCCAGGATTCAGCAACAAACCCTTTTCTTGTATGCTTATTTTTGCTTGAAGAAGGTTTGCCATTTCTTTTGGAGTCTTTCTCCTTTCTTCTTTCTTTTCTGTCCCTTCTGTCCTTGGTCTTGTTCTCTGGACAGTCAGGAACTATGTGCCCTGGTTTCCTGCAACCAAAGCAGATAATGTCTTTATTGTTGCTAATGGACTTGTCATACCTTGGCTTGTCCTGCTCCTTGTATGATCTTCTTCTGAAGTCCTTTCTGGCCATCTTGTAGAATCTTTTGGCCATCAAGCTGAGTAGTTCATCATTTCCTGTAGCTTTATCTTCAGGCAGATCCTCAGTTGCCTTAAAGGCTATGGTCTTCTCTTTCCTTGTGGCTGGTGAAGCAGCCTTCAGTTCTTCCTTTCTATTCTTGATGAGTAGCTCATAAGATTTGAGCTTGCCCAACAAGGCTTCAGTGGTGATCTCATTTAGACTTCTGGCATCCTTAATTGGCCAGATTCTTGAATCCCAAGTGTTGGGGAAGCACATCAGGATCTTGTCATTAAGTTCTGTTAAAGAGATCTCTTTGTCCAATGTCCTTAGCTCACTGACAATTAGACTTAATCTGTTGTACATGTCTCCCACTGACTCAGTCTCTCCCTTCTTGAAGTTCTCATATTGGGAGATGAGATGGGATCTTCTGTCCTTTCTCTCATCAGCTGAGCCTGAGACTATTTCTGAGAGCTTGTCCCAAATCTCCTTGGCTGAATTGCATTCAGCTACCTTTTGAAATATGTCATCTGACATTGTCTGGGCTAGGATGTTCATAGCCTTGGCATCAGCTACTTTCCATTTTTTATGTCAGCATCTGTTCCTGATGGAGGTGGAACAGCATTTGTACTTGTACTCTCTAGGGGTCTCGGACACACTGTCAAAACAGAATTAAAAATATCTTCGTCAATGGAATTCATGTAAAGTCTAATCCTTGCTTTCCAAAGTGCAAACTTGGAAAGATTGCACACTGGAGGTCTGGTGCTAGCATAATCTTTGTTTTGGGCCATGATTTGTGCAAACAAAAACTAATAATAAAATACAGAAGAAAAACAGATCTAGTTTGGGATCTTGGGGTTCAGGTGTTAGCCTGTACAACCAATCAGATATGGTATGTTTAACTAACCTCCCTCTGATACCAATTGAAAGAGCAACTAGATCTGATATACTCTAGAGGGGGGGGGGGTGAATAGAGTATATGGTGCTTTAAAAACTTTTACAAGCTTTTACAACAATTGTTGTAGTAAGTGTAAGCAGGGAAGCAATAAAAATTCTAACCACAATACTAAGGTAAACAAAAACTAATCACAGACAAATCAAGGCCAGAAACAAAAATGAAAGCAAGCAGAACCAGAAGACACAAGGGAATATAGTGGTTCCCCAAACTTGGGTACATCCACTCTTCTACCACCCTAGGTAGGAATCCACTGCAGGATGAGTTGATCAGGTGTCCTGGGCACCAATGAGCTTTTGATAAGGTGCTCAAAAACCAAAGCAGTTTTTTTGATCAGGTGTCTTGCCACCAATGAGCTTTTGACAAGGTGCTCAAAAACCAGGTTCAAACTTTTGAAGGGAGTTTGAAAAACCCTTTACAGAATGGGGTTGAGAGAGTGATGGCAGTCTTCTCTTTCTCAAACAACTGAGAAGACTATGTGGATTGATGTCAAAGCTCCCCATGAATCCTTCAGATCTTCAGGAAGAAAAGCTTTGCTGAGGGTGATAGGCCTTCAAAGATAGAACTCCAGCAATAGATGGTTTCAGAAATGGCTGAAATGTTGAGTGTCTGGAGTCTTGAAATGATGTTGGCCTTGAACACTTTTAAAGATGAAGAGATCTGAAGATTTGAAAACTAGATCTCCTTGGATGAGTGTTCTTCAGAATTCTTTGTGACAGAAGATTTTTGAGTATATTTCTGTAATCTGTATTATGTGTGCTCTGTCTTAGAGAGATTCAAAAATCCTGTCTTTTATTCTCTGGTACAGAATAGAATATCATTCTCTGTCAAGGATAGCCGTTGGTCTGCATTGATTGCATCCTTAATTGCATAATCTCTTCTGGAGGAAAGTCCACAGAATTATTCCTTGAAAAATCCCTTGAAACTTGGTCCAGAATTAAATGAAAACGGCTAGCAAATCTCTGAATTAATTGCAGAATAACTCCTAACTGATTTGAATTTGAATTCTGGAAGTTATCTGAAATCGTCGAACTGAGCTCTGCTATCGTCGAGCTGAGCTCAGCGATCTGGAAATCCTAAGCAGCAAAATATCGTCGATCTGATCTCAAAGATCGTCGAACTGAGCTCAGAGATAAAGATCCAAGGCAGAGTCAAAATCGTCGAACTGAGCTCACCGATCGTCAAATGGAGTTCGACGATATTATGAAGTTGAGCTCAGCGATCGTCGAATGGAGTTCGACGATCTGTCGAAGTTGAGCTAGACGATCGTCGACCGGAGTTCGACGAATCGTCGTGCTGAGCTCGACGATCAGACTTAGTCTCCAGACAAAAAAACTTGGTCTTCAGGGCAGCTTCCAAACCTAGACTTCTAACCCTTAGACTCAATTCTAGTTGACCTATTAAGCTATACAGGAGGTCAAATAAAGGTTTCTAGAGACATAGTGATCCTGACCCAAATTAGTAATAGGGTGTTCCAACACGCCCCACGACACCGTCGGCCTAACAGCAGCCCAGGTTTAGAGCTTAGAGGCCTGCCATAACCCTTCCTGGGCCTGACGTCTTGTCTCGCCCCACAACACCACTGGTAGTAAGCCTAAACATCAAGGCCTGCAGGCCTATTGCAACAGTACCAAATCTCCGCGCCTTTTTTATCAGCAGCAGTAGGTTGTTGCCACGGGGTCTCGAACCCGCAACCTTGATAAGAGAGTCTTATTACCACTCCTCATCACCAACTGAGCTACCGCTCAGTTGGTGATGAGGAGTGGTAATAAGACTCTCTTATCAAGGTTACGGGTTTGAGACCCCGTGGCAACAACCTACTGCTCCTGATAAACAGGTGTGTAGATTTGGTTGGGGTGCAATGGACATAAAGGCCTTGATGTTTAGGCTTACTACCAGTGGTGTCGTGGGGCGAGACAAGCCGTCAGGCCCAGGAAGGGTTCTGGCGGGCCAATGAGCTCTAAACACGGGCTGCTGGTACGCCGACGATGCCGTGGGGTAGCCCAGTGGGCCATAACCCGGGTCGTTACACTAGTGGTCGAGAAATTCTGTTTGAAGTTACTGCAGGCGGGAAAGATCTCAATCGTTGTCTATCGGGGAAGATAACCTGATGCCATCAAATTAATACATATTAAACTGTAATGTATGATTATTTGTGGTTATATTTCCATCACATTTATACAGTCTTCTTGAATTTTAATTTTAGGCCTGGTAGAGGCATATTTAGAGAATGTCATCAACATGAAAAATATATCCCTAGTACTTACCTGTAATTTGACATCCTAAACATGCCATTTGGAGCAATGTAGATCCTGGTGGGGTCATTCTCCTAGGACTTCTCCTAGACTAGGGTAGAATTTTAAATTAATGCCTAGTTTTAACCATAAGTCCACATGGAGTGAAATTCTTGTCATGCATGTGTGTATTCTAGACTTAGTCATTGCCCAAAAGTTAGAATTTTTGGAGATGAATTTCTATAGTTTTTGTAGAAATATGAGTATTTAAATAATTGGAATTTAGGGCGATTCACTATTCCAAATGACCCCAAATTTGGGTGGTATGGCCTTAAGGTCATCTTAAGGCCCTGTTAGAAATGTGGAGCCATTTGGACCTCTGGATGATAGTGGATCCAACATGCATGGCGAAGGTAAAATAGTGAATGGTGTGCAAATAGTAAAATAAGAAAAATGGGAATTTAGCCCACTTTGCCCAATGCATATCCATGGTATTTTGGAGAGAGGCTTATGGAGGTAAAATACTCATTTCATGAGTATGGGCGTGTGTGTTTGTTGCACTTGTATGAAACATAGACCGCATAACTCATCTTAGTATACATACATACTTAACACACACACGTTGCATATACTTATCATATAAATTAGTATGGGCTCTTTTATATGATTAGTTATATTCCTAAAATCATAACTTATAAGTTTGTGTGAGCATTCATATATGTTAAGGTACTCCTGTGACACGTGACAAGCAACTTAAACCACAATAATGGGTGGTCCAATATTATGGTGACACGTGGCAAAGCAACTTAAACCATAGTTCTTCTTATATAAAGGAAGAAACGAGAAACCCTAGCTGTCACTCTCATTTCTTGCCAATCCTGCCAACACCATCATTAAGCCTAGAGGATTGGAAAATGACTACTGGATCTAAGATTTTGCTTGAGAAATAAGGGATCGAGCTAGTTCACCTGAGAAGTCGTCGGCCAGGGCTCACGACCACCGCACCCGCCTCCAAGCTCGCATCCAAGTCCATTTTTGCTCCCCTCCCTCAGTGATATCTTTCTAGATCCATTAAGAGAGATATCGGGATCAAATGAGCACGATGCCAAGAGATTAAGAGGGAGAAATACCGAGCTTTTCTTCTTGCTCTGGTTCACCGTAGGAGACACATCCGACGGCCATGTCGCCGGGAAATGCTAGCCACCATCTCAATGGAGGTGGCGATAATCGCCAATGGTGGCAGCAACCCAGTTTAACGATCCAGGTTTAGGCCCTGTGGGCCACCACACGGCATCGCCGGCATAACAGCAGCCCAGTTTTAGAGCTTAGATGCCCGCCACAACCCTTCCTGGGCCTGACGTCTTGTCTCGCCCCACGACACCACTGGTAGTAAGCCTAAACATCAAGTCCTGCAGTCCCATTGCAACACAACCAAATCTCCGCGCCTGTTTATCAGCAACAGTAGGTTGTTTCCACGGAGTCTCGAACCCGCAACCTTGATAAGAGAGTCTCATTACCACTCCTAATCACCAACTGAGCTGTCGCCCAGTTAGTGATAAGGAGTGGTAATGAGACTCTCTTATCAAGGTTGCGGGTTCAAGACCCCGTGGAAAAAACCTACTGCTGTTGATAAACAGGTGCGTAGATTTGGTTGGGGTGCAATGGGCCTATAGGCCTGGATGTTTAGGCTTACTACCAGTGGTGTCGGGGGGGGGGGGGGGGGGGGCGATACAAGTCGTCAGGCCCAGGAAGGGTTGTGGCGGGCCTCTGAGCTCTAAATCTGGGCTGTGGTAGGTCGGCGACGCCGTAGGGCGGCCCAGTGGGCCATAACCCGGGTCGTTACACCAGTGGTCGGGAAATTCGGTTTGAAGTTACTACAGGCGGGATAGATCTCAATCGTTGGCTATCGGGGAAGATAACCTGATGCCATCAAATTAATTCATATTAAACTATAATGTATGATTATTATTGGTTATATTTCTATCACATTTATACAGTCTTGTTGAATATTAATTTTAGGCCTGGTAGAGGCATATTTAGAGAATATCATCAACATGAAAAATATAGCCCTAGGACTTACCTGTAATTTGACATCCTGAACATGCCATTTGGAGCAATGTAGATCCTGGTGGGGTCATTCTCCTAGGACTGCTCCTAGACTAGGGCAGAATTTTAAATTAATGCCTACTTTAAACCATAAGTCCATATGCAGTGAAATTCTTGTCATGCATGTGTGTATTCTAGACTTAGTCCATGCCCAAAAGTCAGAATTTTTGTAGATGAATTTCTATAGTTTTGTAGAAATATGAATATTTAAATAATTGGAATTTAGGGTGATTCACTATTCCAAATGACCCCAAATTTGGGTGGTATGGCCTTAAGGTCATCTTAAGGCCTTGCTAGAAATGTGGAGCCATTTGGACCTCTAGATGATAGTGGATCCAACATGCATGGCGAAGATAGAATAGTGAATAGTGTGCAAATAGTAAAATAAGAAAAATGGGAATTTAGCCCACTTTGCCCAATGCATATCCTTGGTATTTTGGAGAGAGGCTTATGGAGGTAAAATACTCCTTTCATGAGTATGGGCATGTGTGTTTGTTGCACTTGTATGAAACATAGCCCGCATAACTCATCTTAGTATACATACATACTTAACACACACGTACTGTAGATACTTATCATATAAATTAGTATGAGCTCTTTTATATGATTAGTTATATTCATGAAACTGTAATTTATAAGTTTATATGAGCATTCATATATGTTAAGGTACTCTTGTGATGATTGTATAGTGGTAGATAGTTTAAATTTCTACTCAGTACTTTACCATACGTACCTTTCAACACTTCGTTCCAGTACTACTTTTCTTACTTCCTAACTTATATTATATAGAACTGCTAGCTTATATACTGTCATGATAGAGTATAACTATTGTCACCTGCTTCCATTTTAATACTGCTTTGTTGTCCTCTGCTTTTGTCCTCCCACACGGTGCCTAAGAGTCGCGGGGGTGAGGCGAGCACAAAATGGCTTAGTATTTATGACTAACGGTCAGTTATGACCGTATAGTTTTTGAAGCTCGTTAAGTTGGAGCACCAGCACGACCAGTAGGACGAGGTAGCAGGACCTGAGGAGTAGTTACCGCGCACAAGTCCTAATACAATTTAGCATTAGGTGATGACGAGTGTTTTAGTTATATCTTTCGCTTAGTGTTTGTGTGAGAGAGAGACTTGATTCTATTTGGCATGTACCGGGAATAAGCCCTTCTCTCATTTTTGTACTCATTGTGGACCATTGTACCTTTCATCTATATAGGTTATGATGTTACTACTGTGAATTGTGGACTTGCTAGTTTTTATAACTGCTCGATGTACTTCCATTCTCAATTAACCTACAGCTAAATGAACATATAAGCCAGCAAGATCACTGTCTTGCGGTGTCATCTAGCCCGTGTGTGCTATTGTCACTGTAAGGTGGCGGTTCTGAGCATAAGACCGGGTAACCTCCTTATAAAGTGAAGTGATCTTACAAACTGGTATTAGAGGAACAAACGATCATATGAGATAGAAGTGCACAACACTGGGTCACCTTACTCGATAATTAGTTTACAGACAAACTATGTAACAGAAGCAATGGTGTGACCATGTTTAAAAAGTCACAGAAAATAATCCATTTAAACAATGAGTTAGGCCAACCCAATTAGGACACCACACTAGTTTGTCTTACCAAGAGGATTTCGTGGTGTATCTTAGTCTATAATCAACCTCAGGTATAGAGTTGTTAAGGTACAAGGATAACCAAATTGGCTAAGGGAAGAATTTAATGCAAGAGTCACTGCTTAAGGCTTAAACTCCGATATCCCTACTCCACCTATCGTGTGTTATTATGACTAATTACCCAAGCTGATAGGACTACCTCATGGAGAATTGGTGCTTATAATATATTGGTGGAATAGTATGGTACACGTAAACTTCACCCTCGTACTGATGACTTGATTACATTGCGATAACCACCGTGACAAGTACTAAAGGTCGAATAAGAATTCAAGTTTCAGAAGTGACCCATTTTGGTTGGGTCACATGTTGACCTTGAGAAGATTGTAGTAAATAGTAATCTTAAGGGCCTAAAGTATGTAGCATATCAATAAGTACCAAGGTGGAACTCCAAGTATAAGATTGTTAGCCCTACAGATTGAGCGCATATATAGGATGAATGCACTATAGATATTAAAGGAATTTAGCCCAAAATGTATAGGGGCTTATCATTTGTTTATTGGGCAAATTGGAAACGACTTGGATTTTCCTAGACCTTGTTTATAAAGCGTGTGTCACAAACATTGTGATCTAGAAGACTTGATTTATTCAAATGTTGCTCAAGTAAAGATGAGGTTTTGTATACGCATAATTGGTAAGATGATCAACCCTCCCTAAAAGTTTGGGATATACATAGAGTATTGCATGCTTATATACATTACAATCATAGAACGAGGAAACCCGGCATGAGGCGTTAGAAATTTTCTCGTGCTTGTGAATATGATGATTACTTGGCACAACTTAAAGAGAGATCGTAACTTCATCAAAGCATAATGACATACTATATTCAAAGAACAAAACAAATTGCGTGCAATCTACAAGAATTCGAACAAATGGCTTTCCGATAAACTAAAATCAAAATAGTAACGATGACAAATATTTTTGTATAATTAAACGATTGTGTTACCTCAACAAAGCACATTCTTAGATGCCCTAACACCTTAACCCAATTGACGTGACACACGATTGTTGATTATATCGTCAGTTAAGGATTCGATAAATGAACTCATATATAGTAGGAGAGAGCAACTCTGAATTTAGAATTCAGTACAAGTCAGAAGGACAGTTGGAAATTTTGCACAACTAGGGCTATCACATATTAAATGGGTAGAATGGGGAGAGTGAAAATGATGGTTTATCACTACTATCCGCGAATAATGACATACCCAGGTCATTACGTTGGAAACATACAAATTGGGATAGGATAACATCATGGTAATAAGGAGTGATGGCAGCACTTAACTGTTATATGATTAGATCCCATAAAGTGAGAATTCAAAATATTTGAATGGTTTATTTACCCTTATACTTTGGGAGATAGTTTAAGGTATAATTAGAAATCTTGATAAGATAACTTCTTGTGTTTAGAATATAATAATTAAGTTTACCATTGATGATATGATTTAATACTACCTTGTTGGATCCTAAAAGTGACGGGATTTGGAGAATTAAACACAATGATGAAATATCATTACTATCCATGCTTACCTGATTTAGACAATTCACTTGATCATAATTGTGAACTCTAACCTTTGAATGGCTCAATTAAGCAAAAAAGTCATTATATTGGAAACTTAAGAATTTAAATTGTTGGATCTAGTGGCCAACCTTAGATGGGGGGGGGTGAATAAGGTTTGCTTATCAATTAGAAAATTTCAAATTATTCTAGTCCAGAATACAACTACTGGAAGCTACAACGGGGCATTAGGTAGCTAACGCGTGGCAGTAAGCTAGAGAACTCATTTTCCTGGCCAAAGCAACCTTTGGAGAACTACGCACACTAGAGAGAACTTGATCGTACACAACACAGAAGAATAAAAACACAAAAAATAACTTTATTAAAATAGAATCAACAATAAGTTCCTAACAATTAAAAAATCGTGATCGTCGTGACTCTGAAAATCGAAGGAGATGAGAAAGAAACACTCTTTTGTTTTCTATACCAACCCGCTCCACGGATCGGTTGGCTTTCTCCCTTTCCCTCCAAGAAAGGTCTTGAGCCGGCCCTTCACCTCCATGGGTCTTAGAGCCCCCTAGATCTCCCGATCTAGACGTCCTAACCCCAGAACGATTTCCCACAGAATCCTTCCCAGATTCTGACGGCCTTCACCGGTCTATTTTCCTCGCCACAAGAATGAACAAAAAAGAAGATTACAAAAAGACAAGGTTTAAAGAATCTAAGATTAAAGTATACCTCTTGATGATTTCTTTGTAGAGCGATCCGCGGACGGTGCTTGAGATCTCTGTGTGGTTGCCACTGGTCATTTCTTCATAATCATTGTAGTCCTTGGATCACCAGAGTTCTTCGTTCACAAACGAGAAGGAGGTAGAGTTCTTTTCCTTCGACGAAGACGGTTGGAATAGACTGCAAAGAGGCGGCCGAACACCAGTATCCACGAATTTGTCCTTTTTCGGCTTAGATAGTGAGCACAGAAATCGAGGTGACTTTATATACGTCTTCATTAAAATAAGCTACCGTCGGCGGTAAGACTAGCACCTGGCGGAAGGTTCGCGTGCTTGCTGTGCTAGCTATCCTCCAATTTTGGAATAATATTCGAAAATGAATATTTTTTTCCTTTTCATAGAGCTAGCATCCCGTGGTAGGATTTTGCGCCACGTGGTATGTCAGTAACTCGATGAATCCATCTCGACGATCGTTGAGTGGCTAGCGTGGCGCGGTAACCACTATCGTCTTGCAGTAGTTTCCCGAGCACCTTGCTAAAATAATTTCTTGAGCTAGGGCAGACTGTAGTACTAGCGCAGTGCGGTAGTTTCCCGTGGGCCTTGTCTAATTAATTCAGGCTACCACGCGTTGTTAGCTACTACCGCTCGGCGGTGGGTTCATAAGGAGAGCTCCTTGAACTTCTTACACCTATAAGCCTGCACACTCAACCAAACACAACATATAATCAAATACAACATTGGATTTGATATTATCAAACACAGGAAATGTGAAACATTGGTTCCAACAAACTCCCCCTTTTGATAATATCAAATCTCATTCATGAGAAATAGCAACTCCCCTACATTAAAGATAGCAAATCCCATCCATGATAATAGATGAGTATATATAAAAGATAATCATGAAAGTTCAGCTTTCAGGTTCTCTATATAGCTCCCGTACACACACGCTCCCCCTATCTACATGATCTATACGCCCCCTATCTACGTGCACATATTGTAGCAATCTCCCCCTACACGTGTTCCATCCTAACCCATGACTCATACTCATGAACAATCTCGTCATACTCATGAACAATCTCTTCCCTCCCTTTGATAGTATCAAAAGGGCGGGCCAGACCAAAGCAGACATGTGTGCTAAGTGTATATGATGAGCGTGATACAGACATTAGACAATGTACACAATTAGTAAAGCAAGGAGTGAGATACATAGGGGTGACCCAAAAAAACGCACATCAGAGAATATGAAGCACATGGATCACACAAAAGAGCATAGTATATGAATATAGAGGAAATCATTTTGTAGAGATTATATAGATTGGACAGCGCAGAGTGGACTAAGCACATAATGAGTAAGACTACAGTGCTACGAGAGTTATAGAGTTAATCACCTTGAAACATTGTAAACATCAAAAGCGTAAATCATGTGCTAGTACCAATGTGATAAAAATATATAGTGTTGTTTCATTCCAATACTTATGCATAGAAGCGTTAAATAAGGCAATGGCATGTGTACGTGTAGCATACAGGATAGAAAAACACCAAGTAGAAATAACATATTTTACATGTTTTATCTCGATCCTATAAAAGCGCTAACACAAGAGAGATAGAGTGAACAATCACGTCATATGTTTATCTATGTCATACCAAGACTTCAACTAGGGGCACTAAGCTTAAGTTTGAGTCAATGCACAAGATCGAAATGACTCTTTGAACAAAGGTGCTCATCCTCACAATGCTCATAAAGAATTATCAGGATGAGTGACTAGTGCTTGAGGGATCCTTAACATGATATTTGATAGCTTGCACAGTTTCTTTTTTAGGTTTCTTTGAGCTATCACTTTTTTTTGAATTCAAGGAGCACCGAGTAAATCGAAATCTATCCACTTGGAAAGATACACTTTAACTTGTATACATCAGACTTTAGCACTAAATATTTGGCCCAAAGTTTTAATCCTCATATAAATGCATATATGTCATGACATTGATTATTCAAAGTATTTCTAATGTGTTAATTTTGAAATCAAAAACTCGTTCCCTATGGAGTTCAACGTTTGGGAAGGGGTGATTGCACACTTACTTCTCTCTTGCGAGCTAAACTACTAAGGAAAAAGAACAGTGGACAAACCCAAGGGCTCGGCATAGAGGTCCCACCACACACCCGGAAGATCTTAGAGTGCTTCCCAACCCTAGCAAAATCCTGAGCTAGGGTTATCTTAAAAAGTGCAAGAAGACTGGGGCACAAGTAAGCATGCCTTCTGAGGTACCACCCTTGGGTCGATTTTTAGATTTCTGAAAACAGCCTGCAAATACACAACCTCCGCTGTCCCGAACAGCAATGTGTAGACCAACTTGGTTTGCCAACAACATAACTCCATTGTTCTAATAGGCTATAGGCAGGACAATGGGGGTGGAGTCGTAAAAACACATCACAAGAGACTGGGCGAGTGGCCCTCTAGAACCTCCACTCGCCGAGGCGGCGAGTGCTCGATTGAGCTGGCACTCGCCATCTCTTCCCAGCCCTGGGCGAGTACGGGCCCGGCCTGCCCCACTCGCTTGCTACATGTCAAGCCCCTAGGGCATGTTCAAGCTGAACTGATCCACTCGCCCGCTGCTCGCCGAGCCCCTGGGCCATGTGTGAGCCGACCCTCTCTACTGGCCCGCTGCTCGCCGAGCCCCTGGGGTGACTATGAGCAGACCTGCTGCACTCGACCCTCAGATGATCCACCCCACTTGGGAGAGAAAAAAGGGCTTCCAGGGATCTCTTCTAGGAACTGGTGTGCGGGGCTTTGGAATATCTGGCTCCTGTTGACCACTACTCCCTGGATATGGGGTTATACACAATCCCCGCTCTTTGCGAGATTGGCCCAAGCTTATAATGAATCATCCAACCACACAATATGCGGCGCGTGCAATAGGGGGCAGAGAAAATTTTTGTGGGCTCCACCAGCAACTATAAATACATGCCCACAAACCTGGGCGGCCTCCGAAATTCCATTTACTTGAGCCTTACCGAGATGCCTCTCTCCAAAGAGCGCTAAGAGAAGATTAGCCGCGCCTGCGAGCTCGATACCACTTGTATTGCCGTGCTAGGTTGCATTCGTCCCAACCCTTCACTACGCGAGCCGACAAAATCCAATCCTGCCAAGAAGGCTAAGTCCATCCCAAAAGATGCTGAATCCATCTAACGCGACAAAAATCTAGCTTGACTCCCTTGCTCGCCTCGTCTAAACCGGCTGCCGACCCCATGAGAAAAATGGTTATTGATAATCCACCTAACCCCAATAACCATTAGACTAATGCCGAGACCTTCACATCGCGAATACACGCCCCACACGATGACTCGTGGCTTTAGACTTCCCCCGACACTTGCCTGCAGAGTAAATCACCTCCCTTTGGGACCATGGGGCTGAACTGGCCGAAGTACAAGTCACCAGCTCGCACTCCTTCTCAGCAGCCCGCACCTACTCCTACACTCACGGGGGAAGGGCCGGAGACATCCCGGTTTCGAGCTTCAACCTCATCTCCCCATGAATCTATCCTATGGTTCACGGCAAGAACTTAGCCTTACCTCCTTTGCACATTCTCCAAGGACTGCTGAGCTCATCCCGTAAGCTCCACTTTTACTAGAACATTTTGCCAAGGCAACTTTATTGTATCTGCACCCTCTTTCTACAGGAGTTGATTTTTTTTACAGGGCTCCCTGCTCCTTATGAAGTCGAGGGATCTTCAGAACAAGCTCTCCACTCGTCACCCCCTGAGCCTGGGGTGGAAAGCTTTCATGATGACTCGCGGGAACCTGCCGAGCTGAGGCGTTGAGGAGTAGAAGTGTTGAAGAAGCAGGGCGCTGCCTTGCGCCAACTTCAAGCGGACAACTTATATAGTGAACAGAGACTACAAGTGCTGGAGCAGGACTATGTGTTTCTCGCGGATAAGATGGAATACGGCTCGGCGGGCGAGATGATGTCCCCATACCAGTTATGGAGAGACTTGATGAAAAACTGCAGCCCTTCGGTCCGGACCTAGACTTGGTCCGCCAGTTCCTCAACCCGCGCCGATCTTCTGGGATGGGGGCCCGAAGCTGGGGTAGATGGAAATTTCCCCCTAGCTGAGCCTACCGACCCTTACCCCCACGGCATCCCAAGCTAGGGTGTGTTGACTGAACCTTCTTCTGCTTGTTATGAACTTCCTACTTCTCGGGGCTGCGAACGTCCATGTCTGTAATAACTTGAATAATTTTTAGAACTTTATATGCTACTTGAAATATTATGTTGGGCCATCTAGATTCAACATGCACTAAGATAGGCCAGCTCGTCAGGTCGGCGTGTCAGAGTCGGCGAGCTGTGGCTGGCGAGCGGGACTGGCGAGCTGGACTGTCTGGTCAGCTCGGCCATAAATTCGGTTTTTATAAAAATAGGCCCCTCACCAACCCCCTGGACCATCGCCTTCATTGCCTTCACACACCCCTTCTGCGGATATGGGAAAGATGCGACCTGAAGCCGACGGGCGGTCCAAGTGCGCCCGGCAGTTTGCCGACTACCTTTTCTTTGAGGGAAATACCACCAAGCGTGAGCTCCCAAACTTCAAAGCCTATTACGTGCCCCCGGCTATGAGGCACGTCGACACGCAGAGGGCGAGGCCATTAACACCATATATCATGATGAGGTTGCCTTCCCCATCTCACAATTTGATGTGGGGTTACGCTTGCCTCTCTGGAAGGAAATCTGCAAGACCCTCAAGTATTTTGGCATTGTGCCCGCGCAACTGAACCTGAATGTGATTGTTATGATGGTCGTATTTGCCTGTTTCTTCCGCTGGGAGCAGATAGAATTCAATCTCTCTGTCTTCGGCAAACTTTTTACCTACCACGCGACCAGTGTTTGGGTGGCCTTTATGATGGGCTCGCACATAATGGTCCGCGAGACTGCGAACCAGAACCACAACTGTGTTTCTAAGGTCATCTTCATCAAGGGAGACCTGGGCAATATTCCCTTCTCCCCCCAACAAAAGAGCGAGGAGGTATATCAGCCTCCAACACTATCAGGCGACGACGCCGAGCTGCACAAGTTCTTCCTGGGGAAGGACTTTGAGGTCGCTTTCCTTCGAAGGGGCCTCGACTCGCTCCTCCCGGTTCTCCCCGATGAAGGTATACTTTCCTTTTTCTTTCTACGGGCTTGCCTATAATTATCGCTTTTCTAACTCAAGTCATTTCCTATAGGGGAGCAATCAATCCCCGAGCATCTGCCCATTGCGGACTCGGGACACTACCTGGAATTGCTCGCGCGTGAGTGGGCAGCCGCGACGGCCTGCCGAGGAGAGCTGGGGTCCAGCTCGCCTTGCCGCCCCCGCCGCCAAAAAGGCTGAAAGCTCTGGTGGTTTCCAAGAAACTACAACAAATCTACATAAGCTCGCTGGATACAACACCCGATGGGTCACCGGAGAGCTCGCTGAAGGACTCGCCATGGAAAGACTTTGAGGGTGGTGAGCCCTCCACTCCCCCTACTACAGTGGAAATTGTGGCTTGTGAGTCGGGCCTACCAAATTTCCACCCACTTTTCTGCTTTGGGGGAAATCGAAAGATTTGTCTAGCGAGCCGAAGGTGCGATGGGATGTGCAGACCCTCCTCCAGCAAGAGGAAACTTGACCATGCTAGATCCAACTCTCCTTGCCGCCCCTGCCACAAGAAAGGCTGAAAGCTCTTGTGGTTTCCAAGAAACTACAAGAAATCTACATAAGCTCGCTGGATACCACACCTGATGGGTCACCGGAGAGCTCGCTAAAGGACTCGCCATGGAAAGACTTGGAGGGTGGTGAGCCCTCCACTCCCCCTACTATAGTGGAAACTGTGGCCCGTGAGCCGGGCCTACCAAAGAGCCACCCACTTTTCTGCTTTGGGGGAAAATCGAAAGATTTGTTTAGCGAGCCGATGGTGCGATGGGATGAGCAGACCCACAGGTTTTCCATCTCATCACTCCATCCCTCCTAGTTGGGGGTCAACTTGCCTCTGGGTATACCTATGCGCTGCGCTTCCGCCTTTATGGGCACGAGGATGCCAAGGCCTACATGGTCCTGACTCTTCGGTAGCTCGGCCGTGATGGTCTGCAAGCTAAGATGTGGGCCTTGGAGCTACAACATATGGTGTTTCGCCGTAAATTCAGCCTCAACCAACAGCTATTGAAAACCGAGCAGGAACATGACATCAGATAGGACAATGCCGCCAATCTAGCGAGGTGACTACAAGTCACTGAGAACCTTCTCGCAAAGGCCATCGGCGGGATGGTAAGTGGTAGCTATCCCCTTCCATTTTCACTTTGTATTTTTTAGGCATTTTGATCTTATCTTGCCCTTCTTCCAAGGATGTTGAAGCTGCGAGCGAGCTACAAGCTCGTGATGTAAAGCTGGAGGATCGCATCACCGAGCTGGAGAAGGAGATTGACAAACTGAGGGAGGATAACAAAGGGCTCTAGAGCGAGCTGATCCGGCAGACAAACATCTTCTTCCCTCAGTACGGCGGAGAGCCGGGCATTCCTCCCAAGTGGACAAAAGTCTTCAGTGAGGCCGAGGTCGCTGAGAGGCTACGGATCAACTCCATCTACACCGCCTACTGCGCTCTGCTGATGATGAAAGATATGGAGGTGGTGGTGGAGGGATACACGGAGATCATGTCGAGGGACCTTGTGTCGAACCTATTCTTGCTGGCTAACCCTCCCAGCGAGAAGGAGGAAAGTTTTGAGTCACTCTTCAAGGATGTTAAGGGTTACAAGGATGACCTCACATATGGAGGGGAGGGCGAGGTGGACCACCCATCTGGAGGGGAGGGCGAGAGCTGACTCGCATCTCCCTCTTATTTTTGTTTTAATTATTTCCCCCCTTTTTCGTAACCTCGCCGACGCGAGTTCTCCATTTTGTAAAATAACATTTACTAATGAAATAAGAGGATTTGGCACAAATTTATCTATCTTGTTTCTTTTTGAACCTATTTACTGCGATGTACTCTCCTGTGAGGTACCATCCTCCATAGGGCGACCTCACCAGGGTGGAGCGGGCCGCTAGAATGTATTTGAGTTAGGATTCGTACCCGTGGAGAAACCTTGGGTGCTCGCCAACCCTGGACAGGCAAGAAACGGATTATTCGCCGCGCTAGTCTAGCGATCACACAGCTCGCCCGTGAGCATTCCTCTTCTTCATCAATGTCAAGCTAAAGTTGTTAAAAATTCCCAAGTAAAATTTTTAGAGGATGCAAATGTATCACCGAGGACCACCTCCTCTCGCCTTCCTCAGTAGGTGCCGAGACTTCAGCTCACCATTCCCTTTACAGTACTTTTAGATATTCACCCCATGGTAGTTGTGCTGGGTCATTTGCCGAGCTTGACCCGCGAATATCCAACTCACTTGTAAGGGCTCCTCTTCCTCGAGACTGCCAAAAACAGAAAATCTCCTAAGTAAAATTTGCCAAGACCTTGACTCGCCATTGACAGCTTGCCTTGAGATTTCCACAGCCTCTGCCCCAAGTAAGTTCAGATGCCTGGAGTTGAATGTCAAACGTTATCTGGGATAGCTCTAGGACCAAAAAGATATCCATAGAGGATCTTGGTCCTGTCAGCTAGGTGAAATCTTGACAGCGAGAGCATCTCGGGACCTAACCCCAGAGCGAGAAAACTTTCCATTAGTTAACCTCTTGGCGCTACCACCGGCCCAATCAGCTAGGTGAGAGCCTGATAGTGGGCGTTGAGCATCAATCAGACTGAACCATCTAGGGTCGTAATGGTGTCACTCGAGGATCCCGGACCTACTAGCTAGGTGGGAGCCTAGCAGTGGGAGCGTCTCAGGACCTAACCCCAGAGCGAGAAAACTTTCCATCGGTTAACCTCCAGGCGCTACCACCAGCCCAATCAGCTAGGTGAGAGATTCGTGGTGGGTATTAAGCATCAACCAAACACAACACTCTATGGTCATAACGACATCACTCAAGGATCCCGGCCATGACAACTATGTGGGAGCCTGGCAGCAGGAGCGTCTCGGGACCAAACCAAGCTGCAGGAAAACTTTCCATTATTTAACCATCGGGCGCTACCACTGACCAAATCAGCTAGGTGACATCCTGACGGTGGGTGTTGAACATCAATCGAACTCATACCTCTAGGGTCATAATAACGTCACTCAAAGTTCCCGAACATACCAGCTAGGTGGGAGCCTGGCAGCGGTAGCGTCTCAGGACCAAACCCCAGAGTGAGAAAACTTTCCATCGGTTAACCTCCAGGAGCTACCATTGTCCAATTAGCTAGGTTAGAACCTGACGGTGGGTGTTGAACATCAACTAGACTCAGCCCTCTAGGGTCATAATGACGTCACTCAAGGATCCCAGCCCTACCAGCTAGGTTGGAGCCCGACAGCGGGAGCGTCTTGGGACCTAACCCCAGAGCGAGAAAACATTCCATTAGTTAACCTCTGGGCACTACCACCAGCCCAATCAGCTAGGTGAGAGCCCGACGGTGGGTGTTGAGCATCAACCGAACGTAGCCCTCCGGGGTCATAAGGACGTCACTCGAGGATCCCAGCCCTGCTAGCTAGCTGGGAGCCTGCCAGCGGGAGATTCTCGGGACCAAATAATAGAGCGAGAAAACTTTCCAATAGTTAACCTTCGGGCGCTACCACTGTCCCAATCATCTAGGTGAGAGCCTGATGGCGGGTGTTGAGCATCAACCGGACTCAGCCCTCCAGGGTCATAACGACGTCACTTGAGGATCCTGGCCCTGCCAGCTAGGTGGGATCCTGGCAGCAAGAACATATTAAGACCTAACCCTAGAGCGAGAAAACTTTCCATTAGTTAACCCCTGCCCTGCCAGCTAGATGAGAGCATGACAGTAGGAGAGAGTTCGGGACTTTTAGGAAACCTCGGCCTGTCATGCATATCATTGCCAAAAAGAGATGAAAGACCAAAGGATTTCATATTCATTAAAGGAGAGTACGTACATGCTTTTACGGATAGAAACATTTTATGTCATCATCACTATAGGTGTGACTTAGGGTCTTGCCATCCACATTTCGGAGATGATACCCCCCCCGACCTTAGAGCTTCCTGGACAATGTACAGACCCTCCTAGTTGGGGTTGAGCTTCCCCACTGTCATTGATCTCCCTACCACATCCACCTTCTTCAGGACCAAGTCCCCTTTCGCGAACTGTTTGACCTTGATGTGCTTGTCAAAGTAGTTAGCCATTCTTCATTTTACGTTTTCTTATCGGATGGCGGATAGATCACATAGTTCCTCCACCATGTCAAGGGAGTGCCGTAGCTCCTCCTCGTTTTTAGCTTGCCATTCTTCCCTCCCTGCCTCTGCCTAGACCACCCAAGCCATCCGGACCTCGAACTCTATTGGAAGCACGATCTCACATCCATGGGAGAGCTTGAACGGGGTCTACCCCATGGGCGTGTTGGAAGTGGTTCTCACGGCCCAGAAAACCAAACGAAGCTGCTCCACCCAGCTACCCTTCAAATTCTCCAATTTCTTATTGAGGAGGTTTACAATGATCATGTTTGCCGCCTCCACCTGTCCGTTGCTCCTGGGACGGTGAACCGAGTCAAATCTAAGGTCGACCCTGAGCAATCTGCAAAAATTGATGAACTCAGAGCTGGCGAACTGAGGCCCATAGTTCGTGACAAAGGCCTGGGGCAGGCCATGCCGTTAGATGATCTCCCCCCCCCCAAAAAAGTTCCTGATTACTAGGGAGGTCACCTTGGCTAGCTGTAATGGCCTCCCCAGCACACGCTCGCAAGGACGACCGCCGACACCCCCAGCACCACGCTCGAAAGGGTTTAGCCTAACAAAGTGTGCAGACCACGCACCCCAACCCCTCTCCATCCACATGCGTGTTCTTGAAGCTGGGGATCGAACCCGAGACCTCCTTGATAAGGAGTCTTCAAACCACTCCTCATCACCAATTGTGCAGGAGTGGTTTGAAAACTCCTTATCAAGCACATCTCAGGTTCGATCTGCAGACCATGCACCCCAACCCCTCTCCATACACAGGCGAGTTATTGAGGCCTGGGATCGAACCCGAGACCCCCTTGACAAGGAGGTCTCAGGATCGAACCCGAGGCTTCCTTGCAGCTCAATTGGTGATGAGGAGTGCTTTTAAAACTCCTTGTTAAGGAGGTCTCAGGTTCGATACCCGACCTCAACGACCCGCTTGTGGATGGAGAGGGGTTTGGGTTCATGGTCTGTAGACCTGGTTAGGCTGAACCCTTTCAAGCATGGTGCTGGGGGTGCCGGCGGCCGTCCTTGCGAGGGTGGGCTCGGGAGGTCATTACAAAAAGTGCACTTTTTGTAACGGCCTCCCCAGTCAACGCTCGTCACTTTTTTTAATGGCCTCCCCAGCCCACGCTCGCGAGGACGGCCGCCGGCACCCCCAGCACCACGCTCTAAATGGTTAAGCCTAACCAGGTCTGCATACCATGCACCCCAGCCCCTCTCCATCAACAGGTGGGTTGTTGAGGCCGGCGATCGAACCTAAGACCTCCTTGATAAGGAGTTTTCAAACCACTCCTCATCAACAACACACTTGTGGATGGAGAGGGTTGGGGTGCATGGTCTGCAGACCTGGTTAGGCCAAACTATTTCGAGCCTAGTGTTGGGGGTGCCGGCGGCCATCCTTGCGAGCGTGGGCTGGGGAGGCCATTAAACTATCTCATTCACGTCCAACCACTTAGAAAAATAGTCGATCAAAACCAGCAGGAACATCCTCTGCCCGCTGGCCTGGGGGAAAGGTCCTACCAAATCCATTCCCAAAATGGCGAAATGTCAGGGGGCCGTGATACTTCGAGCCGCTGAGTTGGTTGAAGTTGGAGGGGGGAGGGAGGGAAATAGCTGGCACTTGTGGCATTTCTTTGTGAACTCTGTGACGTCCTGACTTAGGGTCGGCCAGAAATACCCCTGTTGGACTATTCTTCCTTCCAAGGCTCTTCTTCTCGAGTGACTTCGACACTCCCCTGAATGTACCTCTTCCATAATCCTCTGAACCTCACTCTCGGCCACATAACATTTCAACATTCTCCAGAGGATATTTATGTACAACTGTCTGTTGCATATGATATAATATGCTAACTTGTGCTTGAGTCCCTTCTTATTCATCCCATCAGGATATTCTCTTGTTGGTAGGAAAGTTTTGAATGGTTACATCCACGAGAGGTGTTGGTCCACCTCCATAAGCTCCCCCTTTTGGATGGATGGACAGAACAGGTCAGTGATTGTATCCCCCACATGTGGACCATGCTTGGCTAGCTGATCAACCTGCTCATTTTCCTCCTGCGGCACATGTCGGATGGATAAGGTCTGGAACATACCGATGACCCCCTTCACGTTTGCCAAGTAAAACTGGAGATTAGGTTCCCTTGCCTCAAACTCACTATTAATCTAGGAGGCCACCATCATGGAGTCAGTGAGGATCTCCACATCATGCACCGCCAGCTACATGGCTAGGCGCAATCCTGTTATCACAGCCTCATACTCGGCCTGCAGTTAGTGATGGGAAAGTGCACCACCACCGTTTTCTTGATCCTCGTTCCCTGGGGGCTCTCCAAGATCACCCTGACCCACAAGGAATGTCTTCTCGATACACCGTCTACCAGAAAGTTGGCCATTGCTTTGCCCTTGATCGAGAGATGTGGGATGAAAGAGATATCGAACTCACTCAGCTCCACCGACCACATTGCTAACCTTCCTGAGTGCTCCACCCTCTTAAAGATGTTGTGTGGGGGGTGGTCAGTCACCACTCAGATAGAGTGTGCTTGGAAGTAGGGACGAAGTCTCCAAGCCTAGATGACCAGGGCAAAAGCCAACTTTTCCAAGATCAGGTACCAGAGCTCCGCCTTCCTTAAGTCCCTGCTCACATAGTTTATGGGTCGGTGCTTCTTCCCTTCTTCCCGAACTAAGACAGAGCTCACTGCCTCGCCCCCGACCCCAAGATACATGGATAGATCTTCCCCTTCCTTTGGCCCTTGGAGCAGAGGGGCCTGAGTTAATTGCCTCTTCATGGCTTGGAATGCCTCCTCACATTTTTTCGACCACTCAAACTTCTAGTTCCCTCTCAGCACTTTGAAGACGGGAGAACACTTTTCTCCTTCCCAGTAGAGGAACCTACTAAGGCCTGCCAACTTCGTCGTTACCCATTTCACATCCTTAGCTTTTCGAGGCGACCCCGACTCTATAATTTCCTTGACCTTATCAGGATTAGGTTCCACCCCAGCGGGGGCGAGAAGATGGCCCAAGAACTTGCCCCTGCTGGCCCCAAAAACACATTTCAAGGGGTTCAGCATCATCTTGTATCTCTGGAGGGTGCCAAAGTTCTCCTCCAGATCTTGGAGGTGAGAGTCTACCTCTCGATCCTTGATCATCAGATCATCCACATACCCCTTGAGGTTGCTCCCCTTTTACTCCTGGAAGACCCGATCCATCACCTTTTGGTATGTCGCCCCTGCATTTTTCAACACAAAGGGCATCAACTTTTAGAAGTAGCACCCATCCCCAGTGATGAAGGAGACATCTTTTACATCAGGAGGGTGCATCATGATCTGATGATAACCTAAAAATTCATCTAAAAAACTCATTACAGGAAAACTGACGGTTGAGACAATCAGCGCATTGATTCGAGGCAAGAGATAACAATCCTTAGGGAGTGATTTATTTAGTAAAGAAAAATCAACACACATTATCCAACGGCCATCTCCTTTTTTAAACATTACAAAGTTGGAGACCCAGCCGGGATATTGGATTTCGGATACTAAGCCAGCCTTCAGGAGCATGGCAACCTCCTCCCTGATGGGCTTGGCTAGCTTGTCCGCGATGGACCTCTTCTTCTGTTGGATGGTGCAAGCTCCTAGATCCAGGTTGAGGCAGTGGCAAGCGATGTCTGCATCGATACCCGGCATCTCTTTTGCACTCCAAGTGAAGATGTCCACGTTCTTCTAGTTGCATGTTGGCATCCTCTCCTTGTCCACCGGGGTTAGCCCCCACTGATGCGCACCTTCTCCACCCTACCTCCAAGGGTGAGAACTTCCATCTCCACCACTTTTTCCACAGCCTCCAAATGAGACTACTCTCCCCCATTCTCTAATGCCCCCCACCCCTGGAACAGGGACCTCCTCAGCTTCCTCCATGGCCACCACCTTGGTTGGTTCTTCCTGAACTCCCTTCGCCATCTCCACCTGGGTGCGGTTCTCCATCTAAATCTCCTCTCCACCAAATTCCTGCTCTGCCTCATCCATCCTCTGCTCCATCTCCTCGGCTCCCTCTTGCCAAGAAGTGGATTTCACCGCGGCGATGTAGCACTCCCTTGCTACTTTGGGGTCACCCCGAACCCGGACCTGGATCAACTCGGCGTTGAACTTCAAGCACTGCTGGAAGGACGAGGAGATGAAACAGAAGGCGCTGATGAGAGGCCATCTAAAGATGGAGTTGTAACTGTTGGGGGTATCCACGATGACAAACCTGCAGTTTCGAGACTGCTCCCCCAAAGTGACGTGGATCCCCACTCCTCCTTCCACCTCCTTCCTTTCTCCTTAGAATCCAAATAGAGGCCCATCTGAGGCCAACACCCTCTTGGCCTCCACCTCCATTGCTTCAAACACCTTCTTGAAGATGATATTGACTGAGCTACCGTTGTCGATGAGGATCCAGGAGATGGTGAAATTTGTGACCGCAGTCTAGATGACCAACGCATCGCAGAAGGGATCCTCATGATCTGGCATGTCTTTCCTTGAGAAGGTGATCTTCTCCTCTAAGGGTGGGGTCTTGGATTTGGAGCCAACGCTCCGGCGATATATGGTGTGGAGGCTTGCCTTTCGGGAAGCCTCAACTCCCACCCCCCACCCCTATGGATCACTTTGATCCCGCCTCGGTCCCCAACATCAGCCCGGTACTCACACCTATCCTCTTCTTCCTGAGGCAGGACTTTCTCAATTTGCACCTCGCAGCGGTCCCGCTGCTATTGCTGCTTCCTGTTTCCTCTCAACTTAAGGAACTCCGAGCACGTGGCCATATCGTTCCCTTCCTCCTGGTGGAAGTCATAGTAAGGCAGCTCCACTCGTACCTCCCTTCGCCTCCTCTGCTGATCTCTCCGCATCTGCATGGCTATTGCCATAGCTTGATGCTGATCGGGGAGAGGAGGCCTCTAGACCTGCCTCAATCCTGGAGGGTGAAACTGAACTAGCCCACTAGCGATTGTCTACTCCAGAAAACCTCTCTGTCGACCTTGGTATTGTCACTTCGGCTGCCTCCAGCCAGCTAGTTGTTTGGATCCTGACGCCCCCATAAGGCTACTACTGCTCCCTCTGTCGGGGTTTGGCTCTCCTTACTTCCTGACCTTGGCCTCCTCCTGGGCCCTTCTCCTCTCCTATGGAACACCGAGCCAACTTCTTCGCAAACTTGTGCTTTGATGCCACCCCGTCAACTTCCCTCGCCACCCTCTCCATCATCTCCTTATAGGATAGAGGTGGCACCCTCTTCAGTTCAATCCTGATGAAACCATGCTGCATCCCCAATGTAAAGGCCATCATTAGGGTGTTCCCTGGCATCTCCTTGACTTGGGTGACCTCCTCCTAGAACCGGTCCACATAGCTTCACAAGGTCTCGTTAACCCCCCTACTTGATGTGGAACATGGATTCCGACTCCTTCTTCCTCTTCTTGGAAGTGGTGAACCTCAACATGAACCCCCGATGCAGGTCCTCGAAGTAGTAGATATAGTTAACTGGTAGCTGGTGGAACCACTCTCTCGCCATCTCCTTAAGGGTGATGGCAAAGAGTCTGCACTTGAAGGCATCTGACATCTGCCTCATTAAAACCACATCCTCAAACCATTGGATGTCCTGGACCGGGTCATTCTTCCCAGAGTAATAGGATATCTCTGTCTCCCTGAACCCTTCCAAAATTGGAGTAGAAGAAACCAACTCGCTGAAGGTGCTTCCTCCCCTTGCTAGGCGAGCCGGTGGTTCTCGCACCCCCATCTTGCCGAACAGGCCTCCACTCGCTGACCTAGAGAAGAGAACTCGCCCCGAGAGATCGCTCCCACTCCCCACCTCTAAAACCTCCTTACCAGCTCGCCGAGCTGGGGCATCCTTTCTTAGAGCCGGGGCGACGGTGATTGGGACAACTGGTGTCGAGCACTCGATGCGCGCGCCGAGTGCTCACTTGATGTAATGCCCCCGGTTTGTTTTATGGCCATTGTGTAATTTTGTGGCGTTACGTTGGCCTTTGCTGTTGTTAGAGCGTAATCTTCGCTCTTTATGCCTTTAGTGGCTTGGTTGATAGCCTGTTTGCAAGATTCCCTAGCAAGCCGGAGTCTGTTTTGGTGACTCGGTGATGCCTCTTCGGGAATGCTTGTGTTTTGGCTTCGAGCAAGGTTAGCCCAAGTTTTGTTTGTCGGATGCTGATTTCGACTTCGCCACTTGAGCCGTAGAATGGGTAGTTTGTTCGAACCCGAATTGGTTGGCTCGGGAATAGCATGAGTAAGAAGTTATAACATGTGGATATGTTGCTATGCTCTATTGGTTGCTGGTTATTTCCCCCTAGGTGCCAACATTATGGCTGCAGTTTATTATAGCAGGGGAGAGGTGTAAGAGGTCATCGACCTGGAGCGCATTTGGGTGACACGGCCTGGGACACGGGCGTGTCCCAGGGCATGTCACGGTACACGGCCTGTGACACGGGCGTGTGACAGGGCGTGTCCCTTGTGTTCGACGAATTTCGGTCGACGAAGTTCACTCGACGATTGTCGAGTGTCGAGAGAAGGGGTACACGGCCTGTGACACGGGCGTGTCACAGGGCGTGTCCCTCTCTCGACGAACTTCGCTCGACGAAATTCACTCGACGAGTGTCGAGTGTCGAGAGAAGGGGTACACGGCCTATGACACGGGCGTGTCACAGGGCGTGTCTCGCGGTCGATGAACTTCGCTCGACGAAGTTCGCTCGACGAATGTCGAGTATGGCGTGACACGGCTTGGGACACGGGCGTGTCCCAAGGTCATGTCCTTCTCGGGTTGTTTGGCTGGGTGCTGTGTGCTGTGTCACGACCAGTGACACGGCCGTGTAGGTAGGCGTGTCCAGTGACACGGCCTGTGACACGCATATGTCACAGGCCGTGTACTATTTGGATGTGAGGCGGTTGCCCACCGCTTAAGTGACACGGCCTGTGACACGGGCGTGTCACAGGGCGTGTCAGGGCCGAAATACGAAATTTCAGCAAATTTTGCTGCCGTTCAATTCCTTTATTGTTTTTATCCAAGGGACCAAACTTCTTCCTTGGGAATCAGGCCGAAATTAAAGTCTTTCTCCTTCCATTTTGGTTTCATTCTTCTTCTTCTTCTTATCATTCCCCATTTTCAAAGAGGGAGAGTACAAGGGGAGAAAAGGAAAGAGAGACCAGCTGCTTTGGATTTGCCCCTTAGGTAACATGTCTTTGCTCTTGGATTAGTGGAAAAGAAGATGGTTTGTCAAATTTCTTAATTGTTTTTCTCTTATGTTGTTCACCTCAGGTTTTTCTCCTAGTTTGTGATAGCGGCTGTTGTGCGTGAAGGTTGAGGCATGTGGTGTTCTTGCCCTTGCCAAGTTTTCCTTTTCTTTCATCTCTTATGGTTATATGGCTATGGTATAGTTGAAATTCGGGTTATTCATTTTGTGTCCAAATCTTGGTTGAAGGTAGACATATGAAGTAGGAACTTAGATCATGTTGCGTACGTGCTTAGGATGAACTTTCAGATTTGTGGTTACGTCGGGATTTTGGGTTGTTGGAGTGTTTCGGCTTGTTTTGTCGATTGAATCGTGAAGTATGACACGTGGTTTGTCTGATGGCTTTGTAAGGGGTGGTGTGGTATAGATCCTGGTGGGCACCGGTTTTCCCCGGATAATGGGCTGGTTGTTTTATGGTGTAGAGAGCACCTTTTGGCCCTAGATAATGGGCTGGTTGTTTTATGGTGTAGAGAACACCTTTTGGCCCCGATATTGCCTGTTTTTGTTGGTGTGTTCCACCTTAAGGGCTACCACCGTTGAACCCTTGAGTAAAGACTCTACCACTGTTAATGCATCACAAATTAGATTTGTTCGTTCTTTTGGTATGTTGGCATATATTGGCCTTATTGCTCCTACAAGTTTTAGCAGGCTATGTTGATATCTCTTGCACTTAGTGCATCTTGATCCTGCCTTAGGCAGTGTATTAAATTTGAATGCAATGCTCCATTTCTGTTATTGATTATGGATGAGATAATGCTCCATTTCATTTCTTTATATACTTGCTGAGGTATTCTTTCTTTGGAATGCCTCAGGTCCAGGTGATAGCCGAGTGAGCGGCTAGTGTCTTTTGGTGGAGCTTGCTTGTGGCCGCTGAGGTTGCTGTTCATCGTTTTGGCGACGTAGTTTTTCTTCTTTCTGTACACACATACACACCCACCAGTGGGTTCGTGTCAGGTTGTGGACGGCCACTGATGGTTTCTTTTAGTGATGTACTATGAACTAAAGACTGCTAGTTTTACCTTTTTTGGAGGTTGTTTACTTGCTTTTGGGAATGTTTTTATGCTAGGTTGCACGTTAACCATGTTAACCCCTAAAATAATAGTATATGTAGCTCATGCATGTCATGATTTAACACACGAGTTTAGATTTTGCCTGAGCGCGTGCAGTTATCCCCTGCACGGCATGGCATCACGACACGTGTTTTCTCGTGCTCTGATATTATTTAAATGTGTGAGAAAATGTGGGTTGTGACACTTGAAGAGGACGAGCACCTTCTTCCTGAACTCCTCGAACATCCCCACCGTGGTGAGAGGGGGAGGGGGTGGCGAGTCGGCCATATCCGAACCTTTCCCTTCTCCTCCAGTAATTGAGCCTGCTAAAATTTTTTGGGTGCTGACCACTCTCCACGCTCATCGCACCAAAAATGTTTAAACCGAAAACTTGGTCTCTGTGGTGTTCACACATGGGGAAGGGTTGATTGCACACTTCTCTCTTGCGAGCTAAACAACTAAGGAAAAAGTCCAGGGGACAGACTAAAGGGCCCGGCGTGGAGGTCCCACCACACACCCGGAAGATCATAGAGAGCTTCCCCTCCCTAGCCAAATGTCGAGCTGGGTGTATCTTAGAAAGTGCAAGAAGACCGGGGCACAAGCAAGCATGCCTTCTGAGGTACCCCCTTGGGTCTATTTTTAGATTTATGAAAATGGCCTGCAAATTGAAAACATTCGCTGTCCCGAACAGCTTTGCGTAGCTCAACTGGGTCTGCAAACAGCATAACTCCGTTGTGCTGACATGATATATGCATGCCAAAGGGGTTGGAGTGGTAAAAACACTTCACAAGAGACTGGGCGAGTGGCCCTCTAGAACCTCCACTCGCCGGGGGGGGGGGGGGGGGGGGGGGGGGGCGGGGGGCGAGTGCTCGATGGAGATGGCACTCGTCGTCTCTTCTATGCCCTAGGCGAGTGTAGACCCGGCCTGCCCCACTAGCCCGCTGCTCTTCGAGCCCCTGGGGCGAGTGCGAGCTGACCTGCTACACTCGCCCGCTACTCGTCAAGCCCCTGGGGAGAGTGCGAACCGACCTTCTCCACTCACCTGCAGCTCATTAAGCCCCTTGGGCGAGTGAGAGCCGACCTGCACCACTCGCCCCTCAGACGATCCAACCTACTTGTGCGAGCCAAAAGGGCTTCCAGGGATCTCTCCTAGGACCCAGACTGCTGGGCTTTGGCCGATCTGGCTCCTGTCGACCACTACTTGCCAGATATGGGGTTGTATAGTGAAGGTACTATATCATGAGTTATAGCATGTAAGCGTAGTATTTGTACATGAGTTCTTCATCTAGGGATGCGTGAATAGTGTGAAGTCATTACCCTATATAAGTCCTCACACATACCTAAAGGCATAATCAACGTACACTCACATGTATTGTTGCAATCAGTAGCTAAGCACCTATAGATTCGACACGCCATGAACAGGGACAATGTTCACACGGAATAGCACTCTTAATTCAAATATTGTATGTACTCGTTATAGCCTAAGTTCAGGTCATGTGTGCCCGTATACACGATCAATTCGCATTTTTTTTGTTTTTGGTAATATAATTTTTTGTGTTTTGTTTGTTTTTTTATTTAAAAAATCGACAAATGGAACTCAAATAAACAAAAAGTAGGAAACACACCAAAAGGAAAACAAAGACGCATATTTTTTTTCTTTTACATATGTTTTTTTTTTAAAAAAATGAAACATAGACAAAACAACCAAAGAAAGAAAACAAACAATCAAACAAAACAATGACTAGGAAGAGAGGTCCAAAACACCCATCTCGAGTCGAAGTAATGAGAAATGTGTATCTCGGAGTGGTTTTGTCAATATGTCAGCTAGTTGGTCATCAGTGCGCATGAAGCTTACTCTCACAGTCTCAATTTTAATGTGATATCGAAAGAAATGGTGACGTACGTCAATATGTTTTGACCTTGAATGATGCACTGGATTATTTATCAAGTCTATGACATTCTTGTTGTCGCACCTAAGTGTAACGTTCCTACAAGTTAGGACAAAGTCTTCTAATGTTTGAGATATCCATAGTGCTTGTGCGCAACAGCTTCCTAAGGCGATATACTCAGCTTCAACGATAGAGAGGGCAACCGAGTTCTGTTTTATACTAGACTAGGAGACTAGTGCAGGGCCTAAGAAGTGACATGTACCACTCGTGCTCTTGTGATCAAGTGAGCATCCAGCATAATCAGAATCAGAGTACCCGCGAAGTGTAAAATTGGTGGGGTGTGGTTACCAAAGTCCAAGAATTTTGGTGCCTATAAGATACCTAAATATATGCTTTACTGCTTTCAGATGTGACTCCTTAGGGTCGGCTTGATACCTAGCACAAAGACACAACGCAAATGTGATGTCAGGCCTAGATGCACTCAAATACAACAATGATCCTATGATACCTCTAAAGACAATCTGATCAACCAAAATTCCACTTTCAACTTTTCCTAACTTGAGAGACGCACTCGTAGGAGTTTTGACTTATTTCAGATTCTCAAAGCCAAATCGCACAAGCATATCTTTTATGTACTTCAATTGACTTATAAAAATTCTGTCATTGCGTTAAGAGATCTGAAATCCTAAGAAATAGGTGAGTTCTCTGACTAGGCTCATTTCAAATTCGAATTGAATCAGAGTGACAATCTCCTCACACAACTACTCATTTGTGTCACCAAAGATGATATCATCCACATAAATTTGTAAAATAATTATATCTAAGTTTTTGTGCTTCACAAATAAAGTTGTTTCTGCCCTACCCATTCTAAACCCATGTCCAAGTAAAAAGTTCGTGAGCATATCATAACAAGCACGGGGTACTTTCTTCAATCCGTATAAGGCTTTCACCAACTTGTATACATAGTTCGGGTAGTCTGCATTCTTGAATCCGGGTGATTGCTCCACATACACATCTTCCTTGATATATCCATTTAAGAATGCACTTTTAACATCAATTTTATATAATTTCATTTACATATAACTTACAAATTCCAAAAACATACGGATGGACTCAAGACGTGCAACCGGTGCAAATGATTCCTCAAAATCCACGCCCTCTATTTGAGAGTACCTTTGTGCCACCAACCTTCCTTTATTCCTAGTTATCCTAGATTCACCATCAAGTTTATTTTTGTAGACCCATTTCAAACCTATAACTAGATGGCTATATGGACGCTCTACTAAAAACTAGACTTTACGCCTCTCGAATTGATTTAACTCCTCATTAATAGCCAAGAACTATGATTCATCCTTTGAGGCTTCCGAGACGTTCTTGGGTTCAATTTCAGATAGGAAGCATAAGTTTGAAAATGATTCATGTAGTGTAGATCGAGTTCTAACTCTATGAGATGGGTCTCCTATTACTGGTTCTCGAGGATACACTTTTAAGAAATTTTGAGTACTCGGGGGCTTATATTCATCTACATGAATTGGAACGTCATTCGACAGTAATCTCTCCTCACTCTGAACTTCTAATTGAGCACCACCATCAATTTCCTCTTCAATCGGCCTAGAATGATGTAGGCCTACACTTTGACACCATAAAGACGACGAACTAAGCTTGATTGCCTCTCAACGTTCTAATTCTACACGCGCACAAATTCTCAACACAGCGCATACGCTGTGCAATTATATCAATTAGATGTTAACATACGGGTAGCCAAACCGTTTAGGCTCGAATAAAGTCCATATGCTAATATTCTTTCCAGATAAAAGGACCCACCCGGTTTGATCGAGCGATGGTTGTACCAAAAGAGATCTACCAAAAATTACGATTCGGAAACGGTAGATCTCTCCCAACAAAAAGTAAACGAGGTTCGCAAATCCTCTCGAAAATTAAATCAATCAAGATAGACATAAAATCGATCGAAGAAAACCACGATTATTTTAAGGCTATCAAGAATCAACGCTATAATTTACCACCACAAGAATATCTAGGAAAAAGAAAAACACACGAAGGTAGAAGTTTTCGTTACCCAATCAGAATGGATGATTCTGATTTCACTATCTTGGATTACTCTTCAATGGATCCGTCGGAGTTACACCGGATGGAGAGAAACTCGTCCGCCATCGTCGCTTCACGTCGGTGTTTTATTCTCAAGGAGGAATCTCTTTGCCTTGGCCAAATTTCTCAAAAAGGGTATGGGTGTTCGGGTTTGGAAGGACGGAGAGTAGTCGATTTTCTTGTGAGGGTGATGGTGGTCGGCTTTTGTGAGGGTGATGGTGGTTGGCGGCTAGGGGTTGGCCAAACTTGATGATGCAAGGAGGGGGTTGGTTTTTCCTTAGAGATGGAAGGATAGGGAGGAGGTGGTAGAGAGGAGGCAGAATAGTGGGAGGGGAAGGGAGGTGGTCGGCGGCCAAAGAGAGGGGAGGAGGAGGAGCCGAATTTTTTATGAGGGGAAAGAGAGAGGAGAGGAGGGAAATCTTCAAGCAAGATTAGGGTTTTTTAATTTTCATTCATTCTCTAATCAAAATGAAAGCAATACATGGCTATATATAGCCAACACCACCCAATCTCCACCTTTGAAAATTAAAACACTCATGATGGTTATATGCACCCATCATGAAAGAAATAAAATAGGGCTTGCATGAAATAAAATACTAGATGGTTATAATCATCCATCATACAAGAATTAAACTACATTAATTAAATGCAATAAAATAAAATGCATGAAATAAAATTGCTTAAAATATCAAATGATAAAATAATAATAACTTGATAAAATATATAATTATAATTATTTAATTTATGATTATATATTTTATTTAATAGCGGCAGCAGCGTTGGCGTCGTGGTAGTGTCCCATCCTCGAGCTTGCGGAAACGATCGTCTCAATCCACGAACTCTCTCAGACGGGGATCAAAGGCAGCCGCATCAGCAACGTCTCCCTCAATCCTTCCCCACTGAAAAGTACTCATCTCCGATGAGTTGATTTGAATGTACCGGTGCGGGAGAGAATCATCCATAAGAGACACCTTCGAATCAAGAAACCAAGAATCTTCGGAGGCCGGACGATCATGCCATCTAATCAAGTAGCAGCAAACATCACCACGTGGGGAAATAAAGGAGATCACTTCATCTTAGAGTATCCTGTCTTGCAAAAAGGTGGTCCTGCGAAGCTTGGAAAAGCATTAGGCAATAAAGGATAAAAAGTTTCTACATCAACAACCAACGTATCTCCAGTGAAGACCGATGAAGAGAGCGATCCAGAAACAAGCTCACCCCCAACACATTAGAAAATGCAGTAGAACTAAACGGATAGGCAGATATTTCAAGTGGTGGAGAAACATATGACGTTAAATCAGAAACATTAAAAATAGGGGAAATAGCCCAATCAGTGGGTAACTTCAAACGATATGTGTTGTCTCCTAATTTATTTAATATCTGAAAATTTCTAATTCGCCAACTTTTTAAAGTACCTGGAGGCATCCATTCAGGGAGGAGATGCAGCAAAACTAAATCGCCAACCATAAAGTGAGACGTTCTTTTATGTAAGTTAGCATGAAATTGATAAGATGTATATTTTGTGGTTAGCGCTTCACTAGTATGCTTATATAAATTTTGAACATGAGAGGCAAAAACTTGGGCAAATTGACTTGACCTATTATATGGCGCTAACGAAATCAAGTCAAGTGGCACCAGTGCTTTACATCCGTGCACGATCTCATTCGGCGAAAAACTACCCTGTAAGTAATAAGACACAACTTGATCGAGTAATTATTTAAAAGTGCGCCTAAATATCTTACTACCGTGAGGAGTTAACCCATGTGCTATGTGACTCAACCCAAATACAGAGGATAAGGGGGCTAGTTCAGGGGGACTGGACCCTTATAATCAAAGATAATTTACATAGGCTCCAAATTCATAGTTCTAATTTTATATTTAATATTTTCACGCTTGGCATCAAGATATGACAAGGAGAACCGCTCATCATAAATAATAGAGTTGGATGCTCCCGTATGTGAAAAGATGTGCGAGCGATACAACTCAAGGTGCCTGACTGTGGTCACTAACGTGTGGAAATGAGGGTCATCATAAGGCGGTGGGTAAATGCGTGCAATCGGGTGTGATATATAAGTATATCTAGGGGACACCACATCCAGAGGCACAATTGCCAAAGAATCAGAATAAGTCGTAGTCGAGGACAGAATCGTAGACATACATGCATAAAAATGAACAGTCAGATGCGACACACAGGCAGATCTATGGGGTGCGGTGTACAGTCCAAATACCATTGCGCTCAACTTAGGAATATCTATATGATGAGACAACACTAATGTAGGAACTAATAAAGTTGACGTGACACAAATATTCAGACTAGGACTACTGGCTCCATGTCCTAGTAAGTTAACTAATGTGGGCAAATAGTCAAGAGGAAGGGTCGGCAAAATCAAAACCGGGATAACATCCAAATCCGTATAAATTTCACCCAACGGTGACGATATCAAAGAATTCTCATTCGGGTTTAAAACAAAAGAATCGTCCAAAAATATAACTTCCTCGCTCGGAATTTCTTCCAACACACTAGAAACAACATCCGAATCAGAGTTACTAAAAGTTTGAGAAAATGGCAAAATCAAACCCGACAAAATTTCTAATTGAATTTGAGCTTTAGGAACTGGTGATAACGTCAAAGAAATAGTTTTCGGGTTCTCAACGCTAAAATCATCCAAAAATATCCATCCCTCATAAGCTAATTCATCGACAATAACACTTAGGACATCCTCACTTTCAGGCTTCTCAGATAACTCAGATATAATCTCAGTAGGTGTAATCGTAGGATCTAACACGACGGGGATCGTAGCCTGTAGAGGGCTCTCAATACTAGGGTGGTCAAACACAATGCTAGTAGGGCAAGTAATAGGCAATGTAATACTCTCACAAATCAGACTATCATCATCCCATACATCGTCTTCTAAGTCACTAGGTATTCCCTCAATTTCAGACTCATCAGAATTGTTGGGCACTAACGCACATGACAGAATACTCTCACCTACGGGGTCATCCTCAGGATTAAGAGATATTACATCTACATTAGCATCGTCATGGGTATCAGTTTCTATCTCAAGGGGCTTAGATTTTGAGGCTAAAGAAGGCATAACAGTAGTAGTAACATCTTTCGAGTCCATGACATATGACCTATTAGGTTTGATTTCCCTAACAGTGGGCGGTGGTCCTAAGATGGACTTTCCCATTTGAAACGAGCGAGTCTCATTCTTAGTAATGTTGTGCTTCTCAATATCCAAGGTAGCATTAAAAGTGGTGTTTAGGTCGGTGTGACCATAACGCAGTAATTTACCCTGGATGTCGGGTTTTAACCCTTTACAAAACCTAGAGAGGGTGAGCTCTGACATCTCCTTCACACCACACCTAACCATCATATCCTTAAGAAGACTCATATACTCAGAGACTGACTTATTCCCTTGTTTAAGGGTAGCCAAATCATCTGACATTAACCATAATATCTTATCTCTACCTAACAACTTTATTCTCGCCACTCGCACCTTATCTGCATCAGTCGATATTTTCAACTCAAATCTACACTCTATTTCCTTAACCCAGTCTAGGAAAACTTGGGGACACCCTAAACCATCATAAGTAGGTGTCACATTGTAACGCCCCTAGACGATACAACGTGACAACGTCACGGCTCTGCTCTAGGCGACGCTACCGGGCTGCAGCCCAAGAACCCAAACCCCTCTCCCTCCACAAGCGGTTTGTTGGTGGCCACAGCCTCCTTATGATGACTAAAATGCTCCTGTTAAGTGGACAACACGGGGACTTCCTAGGAGGTCACCCATCCCAAGACTTCTCCAGCCCGAGCACGCTTAACTATGGAGTTCTTTCATCTCTCATCACCAATTGAGCTGCAGCTCAATTGGTGATGAGAGTTGAAAGAACTCCATAGTTAAGCGTGCTCGGGCAGGAGAAGTCCTGGGATGGGTGACCTCCTGGGAAGTCCCCGTGCTCTCTTAACGGGAGCATTTCACTCATCAAAGAGAGGCTATGGCTACCAAAAACCCGCCTGTGGAGGGAGAGGGGTTGGGGTGCTTGGGCTGCAGCCCGGTAGCGTCGTCTAGAGCAGAGCCGTGACGTTGTCACGTTGTATTGGCTAGGGGCCTTACAATAAAAAGTGCACTTTTTATTATAACGACCCGCCTCAACCTTCCGTGGGCCGTAGGCCACTGGGCCAGCACGACACCGCTACCGGGCTGCAGCCCAAGCACCCCAACCCCTCTCCCTCCACAGGAGGGTTGTTGGTGGTCGCAGCCTCCCTTTGATGAGGTAAACTCGATAGTCAAGCCTGCGCTACGGGGACTTCCCAGGAGGTCACCCATCCCAGTACTACTCCAGCCCGAGCACGCTTAACTATGGAGTTCTTTCAACTCTCATCACAAATTGAGCTGCAGCTCAATTGGTGATGACAAGTGAAGGAACTCCATAGTTAAGCGTGCTTGGGAGAGAGTAGTACTGGGATGGGTGACCTCCTGGGAAGTCCCCGTACGACCCAACTTAACTGTCGAGTTCGCTCATCAAAGGGAGGCTGTGGCCACCAACAACCCGCCCGTGGAGGGAGAGGGGTTGGGGTGCTTGGGCTGCAGCCCGATAGCGTCGCCTAGAGCGGAGCCGTGACGTTGTCACGTTGTATCGTCTAGGGGCGTTACAATGTGGCACCAACTTATGATGGTTTAGGGTGTTCCCAAGTATTCCTAGACTGGGTTAAGTAAATAGAGTGCAAATTTGAGAGTTGAAAGAACTCCATAGTTAAGCATGCTCGGGCTGGAGTAGTACTGGGATGGGTGACCTCTTGGGAAGTCCCCGTAGTACGGGCTTGACTATCGAGTTTACCTCATCAAAGGGAGGCTGTGGCCACCAACAACCTGCCTGTGAAGGGAGAGGGGTTGGGGTGCTTGGGCTGCAGCCCGGTAACGGTCCGCCGGAGGCCTAGTGGTGTTGATCCATGGACGACAAAGGGGACGTTACACACATTTCTAGTTGGAGGATAAGCGTGGGGACGGTTGGTATTCCTATGGTTTGAAGGCAAGACTGGGGTATGTTTAGCACCGACTTTAGCATACAAATAGTCATAACCATCATACGTGGGTTCCTGTCTTCTAGCATACACGTCATGGGCCATTTTCTAATGGTGACGGGACAGAAAATTCTACTCGAATCTGGTGCACATGCAATGAAATATGAACCAGACACACTAAACTCTAGGAATGACGGAATTATTTCCCCTTAGCAACTAGAGTAATAAATAAATGGTTTTGATTTTTTTGCTGAAAATATTATGAAGATTAATAAATAATTTTTTTTTGCAGAAAAATAAAAATATAAGCCGCTATTTGCAGACCAAAATTAAAAATTTATAATGACTTAATAAAAATAATGACTTAATAAAAATAAATATTTTTTTGATTTCTTACTGATAAAATGATGGAGAATTTTCAAAATTTAACTTTTTGAATTTTGAGAAAAACTGAGAATTTTAAGTTGCTTTTGGTAGACCAAAACTAAAAATTTTGTTTTATTATTTTGACATAGAAAAATGCAAGTGTGTGTCGGCGAAATAATAAAAGGGGGAGGGTTCCAATTAGGAAATTCACGTGAACCTCCCTCTGATACCAAATTGTTGCAGGCCCACACGTTGACACCGTAAAGACGACGATCTAAGCACGATTGCCTCTCAACGATCTAATTATACACTCACACAAAATCTCAACGTAGCGCACACGCTATGAAATTATATCAATTAGATGCTAACGTATGGGTAGCCAAACCATTTAGGATCGAATAAAGGCTACAGGCTAATATTCTTTCCTGCTAAAAGGACCCACACGGTGCGATCGAGCGATGGTTGTACCAGAAGAGATCTACCAAAAATTACGATTCGGAAACGGTAGATCTCTCCCAACAAAAAGTAAACGAGGTTCGCCAATCCTCTCGAAAATTAAATCAATCAAGATAGACACAAAATCGATCGAAGAAAACCACGATTATTTTAAGGCTATCAAGAATCAATGCTATAATTTACCACCACAAGAATAATCTAAGAAAAAGAAAAACACACGAAGGTAGAAGTTCTCGTTACCCAATCGGAATGGATGATTCCGATTTCACTACCTTGGATTGCTCTTCAATGCCTCCACCGGAGTTACGCTGGATTGAGAGAAACCCGTTCCCCATCGTCGCTTCACGCCGGTGTTAGATTCTCAAGGAGGAATCTCTTTTCCTTGGCCGAATTTCACCAAAAGTGTATGGGGTGGTCGGGTTTGGAAGGAAGGAGTGTGGTCGGTTTTATTGTGAGGCTGATGGTGGTCTACTTTTGTGAGGGTGATGGAGGTTGGTGGCTAGGGGTTGGCCAAACATGATGATGTAAGGAGGGGGTCGGTTTTTCCTTAGAGATGAAAGGAGAGGGAGGAGGTGGTAAAGAGGAGGCTGAATAGAGGGAGGGTATGAGAGGTGGCTGGCGGCCAAAGAGAGGGGAGGAGGAGGATGAGCCAAATTTTCTAAGAGGGGAAAGAGAGAGGAGAGGAGGAGGGAAATCTTCAAGCAAGATTAGGGTTTTTAATTTTCATTCATTCTCTAGTCAAAATGAAAGCAATACATGACTATATATAGCCTACACCACCCAATCTCCACCTTTGAAAATTAGAAAACTCATGATGGTTATATACACCCATCATGAAAGAAATAAAATAGTGCTTGCATGAAATAAAATACTAGATGTTTATAATCATCTATCATACAAGAATTAATCTACATTAGTTAAATGCAATAAAATAAAGTGCATGAAATAACATTGCTTAAAATAATAATTGATAAAATAATAATAATTTCATAAAATATATAATTATAATTATTTAATTTATAATTAAAAATTTTATTTAATAGCGGCGACGACGTTGGAGTCGTGGTAGATTCCTATCCTCGAGCTCGCGGCAACTATTGTCCCAATCCAGAAACTCTCTTAGACGGGAATCAATGGCGACCGCATCAGCAGCTTCTCTATCATAGGTACTTTAGTTGTTATATTTTCGTCAAAATGTTCATGAGCCGATTCTTCAACAACTAAGGTTCTCTTATTAAAGAACATATAGGCACGACTCTTACTCGAGTATCATAAGAATATCCCTAGATTAGAGTTTTCATCAAATTTCCCTAAGTGATCCTTAGGGTTTAGAACAAAAAATGGGCAACCGAAGATCCTAAAGTACGACACGGATGATTTTTTTATCAAAATATAGCTTATATGGAGTTCTCTTAATAAGGGGGCGAAGCATGACTCGGTTCATCACATAGCAAGTTGTGTTAACCTCTTCAGCCCAGAAATATTGTGGCAGCCGAACTCGGCGAGCATTGTGCGTGCTAACTCTTGAAGAGTGTGGTTCTTTCTTTCTACAACTTCGTTTTGTTGTGGGGTGCGAGGGGTAGAGAATTCGTGCTTTATCCCTAAAGTGTCACACAGGTTTGTGAAGTCCTCATTCTCAAACTATCCTCCATGATTTGACCTAATGCATTTTATTTTTAGCTCCTCATTTTGAAGTCTCGTGCAAAGATTTGGGAATTCGCTAAACGTGTTAGATTTATTAGAGAGAAAGATCGTCCAGCAATAGAGTGAGTAATCATCTATAACAACAAAAGTGTACCGTTTTCCACCTAAACTACAGGTACTAAGGGGACCAAAAAAATCCATGTGAATGAGTTCAAGTGGTCTAGTAGTGGAAACGTCATATCTGCTTTTGAAAGAAGTTTTAATAAATTTACATTTTTGACAAGGAGTACACAAGGAGTTTAAACTATCGCTCAGTTTCAGAAGTCCACGTACAAGTTTGCTTTGCGATAGTTTTACAATTAATTTGCTTCCAAAATGTCCTAGTCTCATATGCCAAAGATCTAATTCTTCATTCTTAGTGACTAAGCATTTCTAATCAGACGCAGACATATCATCAAAGTTAATAGTATAAACATTATGAGTTCAAAAAGTAATAAGTTGTAACACACCCTATCCGTCGCATAACATATAGTAGTAGGTCCGGCCGGAGCCCGACGTCATATACCACAGACAGACCGGGTGGTTACTCAATGGAAACCATCCAACCAATCACAACGTCCTACACAGAGCATTCTAGTGGAAGCAGATTTATAAGTTGTAATTAAAAGAACCCAGCAAAAACCATGAATGGCCACTAACAAGCCAAATAGGAATGAAGGACATACATAAGTACTGCCCTTAAGGCCTTACAAATTCTTTACTCTTATTACATATTATCCATAACACGACACGCAGGCCGGTCATACATGAACAAAAGCAAGTAAACACTCCAATTAGGCCTTTGAGGTCCGGCTTCGCAATTTGGAATTTAGCCCGCTATTGACCGCTTGGTACAACAGCACCTGCAAGCAACAAACCACCGCACGGTGGCAAACAAAAGGAACAGTCAGCAATGCTGACCAAATTATAACGATCCTGCCCCCAATTCGGGGCGGCGATGCTCCTTCCCTGCACTTATTAGTATAACCAAGCAGTATATAAATATACATTGCATCACAGGCGTTGGCACGCACGACCACACGCCCCGTGCACTCATGGCACATTCTCGGTGAACCGGCCAATGTCACGTCAATTTAAGCCATAGACATTCCGGACTCACCACCGCCACTTTGACGGCCAAACATATGAGCAATTTGTCTTCCCGGCATGGGTCACGTCAATTTAAGCCATAGATCGCCGAAGACCCTCATCTATACCAACAGATCTAACCGAACGACATAGAACGGGTATGGTTCCATCTAACCCGTGCTCACATCGCAATGACAATTTAAGCCATATGTGCAGGTCAAACTTCTCCCGAGTTCCGTTTCCATCACATACTTCACATAACCCGGTTATGTTCAAGTTGGCTCCCAGGCCACCAAGTTGACAAGATCTCGCATCCGCCCAGTTTTCCGGGTGCACCTTAGGGTTAATCCCCAAGGCTCCCTGTTGCAATCTACCACGTAGAAAACCCGAAAAACAAACATTCGCACGGAGTCTTCTCCGGCATTTATGCAATGCAACATCACCGATCCAGACCAACATGTCCGGATAGGCTTCACAAATCATGCCTATGTCCGTTCTCGTTTACGGACTCTACACAACGGGGACTATTCATGTCTACCTGAAGGAACGCCTCAAACTCACCACAAACTCACGAGATCGGGCTTCCTATGCAAAAGAAGGAGAGCTTCACATGCTCAAGTAGAGAATCGTTACCCTAGCGTTCTGCCTTGGCGCCATGGAAAAGTACGCGGATGAAAAGCACCGTAATCTCCTTGCCTTTGTAGATCCGAAGTCGGCTCGCGATTTGGAGCTCTAAAACTCCTCCAAATACTGGATCTAAGCTCCTTCTTCCTCCTTTGCTCTCCCCCTCTCTCTAGGATTTAGACAGAGAACACAGCAGGAAAAGTAAGGGTTCTGAAACCCTTCTCTCGGGTATAATCTCTTCGGGATTAACCACAGCCGTCGGATCCCACAAAAAGGGATGCACGGACACGATCCAGGTCTGACCTGGAAGAATGGGGTTAAACACCGCATGGTTCACCAATAGGAGCAGGACACGTCCGCTTCAAAACAGTGCCAGTACATTTACTCAACTCCCGCCAAAACCCCAGCGTCAACACTCCGCGTCGACCGAGTCAGACAAGCTAAAATCAGCCCCGTGCTCGATGATCGTCGAACCAAGATCGTCGACCGCTGCCAGATCATCGACCGGAGATCTATAGCCCGATCGTCGAACGTAAAGCTCTGGCCAAATCGTCGAATGCGCGGCCCGATCGTCGAACCCACGGCCCGATCGTCGAACCCAGAAAACTGCTTGTTCGACGAACACGCGGCCCGATCGTCGAACCCACATAGCTGTCTCGATCGTCGAACATAGATAGCTGGCCCGATCATCGAACACAGATAGCTGGCTCAATCGTCGAACGCAGCATTGTGACCAGATCGTCGACCACTGCTCGACGATCGTCGAACCCAGATTTCTGCCTGATCGTTTTTGCCAGATCTTTGAACTACCCCGACACGCCCGGGGACACGCCCGTGTCCCAGGCCGTGTACCCCTAACAAATTCCAAATTTGGTACAAATTCGTCACCCGTCGCTCTTTTGAGTTTCGGGGCGTTATAGCTCTCCCCCTCTTAAAAGAATTTCGTCCACGAAATTACATAAAGGAAAGATAAGTACAAAATTAAATTGTACCTGAGCGGAACAACTCCGGATACTCATCAAGCATAGTCTGCTCTCGTTCCTAAGAGAGCTCTTCTCGATCGCAATTTTCCCAACGAACCTTGACCATCCTGTTCTCTTTATTGCATAGCCGCTTGACCTCCGAGTCCTCAATACGCACAGGCTTGACCTTTGTCGTCAACCCACTATCAATCGGCACCTGATCGACCGCGATCACTTGCGTAGGCTCTTGCACCGCCTTCCATAGCACCGAAATATGGAATACATAATGTAGACCACTAAGATCCACCGATAGCTTCAACTGATAAGCCGCTTCGCCAATTCACTCCAGAACCTCAAACGGCCCAAGGTACCTCGAGCTTAGCTTTTTCAAGCACCGCGCCCGCGAGATACCCTTGAACGGCTTGATCTTTAAGTACACCCAGTCGCCCACAGTGAACTCCGCGTTCCTGTGCTTGGGATTATAGTACTTCGCTTGCCGGTACTGAGCGATAAACAACCTCTCCCGAATGGTTCGCACCAATGAAGTAGCATCCTCCACCTTTTGACACTTGTACAACTTTGACTCACCCGTTTCCAACCAGGACAACGGCGTGCGACATCTTCTACCATAAAGGGCCTCGGAGGGCGCCATTTGAATACTCGCCTGGTAGCTATTGTTGTACGCAAATTCCACCAAATAAAGATGGTCTTCCCATTGCTTTCCAAAGTCCAAGACACACATGCGGAGCATGTCTTCCATAGTCCTATTGACCCTCTCGGTCTGCCCATCCGTCTGCGGATGGAAGGCTGTGCTAAAAATCAGCTTTGTTCCCAACATTTGCTGCACAAGCCTCCAATAATTGGACATGAACCACCCATCTCGGTCACTCACGATGCTGCGGGGCACACCGTGGAGCCGTAATATGTTATCCACATATAACTTTGTCAACTTGTCCACCGGATCATCCTTCCTATGCGGAATGAAATGCGACACCTTCGTTAGCCGATCTATGACCACCCAGATGGCGTCGTTCCCCTTTTGCGACCTTGGTAACCCGTGCACAAAGTCCATTGTGCTGTCGTCGAATTTCCACTCTGGAATAGGCAAGGACTTAAGAAATCCTCCCGGCTTTTGGCATTCCTCCTTCACCAAGGCGCAAGTTTGGCACTTCGCCGCGTAGAGTGCCACATTCTTCTTCAGACCCGGCCACAAAAACAGTTTCTTAACATCGCGGTACATCTTTCTGCTCCCCGGGTGAACCGAGTACTTGGTATGGTGCGCCTCGTACAACAAATCCACCCGCAAACTGCCCACGCTTGGGACGCAAAGACGACCGTCTTTCCAAAGCAATCCGTCCTCCACAACGAATTGGGAATTTGACCCATCCAGAGCCTCTACCATGAACTGCTTCATGTCGTCATCCAAATCCAAAGCCTGCCGAATCCGACGAGCCAGGTCATATTGAACTTCAGTCCAATTCAAGAGTTCTTCAGTACTTGACTGCTTATCTAAACAAACAATCTCCAACGCCTCCAACTCCTGAACCAACCGCTCATCATGCACCGATAGCCAATTTGCTTGAGCTGGGGCTCGACGACTCAACGCGTCCGCAACCGCATTACCTTTACCAGGCACGTAGTGGATCTTGAATGTATAGTCCCCCAGGAACTCCATCCATCTACGCTGCTGCATATTCAGATCTTTCTGATCAATCAAATACTTCAGACTCTTATAATCGGTGTAGATATCAATCTTCACACCGTACAAATAATGCCTCCACAGCTTCAAGGCAAAAATCACGACCGCTAACTCCAAGTCATGGACTGGATAATTCCTCTCGTGCACTTTCAACTGTCTTGAGCCATAAGCTATCACACTTCCATGTTGCAGTAGCACGCATCCCAAACCGCTGCCCGAAGCATTGCTATAAATCTCATAACCTTCGGTCCCACTCGGCGAACTCAGCACATGCGCTGTGGTCAACCGACATTTCAACTCCTCGAAAGCTCGTACGCACTCCAGCGTCCAAACGAACTTCTGCTCCTTCCTCGTCAAAGTAGTGAGAGGTAATGCTATCCGCGAGAGGTTCTCTACGAAGCGCCTATAATAGCCGGCAAGACCCAGAAAGCTCCGGACTTCCGCTACCGTAGAAAGCTCAAGCCACTCTCATATCATAATAATCTTCGCCGGATCCATTGCAATACCCACCCCACTCACTATATGACCGAGGAACGCTACTGAGGACAACCAAAACTCGCACTTCGAGAACTTGGTGTACAATTGATTCCTCCTTAGCGTCTCCAAAACCAAATGAAGATGCCTGAAGTGATCTTCCTCACTCTGCTAGTACATCAAAATATCGTCGATGAAGACAATCACAAAATGGTCCAAGTACTCCATGAAGGTCCTGTTCATCAAATTCATGAACACTGACGGTGCATTAGTCAGCCCAAATGGCATGACCGTAAACTCGTAATGCCTGTATCTCGTAATGAACGTTGTCTTCGGGATATCACTCTCCCTTATTCGCAGCTGATAGTACCCGGACTTGAGATCCAACTTTGAGTACACCGTCGACCCGACCAACTAATCAAAAAGATCATCGATCCGAGGGATCGAGTACTTGTTCTTTTCCATCATCTTGTTGAGCTCCTGATAATCAATACATAGCCTCAAGCTTCTGTCCTTCTTCTTAACAAAGAGGACCGACGCGCTCCAAGGAGAAGAACTTGGACGCACCAACCCTTGCTCCAATAACTCTTGCAGTTGAACCTTCAGCTCTGTCATTTCCTTAGGCGCTAACCGATATGGAGAGCGTGACACAGGCTTTACACCTATTACGAGGTCTATCGTGAAATCTATCTCCCGTTGAGGAGGGGCTCCAGGAAGATCTGCGGGGAACACATCAGGGTACTCAGCTACCACTGATATACTATCCAATGTAGGCTTAGGCTTTGCAACCTCCACTAGTGTAAAGAATAGTTCTGCATCGGCACGAACCGCCTTCACCACCTAAAGAGTATACATCAACGTCTTGCTTGACCCTTTCAAGCCCGTAAAAGTCATCTCACGACTTGCTCCCAGCTTGACTTCCTTGCTACCGCAATCAATATAGGCTCGCTGCTCCGAGAGCCAGTCCATGCCAAATATAACGTCGAATTCCACTAGCGGCAATAACGACGCTTGCAAATGGAACTCTTGGCTCCCAATTCGAATCTTCACACCACAGATACTATCCGCGGTCATCGAACACCCATTGGGCAACAACACATCCAACTTGTCCTTCGTCATCGAATAAGGTACTCTGATGCGCGATATGAATCCTTCGGACAAAAAAGAGTGTGAAGCTCCTGTATCGAAGAGTACTCTTGCCGGATTTTCACAAATCAAAACAAATCCTAAACAAGCAGTGGTAAGGTAACATGCACATAACAAGTATTTAAAAGATTAACTTGCTAGATATTTAAATTTTACCTGTCACCACATCCGCCTGTTTGATGGCCTCCTGTTGGCCAAGATTGTACACCCTCGGTTGGGCCGGAGCATAGTGGGACGCGGTTGACTCAACCGCCTTGCCCTTCTCCTAATAAGTTGCTCCTGGCTTTCTCTCGGACTTGGGACATCCACTCCAACAGTCACGGGCAAAGTGCCTCGGCTTTCCACAAGTAAAACATGCACCCGGGGTTCGACCCGTAGTCGCCCCAAAAGAACCTGAAGAGGGAGCTGGACCCGAAGTCCTAGCCTTCTAAAAGAATTTACGGTACCCAGACTTTGAGGTAATCGACACCTTGAACTCAGATTTCTTATCACCCAAGCTTTTCTTTGCTTGTACATTCTTCATATTCTTCTCCAAGGACCGGGACGTGTTGACCGAGGTCAAGAAACCCTGCATCATCGGCCTCGAGAGTAGTAACCTCAAATCATCTCTCAACCCCTCGTAGAATCAATTCGTCTTGCGCTCCTCATCCGCGATGGTGGAGCTAGCATATCGACTCAATCGAGTAAACTCGTGGAGATATTCATCCACGCTACTGTCTCCTTGAACCAACTTCAGGAACTCGTTCTCCAACGCTATCCTCTGCACCGAAGGGAGGTACCTAGCCAAGAACAGTCTCGAGAACTCCTCCATCGAGACGTCTGTAAGTTGCCTACCTCTCAATAGATGCAGCTCCAAACCTTCCCACCACAATCTCGCTTCCCTGTCCAGAAGGAATGTAGTAATAGTGGTCATTTGCAATGCTTCCGTCTCCATCGCTGTCAAAACTGTCTTCACACAGGAGTGCCAGTCTTCAACATGAGATGGGGTTCCCAACCCCAAGAATACCGGAGGATTAAAGCTCATGACATGTTTGAGCTGTAACGCCCCGAATCTCAAAGGAGCAAAAGGGGGACATTTTGTGCCAGTTTGGGTTCTGGCAGCAGGCACATGGCCTAGGACACGGGCGTGTCCCAGGGCGTGTCAAGCGTGTGTCGACACTTAGCCGCGAAGATGTCGAGATTTACTCGACGATTCGTCGAGAGTGGGCACACGGCCTGCGACACGGGCGTGTCGCAGGGCGTGTCGACCCGTGTCGACACTTAGCCGCGAAGTCGTCGAGATTTACTCGACGATTCGTCGAGAGTGGGCACACGGCCTGCGACACGGGCGTGTCGCAGGGCGTGTTGACCCGTGTCGACGATCGTCCCGGGGAGTCGTCGAGATTCGCTCGACGATTGTCGAGACAAGGCACACGGCCTAGGACACGGGCGTGTCCAAGGCCGTGTCATCAAGTCATCGATCTTCACTCGACGAAGTGTCCCGTGTACACGGCCTAGGGCCAAGGCGTGTCAATGTGACACGGGTAAGGACACGGGCGTGTCCTAGAACCCGTGCAGTGCTCGGGTTGAAAATGGGGAAAAATCATGGGGTACACGGCCGGTCACACGGCCGTGTCTGGTGGAACACGGGTGTGTCAGCTCGAACACGGGCGTGTTCGATACCCGTGTGAGGTTCCAGGTGATTCGATTTTGACGGCGAATGCGGCACACGGCCCTGGACACGGGCGTGTGCCAGGCCGTGTTCGGTCCAGATTGGGCATTTCAGCCCCGAATCGAAGCCGTTCATTTCTTTAACTGAAGATCCAACGGCTGGGGGTTGTTCCTGAGAGGATAAACCCGTGAGTGGACTTGGAAAACCCTCACTTTTCATACCTTATCATCTTTCTAAATCCTTGGAGAGAGAGGAGAGCCAAGGGAGGAAGAAGGAGCTAGATCCGCCATTGGAGGAGCTTCGGAGCACCGAATCGCAAGCCGACTCCGGATCCACGGAGGCAATGCTAGTGCGGTGATTTCCATCCGATTACTTTTCAATGGCGCCAAAGAGGAACTCAAGGGTAACGATCTTCATCTTGAGCATGAATAGCTCTCTTTCTTAGCATAGGAAGCCCGCTCTCGCGAGTTTGCGGAGAGTTGGAGGCCTTCCTTTGGGTAGATATGTGAAGTCCCCGTTGTTTAGAGTCCGTATGCGAGAACGGACATAGGCATGATGTGTGAAGCCTATCCGGACATGTTGGTCTGGATCGGTGATGTTGCATTGCATAATGCCGGAGAAGACTCTGTGCTATTGGTTGTTTTTCGGGTTTTCTACGCGGTAGATTGCAGCAGGGAGCCTTGGGGACTAACCCAAAGGTACACCCGGAAAACTGGGCGGATACGAGATCTTGCCAACTTGTTGGCTTGATAGCCAACTTGAACATAACAGGATTATGTGACTTGTGATGGAAATGGGACTCGGTGGAAGTTTGACCCGCGCAAATGGCTTAAATTGCCGTTGCGATGTGAGCACGGGTTAGATGGAACCGTACCCGTTCTATGTCGTTCGGTTAAAGAGACCTAAAGGCACGTGACACTTACCGTTGGCATAGAGTAGGGTCTTCGGGGGTCAATGGCTTAAATTGTCGTGACCCAGGCCAGGAAGACAAATTGCTCATAGGTTTGGCCGTCCAAGTGGCGGTGGTGAGTCCGGAATGTTAATGGTTTTAATTGAGGTGACATCGACCGGTTCACCGAGAATGTGCCCTGAGTGCACGGGGCGTGTGGCCGAGCGAGCCAACGTCTGTGATGAAATGGCTATTGTTATAAATTGCTCGCTTATGCTAATGAAATGCAGGGAAGAAGCATCACCGCCCCGAGTTGGGGGCGGGATCGTTATAATTTGGTCAGCATTACTGACCGTTGTCTTGTTTTGCCACCGTGCGGTGGTCTGTTACTTGCAGGTGCAGCTGGACCAAGCGGTCAATAGCGGGCTAAAGCCCTTTTTGCGAAGCCGGCCCTCGAAGGCCCAAATGGAAGTGTTTACTGTTTTATTCATGTATGACCGGCCTGCGTGCCGTGGTTTGTAAAACATGTAATATTCAAGTGAAACATTTTGTAAGGCCTTAAGGCTTGTTTTGGGTATTTTGTATAACATTCCTGTTTTGTATTAGTGGACATTCGTGCTTCGATGCTGGGTTCTTGTGTACAACTTTTATAAACTGCTTCCGCTAGAATGCTCTGTGTAGGACGTTGAGATTGGTTGGATGGTTTCCATAAGTAACCACCCTATCTGTGTGTGGTATATGGCGTTGGGCCCCGGCCGGACCTACTGCTATATGCTATGCGACGGATAGGGGGTGTTGTAATTTGGTATCCGACTACTGGTTTTGGTCGGGCTTAAAGTGAATTCGTGGGCGAATTCTTTTTAAGGGGTGGTGAGCACATTGTGTGCGTCATCGTTATAATGGTAAAAGAACCCATGAATGTCCACTTAGGAATGAAAATACTCGTGTTTGAGGAACCCGCGTGTTCCTATAATTGCTATTTGCAATTTATTTGGTCGCTTAACGGTGTTTTGTACCACTATAGGTGACCAGAAGTGGTGTTGTGCCGTCAGAACGCCGAGTTTCTGAGGCTAGTAGTGCACCGGATGTTGCTCCCGCAACACCTCTGTCGGCCGAGAATATTCGATTGGTGGCTGAAGCGGTGTTGGCCATGATTAATGCACAGCCTGGAAGGCAAACGCAGCAGCCCGCTCCTATGATGGAGCAAGAACCTCTGCAAGAGGCTGAGCCGAGGAGAGTGGAGCAAGTGGTTGTAGAACCGGTGGTGCCAAGGAGGGCAACTGAGAGGCAGCTAAAGCATGTAATGAGCTTTAACCCTCCGTTATTCTCGGGGTTGGGAACCCCATCTCAGGCTGAAGACTGGCTCTCCAGGGTCAAGAGAGTCATGACAGCAATGGAGACGGAGGAGTGGCAAATGACCACCATCGCTACGTTCCTTTTGGACGGTGAAGTGAGAATGTGGTGGGAAGGATTGGAGCTGCATCATTTGAGAGGTAGACAACTTGTAGACGTTCCGATGGAAGAGTTCTCGGGATTGTTCTTAGCAAGATACCTCCCCTCTACTCAGAGGATTTCGATGGAGAATGAGTTCCTGAAGTTGGTACAGGGTGAGAGGAGCGTGGATGAATATCTCCACGAGTTCACTCGTTTGAGTCGTTATGCTAGCTCCACCATCATGGATGAGGAGCGCAAGACTAATCTCTTCTACGAAGGGTTGAGAGATGAGTTGAGGTTACGACTCTCGGGGCCGATGATGTAGGGTTTCTTAACCTTGGTCAATACTGCCCGGTCCTTGGAGAAGGACATGAAGAGTGTGAAAGCGAAGAAAGGCTTGGGTGATAGAAAATCTGAATTCAAAGTGCCGACTACATCAAAGTCCGGCTATCGGAGGTCTTTCAAGAAGCATAGGACTTCGGGTCCAGCTCCTTCTGGTGCTTCTGGGGCGACTACGAGTCGGACCCCGGGCACGTGTTTTACATGTGGAAAGACGGGGCATTTCGCCCGTGATTGTTGGAGCGGACGTCCTAAGTCCGAGAGGAGGCCGGGAGCTACTTATGAAGAGAAGGAAAAGGCGGTGGAGTCGACCGCATCCCATTATGCTCCGGCCCAACCAAGGGTCTACAATCTTGGCCAACAGGAGGCCATTAAATAAGCTGATGTGGTGACAGGTACGGTTTAATTTATAGCAAGTCAATTTCTTTAAATACTTGTTATGCACATGTTACCTTACAACTACTTGTTTAGGATTTGTATTGATTTGTGAAAATCCGGCACGAGTACTCTTTGATACGGGAGCCTCACTCTCCTTCTTGTCCGAAGGATTTATATCACACATCGGAGTCCCTTCTTCGATGGCGAAGGATAAGTTGGATGTGTTGTTGCCCAATGGGTGTTCGATGCGAGCGGATAGGATATGCGATGTTAAGACTCGTATTGGGGAGCAGGAGTTCGACCTGCGGGCGTCTTTACTTCCGTTAGTGGAGTTCGACGTCATATTTGGCATGGACTGGCTCTCGGAGCAGTAGGCCCATATAGATTGCGGCAGCAAGGAAGTTAAGCTGGGAGCGAGTCGTGAGACGACGTTTACGGGCTTAAAGGGGTCGAGCAAGACGTTGATGTCTGCTCTTCAGGTGGTGAAGGCGGTTCGTGCTGGAGCAGAACTGTTCTTTACACTAGTGGAGGTTGCAAAGCCGAAGCCCGCGTTGGATTGTATTTCAGTGGTATCGGAATACCCTGATGTGTTACCCGCAGATCTTCCTGGAGCCCCGCCTCAGCGGGAGATAGATTTTACGATCGAGCTAGTGCCAGGTGCAAAGCCTGTGTCACGATCTCCGTATCGGCTAGCGCCTAAGGAAATGGCGGAGCTGAAAGTTCAACTGCAAGAGTTGTTGGAGCAAGGGTATGTGCGCCCGAGTTCTTCGCCTTGGAGCGCACCGGTCCTCTTTGTTAAGAAGAAGGACGGAAGCTTGAGGTTATGTATTGATTATCGGGAGTTAAACAAGCTGACGGAGAAGAACAAGTACCCGATCCCCCGGATTGATGATCTCTTTGATCAGTTAGTCGGGTCGATGGTGTACTCGAAGTTGGATCTCAAGGCTGGGTACTATCAGCTGCGAATAAGGGAGAGTGATATCCCGAAGACAACATTTAGTACGAGATACGGGCATTATGAGTTTACGGTCATGCCGTTTGGGTTGACTAATGCGCCGTCAGTATTCATGGATTTGATGAACAGGACGTTCAGGGAGTACTTGGACCATTTCGTGATCGTCTTCATTGACAATATTTTGGTGTACTCGCAAAGTGAGGAAGATCACTTCAAGCATCTTCATTTGGTGTTGGAAACGCTAAGGAGAAACCAGTTGTATGCCAAGTTCTCGAAATGCGAGTTTTGGCTGTCCTCAGTGGCGTTCCTCATCCATATAGTGAGTGGAGATGGTATTGTTGTGGATCCGGCGAAGATTGTTGCGATACGGGAGTGGCCTGAGCTTGCTACGGTAGCAGAAGTCCGGAGCTTTTTGGGGCTTGCCGGCTATTATAGGCGCTTCGTAGAGAACTTCTCGCGGATAGCGTTACCTCTCACTACTTTGACGAGGAAGGAGCATAAGTTCGTTTGGACGCCGGAGTGCGTGCGAGCTTTTGAGGAGTTGAAGTGTCGGTTGACCACGGCGCCTGTGCTGAGCTCGTCATGTGGAACCGAAGGCTATGAGATATATAGCGATGCTTCAGGCAGCGGTTTGGGTTGCGTGCTACTGCAGCACGGAAGCGTGATAGCTTATGGCTCGAGACAGCTAAAAGTGCACGAGAGGAATTATCCGGTCCATGACTTGGAGTTAGCGGCCGTGATTTTTGCCTTGAAACTGTGGAGACACTATTTGTACGGTGTGAAGATTGATATCTACACCGATCACAAGAGCCTGAAGTACCTTATTGATCAGAAGGATCTGAATATGCGGTAGCGTAGGTGGATGGAGTTCCTGGGGGACTATACATTCAAGATCCACTACATGCCTGGCAAAGGGAATGCGGTTGCGGATGCATTGAGTCGCCGAGCCCCAGCTCAAGCCAATTGGCTATCGGTGCGCGATGAGCGGTTGGTGCGGGAGTTGGAGGCGTTGGAGATTGTTTGTGTGGACAGGCAATCAAGTGCTGAGGCAGTTCTGAATTGGACTGAAGTCCAATATGACCTGGCTGATCGTATTCGGCAGGCTTTGGATATGGATGCTCATATGAAGCAATTCATGATAGAGGCTCTGGATGGGTCAAATCCCCAATTCGTCGTGGAGGACGGATTGCTTTGGAAAGACGGTCGATTGTGCGTCCCAAGTGTGGGCAATTTACGGGTGGAGTTGTTGTACGAGGCACACCATACCAAGTACTCGATTCACCCGGGGAGCACGAAGATGTACCGTGATGTGAAGAAACTGTTTTGGTGGCCGGGTTTGAAAAAGGATGTGGCGCTATACGTAGCGAAGTGCCAAACCTGCGCCTTGGTAAAGGCGGAGTGCCAAAAGCCGGGAGGATTTCTTAAGTCCTTGCCTATTCCGGAGTGGAAATTTGACGACATCTCTATGGACTTTGTGCACGGTTTGCCAAGGTCGCAAAAGGGAAACTACGCCATTTGGGTGGTTGTTGATCGATTAACGAAGGTGTCGCATTTTATTCCGCATAGGAAGGATGATCCGGTGGAGAAGTTGGCAAAGCTTTATGTGGATAACATAGTGCGGCTTCATGGTGTGCCCCACAGCATCGTGAGTGACCGAGATGGGCAGTTCACGTCCAATGATTGGAGGCTGGTGCAGCAAATGTTGGGAACAAAGCTGAAGTTTAGCACAGCCTTCCATCCGCAAACAGATGGGCAGACCGAGAGGGTCAATAGAACCTTGGAAGACATGCTTCTCATGTGTGTCTTGAATTTTGGAAAGCAATGGGAAGACCACCTTTATTTGGTGGAGTTCGCATACAACAATAACTACCAAGCAAGTATTCAGATGGCGCCTTTCGAGGACCTATATGATAGAAGATGTCGCACGCCGTTGTCTTGGTTAGAAACGGGTGAGTCAAAGTTGTATAAGCGATCAGAAGTGCATGATGCTACTTCTTTGGTGCGAACCATTCGGGAGAGGTTGCTTATCGCTCAGGACCGGCAAGCAAAGTACTATAATGCCAAGCACAGGAACGTGGAGTTCACTGTGGGCGATTATGTATACTTAAAGATCAAGCCGTTCAAGGGTGTCTCGCGGGTGCGGCGATTGAAAAAGCTAAACCCAAGATACCTTGGACCATTTAAGGTTCTGGAGCGAGTTGGTGAAGCGGCCTATAGGTTGAAGCTTTCAGTGGAGCTAAGTGGTTTACATGATGTATTCCATATTTCGGTGCTTCGGAAGACGGTGCAAGAGCCTACGCAAGTGATCGCGGTTGATCAAGTGCCGGTGGATAGTGGGCTAATGACAAAGGTCAAGCCCGTGCGGATCGAGGACTCGGAGGTCAAGCGGCTACGTAATAAAGAGATCAGGATGGTCAAGGTCCGGTGGGACAATTGCGGTCGTGAGGAGCTCTCTTGGGAGCGAGAGCAGACTATGCTTGACCAGTATCCGGAGTTGTTCCGCTCAGGTACAAATTTTGGTTTTGTACATGTCTTTCCTCTATTTAATTTCGTGTGCGAAATTCTTTTAAGAGGGGGAGAGTTGTAACGCCCCGAAACTCAAAGGAGCAAAAGGGGGACGTTTTGGGCCAGTTTGGGATCTGGCAGTAGGCATACGGCCTGGGACACGGGCGTGTCCCAGGGCGTGTCAAGCGTGTGTCGACACTTAGCCGCGAAGACGTCGAGATTTACTCGATGATTCGTCGAGAGTGGGCACACGGCCTGCGACACGGGCGTGTCGCAGGGCGTGTCGACCCGTGTCGACACTTAGCCGTGAAGTCGTCGAGATTTACTCGACGATTCATCGAGAGTGGGCACACGGCCTGCGACACGGGCGTGTCGCAGGGCGTGTCGACCCGTGTCGACGATAGTCCCGGGGAGTCGTCGAGATTCGCTCGACGATCATCGAGACAAGGCACACGGCCTAGGACACGGGCGTGTCCAAGGCCGTGTCATCAAGTCGTCGATCTTCACTCGACGAAGTGTCCCGTGTACACGGCCTGGGTCCCAGGCGTGTCAATGTGACACGGGTAAGGACACGGGCGTGTCCTAGAACCCGTGCAGTGCTCGGGTTGAAAATGGGGAAAAATCATGGGGTACACGGCCGGTCACACGGCCGTGTCAGGTGGAACACGGGCGTGTCAGCTCGAACACGGGCGTGTTCGATACCCGTGTGAGGTTCCAGGTGATTCGATTTTGACGGCGAATGCGGCACACGACCCTGGACACGGGCGTGTGCCAGGCCGTGTTCGGTCCAGATTGGGCATTTCAGCCCCGAATCGAAGACGTTCATTTCTTTAACTGAAGATCCAATGGCTAGGGGTTATTCCTGAGAGGATATACCCGTGAGTGGACTTGGAAAACCCTCACTTTTCATACCTTATCATCTTTCTAAATCCTTGGAGAGAGAGGAGAGCCAAGGGAGGAAGAAGGAGCTAGATCCGCCATTGGAGGAGCTTCGGAGCTCCGAATCGCAAGCCGACTCCGGATCCACGGAGGCAACGCTAGTGCGGTGATTTCCATCCGATTACTTTTCAATGGCGCCAAAGAGGAACTCAAGGGTAACGATCCTCATCTTGAGCATGAATAGCTCTCTTTATTAGCATAGGAAGCCCGCTCTCGCAAGTTTGTGGAGAGTTGGAGGCGTTCCTTCGGGTAGATATGTGAAGTCCCCATTGTTTAGAGTCCGTATGCGAGAACGGACATAGGCATGATGTGTGAAGCCTATCCGGACATGTTGGTCTGGATCGGTGATGTTGCATTGCATAATGCCGGAGAAGACTCCGTGCTATTGGTTGTTTTTCGGGTTTTCTACGTGGTAGATTGCAGCAGGGAGCCTTGGGGACTAACCCAAAGGTGCACCCAGAAAACTGGGCGGATACGAGATCTTGCCAACTTGGTGGCTTGAGAGCCAACTTGAACATAACGGGGTTATGTGACTTGTGATGGAAATGGGACTCGGTGGAAGTTTGACCAGCGCAAATGGCTTAAATTGCCGTTGCGATGTGAACACAGGTTAGATGGAACCATACCCGTTCTATGTCGTTCGGTTAAAGATACCTAAAGGCACGTGGCAGTTACCGTTGCCATAGAGTAGGGTCTTCGGCGGTCAATGGCTTAAATTTTCGTGACCCAGGCCAGGAAGACAAATTGCTCATAGGTTTGGCCGTCCAAGTGGCGGTGGTGTGTCCGGAATGTTAATGGCTTTAATTGACGTGACATCGACCGGTTCACCGAGAATGTGCCCGGAGGGCACGGGGCGTGTGGCCGAGCGAGCCAACGTCTGTGATGAAATGGCTATTGTTATAAATTGCTCGCTTATGCTAATGAAATGCAGGGAAGGAGCATCGCCGCCCCGAGTTGGGGGCGGGATCGTTATAATTTGGTCAGCATTGCTGACCGTTGTCTTGTTTTGCCACCGTGCGGTGGTTTGTTGCTTGCAGGTGCAGCTGGATCAAGCGGTCAATAGCGGGCTAAAGCCCTTTTTGCGAAGCCGGCCCTCGAAGGCCCAAATGGAAGTGTTTACTGTTTTATTCATGTATGACCGGCCTGCGTGCCGTGGTTTGTAAAACATGTAATATTCAAGTGAAACATTTTGTAAGGCCTTAAGGCTTGTTTTGGGTATTTTGTATAACATTCATGTTTTGTATTAGTGGACATTCGTGCTTCGATGCTGGGTTCTCGTGTACAACTTTTATAAACTGCTTCCGCTATAATGCTCTGTGCAGGATGTTGAGATTGGTTGGATGGTTTCCATAAGTAACCACCCGGTCTGTCTGTGGTATATGGCGTCGGGCCCCGGCCGGACCTACTGCTATATGCTATGCGACAGATAGGGGGTGTTGCATGAGCTGTCTCTCTGTTTCCCTCCTCGTCACCACCGGTTCCTCTACTACCTGTTCCATCCTTCTCGGCTCTACCTATGGAAGTGGTACCTGCTCCATCGCAGGAGCGTGCTGCTGTATTTGCCTTGCAGGCTGCGCATTGATCATGGCAAGCACTGCTTCGACAACCAATCGTATGGTCTCAGCCGATGGAGGTGTTGTCGGAGCATCAATTGGTGCACTGCTAGCCTCAGAAACTCGACGTTTTGACGGCCCAGCACAGCTTCTGGTCACCTATAGTGGTACAAAACACCATTAAGCGACCAAACAAAATTGCAAAGAGCAATTATAGGAACACGCAGGTTCCCCAAACATGTGTATTTTCATTCCTAAGTGGACATTCATGGGTTCTTTTGTTGTTATAACGATGACGCACATCCATGTGCTCACCACCCCTTAAAAATAATTCGTCCACGAATTCATTTAAGCCTGACCGAAACCAGTAGTCTGATACCAAATTGTAATACCTCATATCTGTCGCATAGCATATAACATTAGGTACGGCCGACGCCCGATGCCATATACCACAGACAGAACAGGTGGTTACTCAATGGAAACCATCCAACCAATCACAACGTCCTACACAGAGCATTCTAGAGGAAGCGATTTTATAAGTTGCAATTAAAAGAACCCAGCAACAAGCATGAATGTCCACTAACAAGCCAAATAGGAATGAAGTACATACATAAGTACTGGCATTAAGGCCTTACAAATGGTTTACTCTTAATACATGTTTTTCATACCACGGCACGCAGGCCGGTCATACATGAACAAAAGCAAGTAAACACTCCAATTAGGCCTTCGAGGGCCGGCTACGCAATTTGGGCTTTAGCCTGCTATTGACCACTTGGTGCAGCAGCACCTGCAAGCAACAAACCATCGCATGGTGGCAAACAAAAGCAACGGTCAGCAATGCTGACCAAATTATAATGATCCCGCCGCCAATTCGGGGCGGCGATGCTCCTTCCCTGCACTTATTAGCATAACCAAGAAATATATAAATATACATTGCATCACAGGCGTTGGCACGTACGGCCACACGCCCCGTGCACTCAGGGCACATTTTCGGTGAACCGGCCAATGTCAGGTAAATTTAAGCCATAGACATTCCGGACTCACCACCGCCACTTTGACGGCCAAACATATGAGCAATTTTTCTTCCCGGCATGGGTCACGTCAATTTAAGCCACAAACCGTCGAACACCCTCATCTTTGCCAATGGCTCTAACCGAACGACATAGAATGGGTATGGTTCCATCTAACCCGTGCTCACATCGCAACGACAATTTAAGCCATATGCGCAGGTCAAACTTCTCCCGAGTCCCGTTTCCATCCCATACTTCACACAACCCGGTTATGTTCAAGTTGGCTCCCAGGCAACCAAGTTGGCAAGATCTCGCATCCGCCCAGTTTTTCGGGTGCACCTTAGGGTTAATCCCCAAGGCTCCCTATTGCAATCTACCACGTATAAAACACGAAAAACAAACATTCGCACGGAGTCTTCTCCGGCATTTATGCAATGCAACATCACTGATCCAGACCAACATGTCCAGATAGGCTTCACACATCATGCCTATGTCCGTTCTCATTTACGGACTCTACACAACGGCGACTATTCTTGTCTACCCGAAAGAACGCCTCAAACTCACCGCAAACTCGCGAGAGCGGGCTTCCTATGCAAAAGAAGGAGAGCTTCATATGCTCAAGTAGAGAATCGTTACCCTAGCGTTCTTCCTTGGTGCTATGGAAAAGTATGCGGATGAAAAGCACCGCAATCTCCTTACCTTCGTAGATCTGAAGTAGGCTCGCGATTTGGAGCTCTAAAACTCCTCCAAAGACTGGATCTAAGCATCTTCTTCCTCCTTTGCTCTCCCCTCTCTCTAGGATTTAGACAGAGAACATGGCAGGAAAAGTAAGGATTCTGAAACACTTCTCTCGGGTATAATCTCTTCGGGATTAACCACAGCGGTCGGATCCCACAAAAAGGGATGCACAGACACGATCTAGGTCTGACCTGGACGAATGGGGTTAAACACCGCATGGTTCACCAATAGGAGCAGGACACGTCCGCGTCAAAACAATGTCGGAACATTTAGTCAACTCCCGCCAAAACCCCAGTGTCAACACTCCGCGTCGACCGAGTCAGACACGCCAAAATCAGCCCCGCGCTCGACGATCGTCGAACCAAGATCGTCGACCCTGCCAGATCATCGAACGGAGATCTATAGCCCGATCATCAAACGCAAAGCTCTAGCCAAATCGTCGAACGCGCGGCCCGATCGTCGAACCCACGGCCCGATCGTCGAACCCAAAAAACTGCATGTTCGAGGAACACACGACCCGATCGTCGAACCCACATAGCTGGTCCGATCATCAAACACAGATAACTTGCCCGATCGTCAAATACAGATAGCTGGCCTGATCGTCGAACGCAGCATTGTGACCAGATCGTCGACCGCTGCTCAACGATCATCGAACCCAGATTTCTGTCTGATCGTTATTGCCAGATCCTTGAACTACCCCGACACGCCCTGGGATACGCCCGTGTCCCAGGCCGCGTACCCCTGCCAAATTCCAAATTTGGTACAGATTCGTCACCCGTCGCACATTTGAGTTTCGGGGCGTTACACAAGTAAGACATTAGTAGTTTTGGCTCCAGAATAATCACTCTGATTGAACTGTTTATGCACTTGAACACTTTCCAATCGTTCTGGTGCATTTACTGTTCTTGCTTCTATGAACATAGTAGCTATATAATCCCAACGTGTTACATAAGGAAAATATTATTTAATTGTTCGGTTCTCCTCTATGTAAATAGCCTAATTAATATAGGTTGACAGTCTATAACATCTTCACCATCCAGAGTAATGATTACCAGAAGAACACCATGCATTTATTCTAACATAACATCTTGACCCTTATCACAAAGTTGGCTAATAGAAATTAGGTTGTGCTTAAGTCCATCTACAAATAGAACAATGGAAATTGAAAATGCCTTGTTACCTATGGTTCTGGCTCCAAGTATGTGTCCTTTACTATTGTCTCCAAATGTCACAATCCTCCCATCTTCTTCTCCAGGCTAAGGAACTTGTCTTTATCTCCTATCATGTGCTTGGAACACCCGGAGTCCAAGTACCACATGCTCATCTTGTCCCTGGCCTGCCAACAAACCTAAAAAGAATATGAGGGTAAAGATCTTGTTACCCAAGTTGTCCAACCCATACGATATGTAGAAGACTTTGGTAGCCAGACGTGCATATTTTCATGGCACCTTTGCTCAAACACAAGCCAGATGTGTGACCAAACTTATAATAGTTTGCACATAATGGGTAAGCAGTGGATGCCGCCTTTATCATGTTACTAGAGCATATGCTTGAGGATGGGGATAGCCTTCTAGAACTTTTGACCTAATTTTAAGATTTGTTAACATTAGTCCTAGGTTTGGAATAATGGCGATTTCCGCTTGGTGGTAATGTTGGACTCACGTAACCTAGTCCAAATTTTCCAGATCCATGACAATGTTCTCCTAATAGCGTTTCCATCGATTTTTTGGCCTATTTTAAATTTTTGCACATCACAGTTAAGATCATGGATCCTCGCCCTTAAGGCAGTGTTTTTAGTAACTAACATCACTCACCGATTGGAAAATTGCTTTTTGTCTTCCTCTATCTTGGCAAGAGACATTTGAAGTCTTTTCTCCAAGGAATTCCTTTCATTGATGAGACTGGTTGTTCTCAATGATGCAATGGAGAGAACTACATCTAGTTCTTCAATAATTGTCATCAAGTGAGGACACTCTAGATACTCGATCTTCTCCTTGTCACTTTCTATTAATTCAGTTTTTAAGTTATCCAAGTCCTTTTTGATTTTCATAATTTTGTTTCGAACAGACTTCTTCTCCTGTATAACACTATCTAACTTCTCACACAAATGTTCATAAATTTCAAGAAGATTAGTATAGGTGGATGGAGTTACCTCAGTGTCCCTCTGAACACTGGAATCGCCATTAGATTAATCTTAATTCCTTCCCATGAGGCATAGATTTGCCTCATCTTCGCAGCTTGAGTCTAAGGAGCTAGACTCATCAGATCCATCCTCGTCCCAAGTCAGCGCCTTCAGCACCGTCTTCTTCACTTTATGTTGGCTCTTGATCTCTTTTTCCTCCTTTAGCAGTCGTGGGCATTGCATCTTTAAGTACCCAAGCTTGTGGAAGTGATAGCACTCAGGCTAGGACTTCTCATCATCACTTTAATCTCCCTCGACGACTTGTTCAACGTTTTGGCTTCTCCAGCTCCTCTCTTCAGGAATTTCTTAAAATGTCCCTACTTATTGGGATTCTTCATGAACTTTATGAATTCCAGAACATAGAGGCTTTCGTCATCATCTTCCTCGAATTCTTCAGCAGCCCTTCTCTCCCTTCTGGCCTGCAGCGCCAGCCTCTTCTTCTTTATTTCCCTGGGATACTCCTCTGCTTGAATCTTTGTTCAAGTTCGCGTGTCTTCAGATTGCCTATGAGGCTCTCTATCTTCGGTGTTCTGATATTATGAGATTCAATAATAGCAGTCAGCTTCAGGTTGAAGTGAGGGTCAAGGATCACAGGATCTTTCTCACCATATCTCCATTTGAGAAACTCTTCCCAAGAGATCACGACACATTGATGATAATGGTGAAGCGTGTATACATGTTGTCCACTTCCTCGTCGATCTCCATCCAGAATTGTCCATATTCAGATTCAAGTCGGAATAGCTTCAACACTTTCACCTACGTTATACCTTCGTGAGTAAGCTCAAGTAGACGTCATATTTCATAAGCAGTTTCACAGTTATAAATTCTATTAAACTCGATTTTATCCAACGCGTAGAATAAAGAATTCGTAGGCCTAGCATTGCTCGTAGATCTAAGCTTATTAGTGTCATCCCACTTATCGTGTGGCTTTTCTAATACGGTATTCCCTATATTGGCAGTGGGTGCAGTGTACTTTGTCTCTACCATGGCCCATATGTCCATGCTTTGAGTCATCAGAAAAATTTTCATTCGGGTTCTCTAGTGACTATAATCACTCCTCGTAAATAGTGGAGGTCTACTCATACCTTGTACCTCAGAAAATGCATGAACAAAGTCGGCCATCTTACTTTAGGATTTTAAGCCTTTTTGAAGTTACCTAGCTCTGATACCACTTGTTGGATCTAGGGGCTAATCTTAGCGGGGGGGGGGGGGGTTGTCACAACCCGCATTTCCTCAACGAGTACCTCGTATCAGAGCAAGAGGAGCTCCGCTATTGTCTTCATCGGGTAGTTGACCTTAAATGGTATGAAATGAGCACACTTGGTCAATCTATCCACGATCACCCACACGGAGTCATGTCCTCGTGGAGATCTTGGTAGGCCTGTAATAAAATCCATTGAGATGCTTTCCCACTTCCATGTTGGAATCTCCAATGGTGTCAACTTGCCACCAGGCCTCCCATGATCAGCTTTCACCCGCTTGCCGGTATGACATTCAAATACAAATCGCGCTATATCTCTTTTCATTCCATACCGCCAGACAATTTGTTTCAAATCACGGTATATTTTGGTTGAGCCTGGATGGTAGGCCATACTTGAGCCATATGCTTTCCAACACACCATCTCGCGAATGTCTCCAACTGCGGGAATACAAAATCGACCACGATACTTTAACGTGCCCCCTCATCAATAGAAAAATCCGGTAATTCACCCTTTTCAGTCCGAAGCAATAGATGTAAAAGATCAGGATCATCCTTTTGATGTTGTCTTGCAAGCACCAGCCATGAAGGTTCTTCTATCATCGAATGACTTTGCGGGTCATACTTGCCCACGGTAATATCCATCAATAGAAATTCCTCCACAAGACGGTCGACTGAAAGATGAAATAATTTCCCCGTCTTCCGACTCAAAGCATCGGCCACAACATTCGCTTTCCCCGGATGATACTGAATGTCCACATCATAATCAGCTACATATTCAAGCCATCGTCGTTGGCGCAGATTCAATTCCTTTTGCGTGAAGACATACTTTAAACTTTTATGATCTGTAATGATTTTACACTGTGCACCATAAAGTAAGTGTCTCCACAACTTCAAGGCAAATATCACCGCTGCGAACTCCAAATCATGCGTTGGGTAGTTCTTTTCATGACTTTTCAACTGCCGAGACCCATACGCAATCACCTTTTTGTCTTGCATTTGTACACATCCAAGTCCAACATGCGACGCATCCACAAAGACGTCATAATCTATCCCTTCTGTCGGCAAGATCAACACAGGAGCGGTACATAACCTGTTCTTGAGTTCCAGGAAGGACGCCTCACACTTGTCATGCCACTCAAACGCCACATTATTCTGGGTTAAGCGAGTCAAAGGTGCGGCCAACGTCGCAAAACTTTCGACAAATCTGCGATAATAGCCGGCCAATCCCAAGAAGCTTCGAATCTCCTTGGGTGTCTTCAGTCTTCTCCATTCCATGACTGCAGCAATCTTTTCGGGATCCACTGAAATTCCATGTTGATTAATAACATGACCCAGAAAAGCAACTTGAGGCAACCAAAACTCGCATTTGCTTAGTTTGGCGAATAACCGTTGGTCTCGCAAAGTGGCCAATACCAATCATAGATGCTGTTCATGCTCCGCAGTACTGCGGGAGTAGACAAGCACGTCATCAATAAACACCACCACAAACTTATCCAAGTAGTCCTTGAACACCCTGTTCATCATATCCATGAAGGCTGATGGTGCGTTGGTCAAACCAAACGACATCACCAGAAATTCAAAATGGCCATGCCTTGATCGAAATGCAGTCCGTAGTATATCAGACTCCCGGACCTTAAGCTGATGATAGCCCGAACGGAGATCAATCTTCGAAAAGACGGAACTGCCACACAGTTGATCAAACAAATCATCAATTCTTGGTAGTGGGTACTTGTTTTTAATCATCACCTTGTTCAACTCCCGGTAATCGATGCAAAGCCACATCGATCCATCTTTCTTCTTTACAAATAACACTGGTGCACCCCAAGGTGATGAACTCGGCCTGATAAACCCTTTTGCCAATAAGTCATCCAATTGGATACACAACTCTGATAGCTCACGCGAGGCCATTCTGTACGGCGCTTTCGCAATAGGCCGCGTACCCGGTTCCAAATCAATAACGAACTCGACATCACGATCAGGGGGAAGACCAGGAAGATCAGTAGGAAAAACATCTGGGAATTCACGCACAACCGGAATCTCCTCCAAACGCGGCAAAACAACACTAGTTCCCACAACTGAGACTAGACAGGCAAAACAGTCGGAAACAAACAACGTCCGAACACATACCGCCGAAATCCCTGGAGTATCCTGGCATGAATCACCATGAACACTTCCCGACTGACCATTGTCCTTGATAAAATCCAAGAGCTTCCCTTTGCACTGGATGACGGCGTCATAGCGGAATAACCAGTCCATGCCCAGAATGACGTCAAAATCCTCCAAATCGATCACCTTGAAATTAGCCTTTGCTAAGAAATCTCCCAACAAAATGGGACAATCAAGAAGACCCCAGTCTGCCACCACAGAAGCACTGGAAGGGAACTTCACCAAAAAGGCAGTCCCTACCCGATCTGGTGTCAGATGATACCGATCCAGAAAGGTTCGAGCCACAAATGAATGGGTCGCGCCAGAATCAAAGAGAACACGCGCCCAATGGTTCTTTACCTTAAAGTTTCCTATAAGGGTATATATGTCGCTAAGCACTACACATAAGAGGCATAAACAAAACGTGAATCATAGGAATGAATCGAACCTAAGATAACCTGAGGTGACGTCTGAGCTTCCTCTGAGGAAATCACATTTAACTTCTCCCACAAAATGTACACTCCAAGTCTCTAGTTGGCGTACTCTGAATGGCGTGCACCTGCTCCTTCTTTTGCATCCCCAACCGCTTAAAACATTTCTCAAACGGGTGGCCTGACCGGCCGCAGAAGCTACATGTTTCCTTGTTCTTCTTCCTTACATCTGAATCTTGGGAGCTTTTCCCTCCCATCAGCTTCCTCTTATCCTTCCTCATCAGTTGTCCTCTTTGTTTTGCATTTTCGATAGCTTCAACCTTCAACGCAGCCTCCACCACAGTGGTGTAACTCATCGCTCCATAAGCACTTGCGAACTGCTGCACGTCACTGCGGAGTCTGCTAAGAAATCTCTTTATGCGGTCATCTTACGTAGTCACCAAGCTCGGAGCGAACCGACTTAACTTGCTAAACTCAATTTCATACTCACTAACTGTGAGTTTCCTCTGCTTCAGGTACAAGAAATCATTCATCAAGCGGTCCCTTTCAACTGACGGCAAAAACTTGCGCCGTAACATTTCTTTAAAGGCTTCCCACGAACATCCCGCCCCTAAGCTCTCCTTTTCGCGCAACCACCAACCTTTCGCCAACACTTTGAGTTGATAGGCTGCAAGCATCACCTTCTGGTCCTCAGTAATGCCAGAATAACCAAACATTTCTTCCAACGTGATCACCCAATCATCCAAGATCACAAAGTCCGCTTTTCCATCATAAATCAGTGGTCCAAGTCGCTGAAACTGCGAGATAAAAGTCATTGCAGGGGGAACCACAACTGGGGGTATCACTGCCACGGAAGGAGTAGAACTGGTGGGGCCTCGGACCGTCTCTTGCCCTCTTGGTGCCAGTCCAGACATCGCTGAGGACATAGCTTGGAGCTGGGACTGCACTTCCTGCACCTGCCTCGTCAAAGCCTCATTACTTTGGAGTAGACTATCCATCAGGGCATTATTCTGCGCGCACAAATACTCGCCCTCGGATTCGGGAGTTTGCCTTGTCACTGGATGCTTCGACATCCTATAAACACGTTCACTCTTATCAAGCTCAAACCCAACAAAACACACAACGGCTATGTACAGACCCTACATATATAAATATGAATATCAACTGCTAACTTGCTCTGGGAGTTTGAGAATGATGGTATGCCTACCTAAAGATGACTCACCGTCATCCACTAACTTGTGCCTAACCGATGAATGCATGACATTATTTGACCCAAAACCATGAGTGTACAGGTGTCATCATGTACATCTTTAGCTTGGCACGTTGTGCTCATGCAATGTTAAGTTATGCGTGTTGTGCGATGCAATCTAGAAAAAGCCTTAATGCATGCCATGAGCGGTCGTACGCATCACAATGCTATGCATCCCATACTACATAGCATTGCATGCAACGAAGAAAAGAAATCGTGCTAGTCGCATCCATGTAGTAAGGTTATGCATCCCATACTACATAGCCCTCACATGTTTCCCCTATGGTGGATCCATATACAACCACATATTATGAATCCCATACTACATAATATGCCCCGTATACTTCTTGTCATGCCATGAGTGTAGTGTGCGTGCGTCGGCCAAGACATACTGATGGCACCTCGGTGTGTGTATGATATGATGCTTACGACCAAACAAGAAAGGTTGCCCGACCACTTGTCAAGCAAACCTCGCATTGATACCAACTGTCACAACCCGTATTTCCTCAACGAGTACCTCGTATCAGAGCAAGAGGAACTACGGGTTATGATGCCACGTCGTGTAGGGGATAACTGCACACGCTCAGGCAACCCTTGAAGCTTACTTTATGAGTTGAAATTCAACAGTTAAATGCAAGAAAACCTTTGGATTTAATGGCCGTATCCCTCGGCCTTAGGTATCAAAAACTGTTTTTGTACGCGGCGGAAATAGTTTGTTTATTTATGACGTTCTCCTATATGCAGTCTATAGTGATACTACTATAAGAAATCATCTTTGTTTACGTCATTTGAAAAATAAGTGTTTGGTGACCAAAATATATTATGCATGGATACAATAATAGGTTTGGTTTAGCTTCAAAATACCTAATGCAACCTACCATAAATTCTTCCCAAGGGCAAGAAGACATCATCCAAATGAGTCACATTAGCAGTCTATTATTCATACATCACAAGTAAAGTAAGCCACCAATGGGCGCCAACAAGCTGACACGAACCCATTGGGGCACATGTATGTCTGTACAACAAAGAAAAGAACTACCTCGCAAAGCAAGCTCGGCTAGTTCCCAAGAAATGCCTCCAACAAACCTAGCCGCTCAACCGGCTACAACCTGCACCTGAGGCATTCAAGAAAGAATACCTCAGCAATCCTCGAAGATACAATAAAAAGAAGAGCAGCTTGATTATACAATATCATGAAGGGGCTTACCTACCCCGTAACAATGTTTCATCTAAGAACAATGAGTGAAGAAAACAAGTGGAAAACGCACCAAAACACATGCCAAACGCACCAATTGCGTACAAGTTTCATCAAGTCCTGCTAAACCCGCAGGAACAAAAGGCAAAACACATGCCCATTCCTTCATCCTTAGTACAAGAAACAACTAAACGAGTGAAACATAAGCAGTGGTTACATGCGATTCAGCAAGGGTCTTTTGGTGGCAGCCCTAAAGTGGAACGCACCAATAAAAACCAGCCCAAATCGGGGCAAAATGGTGCTCTTCACCACAAATCCAAACCCGGTGGCCACAAAGGCATAACCCACACCACCCCTTACCAAAGCCGCACACACACGCTTCTGCCATGGTTCACATTCGCCTCGCAAAACTCACCATAAACGAACCGAATCGTAACCCCACAATCAAATCTCACCATAACCCATGTACCACTTTCCCTTCCTTCATCCTCACACATGACGACCAATTGCCAACGTAGAGTTTGATGCATTTCATCACATAAAAGAGTTTGATTAATCTAATTACATCAATCACATGTTTGGAACAAGAATCACATGCTTTTGATCAAGGAAGAATCACATGATAGAGTTTGATTAACTTAAGTATATGAATCACATGTTTGGCACAAGAAAGAATCACATGCTACATGAACATGAATCAAATTAGAAAGGCTATATGAACAAGAATCAAATTAGCTACATGAATCACATGAACAAGAGAACTACATGAATTAACTTAGTATAGATTTGATAACTAAACGAAGCATGGAAGATCAAAGTCATTCAGCATAGGGAAATGTAAGAGCATAATAAGGCTAGTGAGGAAGAACCCCAAAACAAGAAAAACAAGCTCATGAAACTGGAAAGAGAAACTAGCTATTTTGCATAATCGAAAACAAGAAAGAAGATTGGCAAGGTTGAAGAACACTACTTGCCTGAATCGAGACGATGCCGCGACGGCTGCTCCTTTCTTTCCTTGCCTTGCTTGAGCCCTTGCTCCCTTGCTTTCTCTTTGAGAATGAAGAAGAAGATGAAGAGAAGGTAAAGTGAGGAAAAGAAACTCTGTTTCGGCCTTATTTCCTCCAGAACAGAGCTGGACCGTTAGATGTAGAATCAAGGAAATGAACGACACAAAAAACTGGAAAAAATCGATTTTCGGGCCAGTCATGCCCTGTGTCACGACCGTGACACAGGGCGTGTACCTTAAGTGGCGCAGAAAGTCGGCAATTTCAAGTTTATCCACACGGTACACGGCCGGGTACACGCCCGTGACGGGTCGGTCACGCCCCGTGACCTAGGGCGTGTAGCCCGTGTCTCGACACCTCGTCGACACAAAGTGTCGACACTCGACACAGCTTGACACGCCCTGTGACACGCCCGTGTCACAGGCTGTGTCCCCTCTCTCGACACCCGACACTCGACACTCAACACTCGACACTCGACACTCGACACTCGATACTGCGGGACACGACCCGTGACACGCCCGTGTCACGGGGCGTATACCCCATTCGTCGAGCTCAACTCGACACTCGGAAATCGTCGAGTCAAGGAGGTCATGCCCAGCTCACGCCCTGGGTCACGCCCCGACACGCCCGTGTTGGGGGGCGTCAGGCACAAAAATGACTATTTTTCCCTGTTTTGAAAAATGTTTCTGTGTCGTCCTAGACCATTTTTACCTTAAGAACTTTTTACCCTTTTCTGTTTCCTGTACCAGCAACTCGTTTTGAGCAACCTTCCCCGGGCGCGAAAAAGTGCAAGCATTCCCTAAGAGGCCTCACCGAGTCCCCATCTGGACTCCAGTTTGCTGGGGAATCATGCAACTCGGCTACCAAAACAGCCACTCGCAAGCTCGCGGGAAAAACCATGCTCGAACAACGGTCAAAGCCAACGTAACGCCCATCAAGCGTACGCAATCAAAAATCCGGGGTGTTACAGGGGTGAATCAGGTTTGCTTATAAAATAGAAAATTTCAAATTATTCTAGTCCAAAAAAACAACTACTGCATGCTACCGTGGGGTGTTAGATAGCTAACGCGCGGCGGAAAATTATAGAACTCGTTTTCTTGGGAAAATCACCCTTTGGAGAACTACGCACACTAGAGAGAATTTTATCGTACACAACATAGAAGAATAAAAACACAGAAAATAACTTTATTAAAATAAAATCAACAATAACTTCTTAAAAATTACAAAACCGTGATCCCCGTGATGTTGGAGATCAAAGGTGATGAGAAAGAAACACTCTTTTGTTTTCTATAACGACCTGCTCCACGGACCAGTTGGATCTCTCCATTTCCCTCCTAGAAAGGTCTTTGAGCCGACCCTTCACCTCCATGCAAGGAAGGGTCATAGAGCCCCAATAGATCACCCAATCTAGATGTCCCAACCTCGGGACGATTTCCCACAGCATCCTTCCGTGTTCCGACGACCTTCACCTATCGATTTTCCTCACCACAAGAATGAACAAAAAATAAGAGTACAAAAAGACAAAGTTTAAAGAATCTAAGAGTAGAGTCTCCCTCTTGATGATTTCTTCGTAGAGCGATCCGCGGCTGATGCTTGAGATCTCCGTGTGCTTGCCACCGGTCATTTCTTCATAATCGAAGTAGTCCTTGGATCGCCGGAGTTCTTCATTCACGAATGGGAGGGAAGTAGAGTTTTTTTCATTTGACGAACACGGTTGGAACGGAACGCAGAGAGGCGGCCGAACCGTAAAATCCACGAACTTGTCCTTTTTTGTCTTAGATAATGAGAATAGAAATCAAGGCGGCTATATATACGTCTTCGTAAAAATAAGCTACCGTCGGCAGTAGGACTAGCGCCCGAAGGTAGGTTCACGCGGTTGCTGTGCCAGCTGTCCTCCAAATTTGGAATAATTTTCGAAAATGAAAACTTTTTCCTTTTCATAGAGCTAGCGCACTGCGGTAGGAGTTATCACCACGCGGTGGGTCAGTAACTCGATGAATCTGTCTCGATGATCGTTGAGTGGCTAGTGCGGCACGGTAACCACTATCACTTGGAGGAAGTTTCCACACCTCATTTAGAGGAGCCGAGCAAGTTGACAGTACTGTTGCAGAACACCCGACGGCTCCAGCACCGTCCATGGCTTTCCGACGATCGGCCCGCTTCCAACCCACCACTAAGGTCCTCCTCTACTCCTCACTTCGTGGGCTAGATCTTTAAATCTTTTACAGATGTTTTGTAGTATGGCAAGAAATATATGATGCACTACACTCATAAGCATGACAAGAAGTATATGAGGAATATTATATCGTATGAGATGCATAATATGTGTTTTTATATGGATTCTCGTAGGAAGCAACCTATGACTGTTATGTAGTATGGGGTGCATAACAGTCATCACATGAATGCACATTAGATTTTCTCTTTTCATTGCATGCGATATTATGTTGTATGTGATGCATAATATTTCATGTGTACGCCACTCATAACATGCACTAAGGCCTTTATTAGATTGCATAGCACAACATGCATGACATAGCATTGCATTAGCACATGTGCTAAGCTAAAGATTTAAATGATGACATATATACATGTATGGTTTTAAGTCAAAAAGGAATAAAAAGTCATGCTTTCATAGTCTAAGCACATGAGTTAGTGGGATGACAGTATATCATCCTAAGTTTAAGCATGACATCATTAATTAAATTCCGAGAGCAAGTTAGCAGCTTTACCAAGTATTTGTACATGTATTGTCTGAACTAAGTTGTGTAGTTCTAGCGGTAAGCTAGGTTTTGATTTGTTGTTTGTTGTGTTATTAGAATGCCACTGAACCGTCTTGCAACAAGGTCGACTCCCAAGTCTGAGGGCAAGTCGTCTAGGGTGAAAAGTGAGGCAATGATCGAGGGATCGCGACAGATAAATGAGGCTCTGTCCTGACAAATGTTGGACATGCAGTCGTAGATCCAGACTTTGTTATCTGTTGTTTCCGGGCAGTCGATTAGAGTGCAAGACCCTATTGTGGGTCAAGCTATTCCTGTTCCCCCTGCTCCTCTAGTGCCTCAAGTTGTGTTTCCACCAGAGATTAATTTTATCTCACATTTCCAGCAATTAAGACCTCCTACCTACGATGGTAGAGCGGATTTCATCGCCTTGGATGACTGGATTATAGCGATCAAGGAGATGTTCTCGTACTCAGGGATTTTTACTAACCAGAGAGTGATGGTCGCTGCTTACCAGCTGAAGGGTCTGGCAAAGAGCTGGTGGTTAAGAGAAAAGGAGAACCTGAAGGATGGATATTCGTGGGAAGCCTTTAAGGAGTTATTGCTGAGGAAGTTTCTGTCATTGGTCGAGCAAGACTGCTTGATGAATAATTTTTTGCATTTGAAGCAAAGGCAACTCACAGTGAGTGAGTATGAAGTGGAATTCAGTAAATTGAGCTGGTTTGCCCTGGATCTGGTATCCTCAGAATCTAGTTGAGTTAAGCGCTTTCTAGGTAGTCTGAGGAATAACATCCAGCAGCTGGCTAGTGCATATGGGTCTGGAAGTTATGCTGAAGTTGTTGAATCTGCCTTAAAGGTCAAAGAAATCCACAATGCAAATAATCGAGACTAGCAGATGAGTAAATATAAGAGGAAGTCTGATGAGGGTAAGAAATCTAAGGAATTTGGTCCTGCTTTAAGAAAGAGAAGCAAGGAGGTGTATAGTTTCGGTGGCCGGTCGGTCCACCCGTTTGACAAATGCTTCAAGAAATTGGAAGCTCAAAAGTAAGATCAGGTGCATGCGATTAAGAGTGCTCGCAAAGGATAAATGTATTGTGCTTTGTGAAAATGGAAAGGGCACGATGCTGCCCTTTGTTGGGGTAAGGATAGGGTCTACTTTCAGTGCGGACAGAAGGGGCATTTCAAGTCAAAGTTCCCGTAGTCTCATCCCATGCTACAGCCAGTTCCACTTCATGCTTTGCTACCATGACAATATTTGGACAAAGGAAAGGGAAAGCTGAATGTGCTGACCTCGGAGGAAGAACAGACATCCATGCAGGTGATCTCAGGTTAGATTCTAACCTAGTTTTGTTTTTTTAGCTAGTAGCTATAGTTTCGATGTTGCACAGTTAGTTATGTATGAGATTTTATAGGGATGTTTATGGTAAAGAACTGCTGGGCGTGCATTCTTTTCGATTCTGGTGCTACCCACTCATTTATGGCTAGGACATTTGTAGAGCGCCATCGTTTGACTCTTGATCAAGTTGGCAATTTTTTTCATGTCAAGTTTCCCTCTAGTGATTCGGTTGTGTCAGACTAGGGTATGCTGGGTTGTCCGATTCTCTTGGGCGATTTCCTAATTGTTGCTGATTTGAAGGTGATAGACCTGGAGGACTTTGTTGTTATCTTGGTCATGGACTGGTTGTCCAGATATGATGCAGTTATCCAATACAAGGTCAAGCGTTTGGACTTAAAGATGGAAAACAGACACCCCGGGACTGTTTTTGGGTATCCGCGTCAGGATTCCCCGATTATTTCTGCAGTATGTGCTCAGAAGTTTTTATATTCTGGTTGTTTTGCTTACTTGGTTTCCATTTTGGGAAACGTTAGTAGGTTGCCACATGTCGTTGAGGTTCTGGTATTGCGTGAGTTTCTGGATGTTTTCCCTGATAGTCTTCCTAGTCTTCCATCTGAGAGGGATGTAGAGTTTGTTATAAATCTTTAGTCGGGTAGTCATTCTATTGCTAAGGCACGGTACCTTATGGCCCCTAGAGAACTGTAAGAGTTGCGTACCCATCTGGATGAGCTTTTGCTGTGTGGATTTATTAGACCAAGTTCTTCACCTTGGGGTGCTCCCGTTTTTTTTTTGTGAAGAAAAAGGATGGGTCCATGAGGCTGTGCATTGATTGTAAGGAACTGAATAAGGTAATTATCAATAACATGTATCCCTTGCCATGAATAGATGATTTATTTGATCAGTTGCGTGGTAGTACAATGTTTTTGAATAATGACCTTCGTTCAGGTTACCATCAGTTGAGGATTCGTGAGATGGATATTCCACGAACTGCTTTCCGTTCTCGGCATGGACATTTTCAGCTCTTGGTGATGTCCATTGGTTTGACAAATGCACCTTCTGCCTTCATGGACCTGATGAATAGAGTGTTCAAGGATTTTCTTGACTGTTTTGTGGTCATGTTTATAAATGATGTTTTGGTTTATTCTCGGAGTGTTGAGGAGCATGCCTAGTACTTGCATTTGGTTTTGTCTTTTTTGAGGGAGCATAATTTTTTGCCAAGCTAAGCAAGTGCGAGTTTTGGCTTCCTCGGGTTTCCTTTTTGGGTCATGTGGTTAATAAGGACGAAATTTCTGTTGACCCAGAGAAGATTTCTGCTATAATGGATTAGAACAGACCTACCACACCCTAAGGTCAAAGCAATCGACAATGTGAGGAATCGAGACCAGCAGATGAGGAAATATAAAAGATAGTCTGATGAGGGTAAGAACTCTAAGGAATTTGGTCCTGCTTCATGAAATGGAAGCAAGGAGGTGTATAGTTTCGGTGGCCGGTCGTCCACCCATTTGAGAAATGTTTCAAGAGATTGGAAACTCAAAAGTAAGAGCAGGTGCACGCGATTCAGAGTGCTCCCAAAGGAGAACTGGATTGTGCTTCGTGCAAATGGAAGGGGCACGATGCTTCCCTTTATTTGGGTAAGGATATGGTCTACTTTCAGTTCGGACAGAAGGGGCATTTCAAGTCAAAGTGCCCGCAGTCTCAGCCCACCCTGCAGCCAGTTCCACTTCTTGCTTTGCTGCCACGATAACATTTGGACAAAGGGAAGGGCAAGCTGAATGTGGTGACCTCGGAGGAAGGACAGACGTCCACCCAGGTGATCTCAGGTTAGATTCTAACCTAGTTTGGTTTTTTAGCTCGTAGTTATAGTTTCGATGTTGCACAGTTAGTTATGTATGCGATTTTATAGGGATGTTTAAGGTAAAGAACTGTTGGGCGTGTGTTGTTTTTGATTATGGTGCTACCCACTCATTTGTGGCTAGGACATATGTAGAGCGCCATCGTTTGACTCTTGATCAAGTTGGCAATTCTTTTTTTGTCAAGTTTCCCTCTGGTGATTCGGTGGTGTTAGACTAGGGTATCTTGTGTTGTCCGATTCTCTTGGGTGATTTCCTAACTGTTGCTAATTTGAAGGTGATAGACCTGGAGGACTTTGAGGTTATCTCGGTCATGGACTGGTGTCCAGATATGATGCGGTTATCCAATGCAATGTCAAGCGTTTGGACTTAAAGATGGAAAATAGACACCCCATGAGTGTTTTTGGGTATCCCCACCAGGATTCCCCGATTATTTCTGCGGTATGTGCTCGGAAGTTTTTAGATTCCAGTTGTTTTGCTTACTTGGTTTCCATTTTGGGAACAGTTAGTAGGTTGCCACATGTCAAGGAGGTTCCGGTGGTGCGTGAGTTTCTGGATGTTTTCCCTGATAGTCTTCCTAGACTTCCATCTGAGAGGGATGTAGAGTTTGTTATAGATCTTCAGCCGGGTAGTCATTCTATTGCTAATGCACGGTACCGTATGGCCCCTCAAGAGCTGGAAGAGTTGCGTACCCAGCTGGATGAGCTTTTGCAGTGTGGATTTATTAGACCAAGTTCTTCACCTTGGGATGCTGCCGTGTTATTTGTGAAGAAAAAGGGTGGGTCCATGAGGCTGTGCATTGATTGTAGGGAACTGAATATGGTAATTATCAATAACATGCATCCCTTTCCGCGAATAGATGATTTGTTTTATCGGTTACGTGATAGTATAATGTTTTTGAAGAATGGCCTTCGTTCAGGCTACCATCAGTTGAGGATTAGTGAGATGGATATTCCACGAACCTCTTTCCGTTCTCGGCATGGATATTTTCAGTTCTTGGTGATGTCCATTGGTTTGACAAATGCACCTTCTGCATCATGGACCTGATGAACAGAGTGTTCAATGATTTTCTTGACTGTTTTATGGTCATGTTTATAAATGATGTTTTGGTTTATTCTCTGAGTGTTGAGGAGCATGCCCAGTACTTGCGTTTGGTTTTGTCTGCTTTGAGCGAGCATAAGTTGTTTGCCAAGCTAAGCAATTTTGAGTTTAGGCTTACTCAGGTTTCTTTCTTGGGTCATGTGGTTAATAAGGATGAAATTTATGTTGACCCAGAGAAGATTTCTGCTATAATGGATTGGAACAGACCTACCACACCCAAAGAGATAAGAAGTTTCCTATGGTTGGCAGGATATTATTGGAGGTTTGTGGAAGGTTTCTCCACGTTGTCTGCGCCGCTAACTATGCTAACGATGAAGAATATAACATTTTTGCGAAGAAGCCTTTCAGGAGTTGAAAAGGAGATTGTGCACTACTCCAGTGTTGTCTTTGCCTACCGAGGGAGTAGAGTATGGCATTTATGTAGATGCATCGCATGTTGGACTTGGTTGAAAATTGATGCAAGAAGGAAAAGTGATTGTATATGGGTCGAGGCAGTTAAAGATCCATGAAAGAAACTACCATACGCATGATTTAGAGTTTGATGCAGTCATTTATGCCCTGAAGATATGGAGACACTAATTGTATGGCACGTTGTGCAAAATTTACACGGATCATAAGAGTTTGAAGTACGTATTCACTCAGAAGGTGTTGAATTTGCGCCAGCAGAGATGGTTAGAATATGTTGCAAATTGTGATGTTGAGATCCAATATCATCCGGGCAAAGCTAATGTGGTAGCTGATGTCATGCGTAGAAAGACCACGCAAATCTTTGTACTTTCAGTGGAATCCTTGGTAGAAGAATTTATGTTAATGGATATATCGGTTGGTAGTAGCGACTCTCCAAGTAGTTTGGAAGTGTTAGAGCTTTCTTGGATTACACTCACATGGTTCAATCAGAAGGATGATCCTAATTTGCAGCACCTCCGTAATAGAACGAATAAAGGAGAGTTACCAGAATTTTCAATTGATGACGCGGGTACCTTAAAATACCGCGGTAGATATTGTATCCCCGCCGTTGAGGAAATTCGAGTTAAGCTGTGCAATGAGGCGCATAAATTTAGTGTTTCCTACCACTCTGGTTCTATGAAGATGTATAGAGATCTGAAGCAGATCGTTTGGTGGTATGGTATAAAGAACGACATAGCCAAGTTCGTTTCTGAGCGCTTCACTTGTAAGCGAGTTAAGGTTGATCATGAAAGGCCTGGTGGCAAGTTAATGCCTTTGGAAATTCCCAGTTGGAAGTGGGAGAGTATTTCTATGGACTTCATTACTGGTTTGCTCAGATCTCCCAAAGGATGTGATTCTGTATGAGTTATAGCAGATAGACTGACAAAAAGTGCTCACTTCGTGCCGTTCAAGATTGATTACTCAATGAAGAAGATAGCAGAGTTATACTTTATGAGATTATCAGGTTACATGGAGTACCTGTTAGTATTGTGTCGGATCGTGACATCAGGTTTATGTCTCGTTTTTGGAAAAACTTACACGAAGGATTGGGTACCGATCTGAGGTATTCCACCGCTTGTCATCCACAGACAAATGGTCAAACAAAAAGGGTAAATTAGATTTTGGAAGACATGATAAGATGTTACATCTTAGACCACGGAGGAGAGGGGGACGGGTGTTTGAGGCTGATGGAATTTGCTTATATTAACAATTATCAAGAAAACTTACAGATGGCCCCATTTGAAGCCAGGTATGGCAGACGTTGTAGAACTCTATTGTTTTGTGCCGAGGTCGGGGAAGGACCGTTGCTGGGTCCGAAAGCTTTAGAATAAATGAGTACTTCTGTAACAACCCCATCTGTTTATATGGTATATTATAGAAGGTCCGGTCGGGGCCCCACAGGATATATCACAAAACAGGCGGTGAAGGTACGGGATGATACCAGAGTAGCGCAGCGCACCTATCACAAAGCATTCTAGCGGAAGCCTATACTACTACTTGAACTCCACCCGTGAATGTCCAACATATAACACAACCCCATGTTGTATATATCGTACATAGTAATGTCTTATAAGAGTACAAAAGTTGGCCTTATGGCCTTACATGGCTTTCAAACAGTGACCTAAAAAGATTGGCGCACAGGCTGGCCACAATAAAAGCAAAGCATAACAAGCATCATAAGCCTTCGAGGGCTAGCAGCAGCAGCAGCAACAGCAGCAGGGAAATCAACCTTTATGCGTCCCGCTTGGCTCTCCAGCACCTGTACATGGACAATCCACCCAACAGTGGTAAACAAAAGCAATGGTCAGCGTTCAGCTGACCCAATTATAACGACCCTACCCCTTTTCTCGGGGCAGCGGTAATCTTACCTGCAGTCATAATATATCACAAGTATGGCAACAATATTCATCTAATGTGCTTTCACGCACACATGCCATCATAACCGTTCGCCACCCGGCCCAATGGTCCGTGCACTGAGGGCACATTCTTGGTGTTCTGGCAAAGCACTTGCCCACCACCGTATCAGGGTCACCACCCAACGGTAAATCTCTTGAGCATTTACTCCATGGCGTGCAGCCGTAGTTCTAGTCTTACTACACCGGGATGGCCCGTAGCCCCCCATTGTGTCATGGTGCGCAAGCCTAAGACTCTCGCTATGCGCTCCAATAGACCGCACCTTCTGGTCCACGTCGGACGGACATAACGCAGGTCAGATCCTCCAACCCCCGTTGCTCAAATCGTCTTGCCTTCACCGAGTACGGTGTACTCGCGGCTTCATCAAAGGCACGGGTCGGTCTCACCAATCCTGTTCTTGGCACTCAGCCTGGGTATTTCTCTACACCCATTCATTTTACACTATCAGCGGGTCTTTCCTAGGCACCCCAGTACTTCCTGTTACTCGTTCACAGGTACGACACCACCATATCACAAATGTCAGGGGTCTTTCCTGGGCACGCCATTACTTCCTGTTACTCTCTTCACAGGTGGACACCCTACGACATCAAGCATCACAAAGGGCCTTTCCTGGTCACACCAGTACTTCCTGTTACCCAGTCACAGGTACGACCCAATAGCATAAATGTACACGGATATTTTCCTGGACTACCACTCCAGTACTTCCTGCTACTACCCTTCACAGGCATAACCGGTTGACTCCTTAAACTACACGTTAATCACGGAGTCTTCTCCGATTCGTATGCAACATCACCAATCAAGACCAACCTGTCCAGATGGGCTTCACACAGCATGCCTATTCCGTACTCCATTTCCGGATCTATATGCCAACAAAGGGGATTTCATTCATCCACCCAAAGACTCCCAAAATCAGCCACCTCTTGGTGGGGGAATCACAAACATATGCCAAAGGGAATCCTTCACATGGCTAGGAAGAAAAGTCGTTACCCTTGAAGCCCTCTTTGGTGCCATGAACTCTAAACTTCCTTGAACTACTCACAAGAGCTTTTCCTCCGCAACGCCGGCTTCGAATCTCTCGTCGGAAAACCGCAGCACCACCGGTGACCAACCCCTTGTCTCCTCCTCCTTCTTCCTCTCCCTTTCTCTCACTAGTAATGAAGAAAGAGAAGACCAAATGAGAAATGAGATTTCTCTTCTCATTCACGACCTTAAGGAAATAGGGAGGCAGTTCAGCCATTGGATCCCAGCTGAAGGAACAAACGGCCACGATTTTGCCAGAAAAGCTAAATTTTGCCAGACGCAGCCTGTGACACGCCCGTGTCCATGGTCGTGTTCCTCAAGCGGTGCTCAACCGACTTATCCAGACAAGTGACATGCCCATGGGACACACCCGTGTCATGGGCCGTGTCACCCAACACGCCTTCAGACATGCCCGTGTCTGTGGCCGTGTTCATCAGGCAAAAATAATCCCAAAATCGCCCTAGATTCACACGGCCTGTGACACGCTCGTTTCCCAGGCCGTGTGCCCATACACGGCACTAAGACACGCCCTAGCGCAAAATTCGTCGGGCTGAGTTCGTCGACCCGAAGGGACACGCCCTGTGACACGCCCGTGTCACAGGCCGTGTTCACCCACTTCTCGACACTAGATGACCACATCTCGACACTCGACGATCGTCGAGCACACAACACGACCTTGGACACGCCCGTGTCCTTGGCCGTGTGCCTTCTCTCGCCACATCGTCGAGCGAAAAACGTCGACTCCCAGGACGATCGTCGAAACGGCCTCAACACGCCCTGAGACACACCCGTGTCTCAGGCCGTGTTTGTTGTTCGACGATCGTCGACTCCAAATTTCGTCGACCTTGCGGCCAAATCGTCTACTCCAGCCTGACACGCCCTGGGACACGCCCGTGTCCCAGGCCGTGTCACCTGAAAATTTGCCTGCTGAGAAAATTGGGTAGTTACAACCCTCCCCTCCTACAAAAATTTCGTCCTCGAAATTCAGACACAGGAAGGCAACAAGTAACCAGCAACCAAAAAGTTATAACATTCAAATTTTTATGTTACAACACAATATGCTCTCTACAGATTACAGAAATAGCTCGGGAAACTCTTCTCGCATGGTTTGCTCTCGCTCCCATGTAAGTTCTTCTCGGCCGCAGTTGTCCCACCGGACTTTCACCATGCCGACCGTCTTGTTCCGCCACTGTTTCTCGGCTCGATCCTCGATCTGAATGGGTCTAACTCTTGTTGTTAGCCCATACACCACCGGCACACGATCATCCGCGATCACTTGGGCTGGATCTTTCACGGCCTTCCGAAGCACCGAGATGTGAAATACATCATGTAATCCACTCAAGTCTGCCGACAGAGCTAGCCGATAAGCCGCTTCTCCGACTCGCTCAACCACTTCAAAAGGACCCAAATATCTTGGACTCAACGTTTTCAAGCATCGAATCCGGGAGACGCCTTTGAATGGCTTGATCTTCAAGTAGACCCAATCGCCAACTGCAAATTCAACGTTTCGGTGCTTGACGTTGTAGTACTTAGCTTGTCGATCTTGAGCAACAAGTAGCTTCTCTCGAATAGTCCGTATGGTTGAGTTTGCTTCATCAACTTCATTTGGTTTATAAATTCGAGCTTCACCCGCTTCTACCCAAGCCAAGGGAGTACGACACTTCCTTCCATATAACGCTTCATATGGTGCCATCCCAATGCTCGCCTGATAGCTGTTATTATACGCAAACTCCACCATATAGAGATGATCTTCCCATCTCTTTCTGAAGTCAAGGGCGCACATTCGGAGCATGTCCTCCATCGTTCTGTTGGTACGTTCAGTTTGGCCATCCGTTTGGGGATGAAAGGCCATACTGAAAGTCAACTTTGTACCTAAGAGTCAGTGAACTAGCCTCCAATCATTTGACGTGAATCGCCCATCTCGATCACTTACGATGCTCCGAGGAACACCGTGAAGCCGTACAATCTGGTCAACATATAACTTTGCCAAACTTTCAATTGAATCATCCCGCCTGTTCGGGAGAAAATGTGACACATTCGTTAGCCGGTCAACAATCACCCAAATGGAATCATTTCCTCGCTGCGATCTCGGCAACCCGTGCACAAAATCCATGGAAATATCATCAAATTTCCACTCTGGGATCGGCAGTGACTTCAAATAACCGCCCGGCTTTTGGCATTCCGCCTTCACCATCGCACATGTTTGGCATTTGGATACATAGAGGGCAACATCTCTTTTGAGCCCTGGACACCAGAATAGCTTTGTCATATCGTTGAACATCTTCGTGCTCCCGGGGTGAATGGAATACTTTGTATAATGCGCTTCATACATCAGTTCTTCCCTCAATTTCCCCACATTTGTGACGCACAAACGGCCCTCTTTTCGCAAAAGACCGTCATTCCAGGTGAATTTGCCTTCTGGCCCTTCGTGAACATAGCGTAAGAGATCTTCATCCAACTCTATTGCCCGTCAAACTCGGTCCGCAAGGTCACATTGCACGTCGGTCCAGTTCAAACATGCAATGGTAGTGGAATTCTTGTCAACACAATAAATCTCCAACGCCTCCAGCTCCTGGAAAAGACGTTCATCATGCCTTTGTAACCAATTTGCTCTAGCCGGAACCCTCTGACTCAAGGCATCCGCGATAACATTCCCCTTCCCGGGCGTATAGTGAATCACAAAAGTGTAGTCCCCAAGGAACTCCAACCACCTTCGTTGTCGCATGTTCAAGTCTTTCTGCTCCAATAGGTATTTTAGGCTCTTGTGATCTGTATAGATCTCCACCTTCACTCCATAAAGGTAGTGTCGCCACAACTTGAGTGCAAAAATCACCGCCGCTAATTCCAAGTCATGTATGGGATAATTTCGCTCGTGCACCTTTAGCTGGCGTGAGCCTTAAGCAATTACCTTTCCATTCTGTAGAAGAACGCAGCCTAAGCCGCTCCCTGATGCATCACTATAAATCACAAATCCATCGGCCCCACTTGGCGAAGATAACACCGGCGCCGTGGTCAACCGAACCTTCAGCTCGTCAAAAGCTCGTGCGCACTCTGGCATCCAAACGAACTTCTGATCTTTTCGCGTCAGCGTGGTTAGCGGCAAAGCAATCCGCGAGAAGTTTTCAACAAATCTTCGGTAATAGCCCGCAAGTCCAAGGAAACTCCTGACCTCGGCCACGGAAGGCAACATTTGCCACTCTTGTATGGCCCTTATCTTCGCTGGATCCACTGCAATGCCCGCTCCACTCACCACATGGCCCAAAAAGGCAACTGACGACAGCCAAAACTCACACTTCGAGAACTTGGCATAGAGTTGATTGTGCCTCAATGTATTCAACACCAACCGCAAGTGAGTCTCATGCTCAGCTTTCGACTTCGAGTACACCAAGATGTCATCAATGAACACGATCACAAATAGATCCAGGTACACTCGGAACGTGCGGTGCATCAAATCCATAAACACTGAGGGCACATTGCACAGTCCAAATGGCATGACTGTGAACTCATAGTGCCCGTAACGCGTTCCAAATGCGGTTTTGGGAATGACTCCTTCCCTAATTCTCAACTGATAAGAACCAAATTTCATATCCAACTTCGAATAGACGGTCGAGCCCACTAGCTGATCGAATAACTCATCAATCCGGGGTATCGGATATTTATTCTTCTCGGTCAGCTTATTCAGTTCACGGTAATCAATACATAATCGCAAACCCCCGTCTTTTTTCTTTACAAAAAGCGCAGGCGCACTCCAAGGTGACTTGCTTGGGCGTATATAGCCATGCTCCAACAATTATTGTAGTTGGACTTTCAACTCAGCCATCTCTTTTGGCGCGACGCGATATGGCAAGCGGGCCATAGGTTTCTCACCTGGCACCAACTCGATCGTGAAGTCAATCTCCCGCTATGGTGGTAGCCCTGGGAGATCTGTGGGAAACACATCTGTAAATTCTGCCACAATCGGAACCTCGCACACACTAGCCTTCGGCTCCACAGCCTGAATCAGTGCAAAGTAACATTCTGCACCCTTCCGAACAGCCTTGACTACATGGAGTGCAGACATCAACGTCCTGCCTACTCCTCACATACCCGCGAACTTTGTCTCCTATTCGATATTCTGTCCCAACGTGATCTCTTTGGACTGGCAATCAATCATGGCATGCTGCTCCGCAAGCCAATCCATCCCAAAAATCACGTCAAATTCCGATATCGGGAATACAGATGCAGTTAAACTGAAATCTCGACTTCCTATTTGGACCACCACATCGCAAGCTTGATTCGCAAGCATCCAACATCCATTCGACAACACCACTCTGACGCTATCTGTCTTTGCACGACTAGGTATCCCAAGCTGTGCTATAAACTCGCTAGACAGAAAAGAATGCGACGCACCCGTATCAAACAGTGCTCGTGCCAGCGTGTCCCGAATCATCACAAAGCCTGTGACAATCATGTCACACACACATAAACCGCAAACATAGATGTACTAAGCAAAGAATACAACCAATAGCATATGCAAAAATAAACTCATACCTGTGACCACGTCACCCTGCTTGATGGCCTCCTGCAGGCCAAGATTGTAGACCCGGGGCTACGCCTGCGAGGCATAGGAATCCACCAACGCCTTTCCTTTTTCCGCATACGACGCTCCCGCATTCTTTTCACTCTTTGGCGGCACCCGACAATCTCGAGCGATATGCCCCACCCGGCCACAATTATAGCAGATACGAGTATCCGACTTTGAGGTAGCCCCCGACGTTGCTCCCGTTGCAACTGACGAAGGAGCTTGTCCACTTATCTTGGACTTCTTGCCCCATCTCTTCTTATACAATGGTTTCCCAGATCGGGGCACCTTCCACTCCGGTTGTGTCACATCCAAAGCTTTCTTCCCTTGCACCCTCTTCATATCCTTCTCCAGCGCGCTCGCAGTGTCAACTAACGCCTGGAAGCCTTGGTTCACAGAACTAGAAACTAGGAACCTCAGCTCGTCCCTCAGTCCCTCATAGATCCGATTGGTCTTCCTCTTCCCATCAGCAAAAATAGAACCCGCATATCGCCCCAAGCGAGTAAACTCATGCAGGTACGCGTCCACACTACCGTCACCTTGTGTTAGCCATTGAAATTCATTTTCCATGGCTATCCGTTGAGCCGCAGGAAGGTGATTTGCTAGGAAGAGTCGGGAGAATTCTTCCATGGATACTTGTGTTAAGGGACGACCCGCCAAGTGATGTAACTCCATCTCATCCCACCACAATCTAGCTTCTCCTTCAAGCAGGAAGGTAGCTAACGTGACTTTCTGATGCTCCGCCGTTCCAAAAGATGTCATGACTCGCTTGATGCGCGCTAGCCAATCCTCAGCCTGCGTATGAGTTCCTGCTCCCGAAAATGTATGCGGATGAAAACTCAAAAACCACGTCAGCTGCTTCTCAGCCGCTCGAGGAGCCACATCCACTACAGGTTCAAGCCTTAACGTCACCTGTTCTGGCCTCACAGCTGGTTGCTCCTGCCCAAGTGGCCGGCCTTGGATCATAGTAAATAAAGCCTCAGCAACTAAACACACATGTTCCGCAGACGGTGGACGTGTAGGCACCTCGGCTGGTGTCGTACTTTCATCAGAATGTGTTGGGTACATTGGTCAAATGTACCTGATTTGAAGAAGCCTCACCTAACTCAATGATATACATCATAGTGTATTTGATGTTTGTTTGAGTTACTTGTGCAGGTTAGGAATACACTGGACTGAAGCTAAAAATTCTAAGTCCATGTGTCGACACCCAGAGGAAAGTGTCGACACTTGAGAAAGCTTGTGTCGACACCCAGACAAGCAGTGTCGACACTTGGAGTCATTGTGTCGACACCTGTGAAGAAGAGTCGACACCAGTCAGAAAGTGTCGACACTTGGAGCTGTGTCGACACTCAGTGAAGAAGAATGCAGAAAAGCTGTGTCGACACTTAGCAGAAGTGTCGACACCTAGAAGAGCTGAGTCAACACCAGAAAGTGTCGACACTTGAAGTAAGTGTCGACACTCAGCAAAAGTCTGCAGAATCTAAGTACAAGTGTCGACACTCAACACAATGTGTCGACACTATGCAGAAGAGTCAGCACTTGAAGTAAGTGGCGACACCCAGCACAATGTGTCGACACTTAGCTAAAGACTCAGTATTTGAAGAATGTGTCGACACTCAGCACAATGTGTCGACACACAACCAGAAGAGTCAACACTTGAAGAAAGTGTCGACACTCAGCACAATGTGTCGACACTTAGTTGAAGACTCTACACTTGAAGAAAGTGTCGACACAAGGAGCTGTGTCGACACTTAGCAGAGATTAGAAAAGTTACAAAATATTCTAAGTACAATTGTCGACACTAAGGGAATGTGTCGACACACAGCTGAAGAAACAAAAGTGAAGACTTGTGTCGACACCAAGAAGCAGTGTCGACACTTGACAGTTTCAACACATAAAGTTGTGTCGACACAAAGGAGTTGTGTCGACACTTAGAAGAATACAGTTGCAGAATGAAGTACAAGTACTTGTGTCGACACTCAATTTCAGTGTCGACACATGCAGAAGAAAACTGTGTCGAGACATACAAGGAATTGTGTCGACACCTTGTAGACTTGTGTCGACACTTACACAACATGTGTCGACACTTGGCCTATAAGTGTCGACACTTAAGAACAGAAAGTCTCGACACTATCTGACAGTTAGAGAATTTCAAGAAGTGACTGGTTGACATGACAGCTGCCGATCCAGCCGGTCTACATCAACTGTCAGATAAGTCAGAAGTCTGTTATGAACCGGACCAGCCGGTTACCATGAAGGAAGCCTATAAATAGGCCCCCATAGTTTACAGAAAAGATATAGAAGGTTGTTCATTATCATTACATGTTGTGAGAATAACTGAAGTGGTTGATCAGATTAAATCAAGAAGTGATACACTGAGGATCAACACAAGAAGATCTGGCAGTCCAACTGCAGATCTAAGAAGTTGGAGAGAGAGAGCTCCATCCAAGAATTCAGTCTTTGGAACTAAGGCTGAGAAGAAGAATTCAGAGTCATCTGGATTTCAAGAAGCAGAAGATTCAGACTAATTCAGTTCTACTCAAGAAGCTTTGAAGAAAGCTAAGTCAGTTTGGATCAAGCTGAGTTCTTCCAAGAACTCTTCAAGAAACTCTCAACTCCTCTCATCTTTTCTGAGTTGTAGAGTTAGCAATTTTATTTCAATTACATCTTGTAAGATCCATTGGATCTGAGTGATTGTAAGCCTATTTTATAAAGGCTGAGGGTAGGGCTTGTTGCCTGAGTGTAGGAGTTGAAGAACTCTGAGTGTAGGCCTTAATTGGCTGAGTGTAGGCCTGGGTGGCTGAGTGTAGGCCTTTTGGCTGAGTGTAAGGCTTTGGGCCTGAGGTAGGAACCTAGTTTGGTTCTGAGTTAGTGGAGAAGTTTGGCCGAATCTAGTACACTGCTAGATAGGCGAAGGGGGAAAGTGGATGTACCCAAAGATTGGGGAACCACTATAAATTAGTGTGTCTTCTGTGCTGTGCTGTGAAATTACTGTGTTTATGCTGTAATTGCTGTTAGCTGTAGAATTCTGTGAAATAGCTGTTGTGCTGCCAAACAAAACTTAAAAAGGATTAGGTCACCTATTCACCCCCCCCCCTCTAGGTGTTTAGGTACCATATCTTTCAAGTGGTATCAGAGGGAGGTTCCTCAAAATCAGGACTAACTGTCTGAGGAGATCCAGTTTGGCAGATACAGATTGAGTCTGAACACAGTTTCAAGAAAATCAAGAAATATGGGTTCTTCAGAGAATCATAAGGAGTTGGGTTCAATGAAACTGCCCATATGCAGAAAAGAGATATTTGGAATCTGGAAAGAAAGGGTAAGGCTGTTCATGGAGGCCTCTGACCCTAGGATCTACATCACAGTCAAAGAGGGGCCATATGTGCCCATGAAGATTTCAGTATTGGATGCAAATCAGAGGACTCCAAAGGATTTCTCTGAGATGACCAAGGATGAAATTGTCCTAGCCACTATGGACAAAAGGGCACAGAACATAATAGTTAGTGCAATTGATGATGCCACCTTCCAGAACCTTATTCACTGTAAAACAGCAAAAGAAATGTGGGATACCCTCATTGTCTACATGGAAGGTTCTGAAGAAGTAAGACAAGATAGGAAGTCCTTGCTTAATCAAGAATATGAGAGCTTTAGGCAAGGAAGAGGAGATAGCATCACTGAATGCTACAAAAAGTTCTACAGAATTGTTAATGAACTCATGTCCTATGGAAGAGAGTTCACAAACTATGAATTGAATGATAAGTTCTTGAGGTCCCTAACCAAAGATTGGGACACTAAGATCTGTGCCATCAGAGAAATGGCAAAGTTGGGAGAAATTCCTCCTCCCACACTGTTTGGCAAGTTGTTATCTTATGAGATGCAATTGTCAGTAAGAAAAGAGGAGGAAAAGTCAACAAGGACTGAACACAGGGAAAGGACTGTTGCCTTTAAGTCAGAAGTACCTAGAAAGAACAGGACTAAGTCATCAACTCCTCCTCCAGAGGTAGTTGAATCAGAATCTGATGAGTCTATTAGCACTAAATCTACAAGCAGTGAAAGTGATGAAGACTTTGCTGCTTTCACCAGACATTTTCAGAAGTTCCTGAAGAAGAAACAGTGGAGGTCTAGACCTTCATCTTCCAAAGGGAAAGAAGTCCAGTATCAGGAAAAGAAGCCTTCAAAGAAGGACAAGAAAGGACCAAGACTAGTAAGGCAACTGGGTCTAAGATAGTGTGTTACTGCTGCAATAGACAGGGTCATGTAATTGCAGATTGTCCTGAAAGAAGGAAGGAATCCAGTGACAAAAAGAAAACTCACTTCAAAGGAAAGAAGGAGAAGTCCTTTGTTGCAAAGAATGAGAAGACTCTTTCAGACATGTCTTCTTCAGACACTGAGACAGATGCTGAAGCCTACATAGGGCTATTTGCTGAAGAAGAAGAAGAGTTTATGCAGATCATGGAATCTATCTATGAGCAAGAAGACTGTCAGAGCCAAGGACTGATGGCTTTGACTGAAAGTACCAAAAACCTGGAGCAGCCAGGACCCAGTCAGGTACAAGGTTTAACTCAAAGTTCTGATTCCAGTTCTAGTTCAGAGTCAGATTCATCTTCATCAAGTGATGGAAGTGTTTCTGAATCTGAGGGAGATATTCATCAGCTCTTAGATGAATATAAGTACTGTTGCAAGCCTATAAGAAAAGCAAGATCCTAGCCAAAAGTCAGGCAAAGGAGATTGCTGATCTCAAGGCAGCTGCAACAGATTTTGAAAAGAATTATGATCAAAAACTTAATGAGGTAGCCAGGCTGAAACACATTACAGTGATTCAGATGGGAACTATCACATTTAAGAATGATCAAATTAAGAAACTGGAGATTAATCTTCAGAAGGAGAAAGAGCTAGTAGCTAGGTTTTCAAAACCTAAATCAGTGCTACCCTTGATTGATGATTTTGTTCATCATAAAGGAAAGACTGGACTGGGTTTTGTTAATCCAGCTAGGACTGTTCAGGATCAGTCCAAGTCCAAGGGCAAAGCCCCAACATTCAACAAGACTGCTGTAGTTAAGACAGCTAAGTCAGTACCTAAGCAAAGGTACAACAAATTTGAATGTTGGTGCTGTGGCAAGGTTGGCCACTTTGCTTTGGATTGTTGGCACAATGCCAGTGCCAAGTTGAGTAGCAAGTTACCTGTTGGAAAGACAGCAGGTAGCTATGTCAAATTGCAAACTAACAATCACCAAGGACCCAAGTTTACTTTGGGTTCTAAGGTTCATTAATTTGTTTTGCAGGTGAATCCAAGTGGCCATACCCCTACATGGTACTTGGATAGTGGATGTTCCAGACACATGACTGGAACTAGGGGACTACTGAAGGACTACATCCCAATCAAAAATGGTCCAAAGGTGACCTTTGGTGGTTCTGAAAAAGGAATCATCAAAGGGTTTGGTAACATTTCTTCTAACCTTGTTACCATTACTCAAGTGGCTTATGTTAAAGGTTTGAAACACAACCTCATTAGTATAAGTCAATTAAGTGATGTAGGGTATGACATCTCATTTGTTAAAAATGGTTGTCATATCAAGAGGTCAAGTGATCAAGAGATCATTTTGACTGGATATAGAAAGAGAAATGTCTACTGCTTAGACATTATGGTTGAGAACAATTGTTCTCCAGTCTGTCTTGTAGCTGATGAGACAGTCTCTCAATGTGTCAAATGGCACAAGAGGCTTGCTCATCTTAATTACAAGACTATTGGCAAACTCTTTAGTAAAGAGTTAGTGAGGAATGGTCCTCAAGTTAAGTGTGTCAAAGATGGCATTTGCTCAGCTTGTCAAAAGGGCAAGCAGACTAAATCCACCTTTAGAAGCTTAGACAACAAAGATGCTGTGAGGTGTTTATACCTCTTGCATATGGATCTATTTGGTCCAATGCCAGTTCACAGCTTAGGTAGGAAGGTCTACACCTTTGTAGTTGTTGATGACTACTCAAGGTTTTCCTGGGTGTTCTTCTTAAAGCAGAAATCTGAAACACCTAGTGTCTTCTATAGTTTTGTTAAGCAAATTCAGAATGAATTGAACTGTACAGTGGTCAAAATTAGAAGTGACCATGGTACTGAGTTTCAGTCTGAAAGCATGACAAAGCTGTGTGAAGACTATGGGATATTTCAAGAATTCTCTTCACCTAGAACACCTCAGCAAAATGGCATTGCTGAAAGGAAAAATAGGACCTTGATAGAGGCTGGTAGAACCCTATTAAGTGATTCATCACTGCCAGAATATTTCTGGGCTGAAGCAGTTAACACTGCATGCCATGTGATAAATAGGGCTACCATCACTAAAAGGTTAAACAAGACCCCCTATGAAGTAGTGAAAGGCAGGAAACCAAATCTATCCTATTTTAGGATCTTTGGTTGTAAATGCTTCATACTTAACAATGGGAAGTCTTACTTAACTAAGTTTGCTGCCAAGTCCCAAGAGGGAGTGTTTGTTGGGTACAGCAATAATAGTAAGGCTTATAGAGTCTACAACTTGACTACACAAGTTGTAGAGGAGTCTGTGCATGTAGTTTTTGATGAAACACAACTAATTAACAATGAGTTGTCTAGTAGTGTGTGCAGCCCTACAGGTCTTACTAAGAAGATGGACAAGCTAACCATAGAAGATGTACCTGCTGCAAGACAGCAAGTAGAAGAAGATGGCTTATGTCCAGGGGGAGAACTACATGTACAAGGAGCTGAAGAAGTACAAGGAACTCAGCTTGATGAAGATGCTGAAGAAGTTCAACCAGAAGTAAGGATGCCTCCAGCCAACAGGCATCTAAGAGATCATCCAGTAGAGCTGATCATTGGAGATCCAAGACAAGGTGTTCAGACAAGGAGCAGAAATCAGAATGCTGTAGTATATTCAAGTTTTCTGTCTCAAATAGAACCAAAGAAATTTGAAGAAGCTATACAAGATCCACAGTGGACTGAAGCAATGCAGGAGGAGCTTAATCAGTTCAAAAGATGCAAGGTTTGGGATCTGGTTCCTAAGCCTAAAGATCACAATGTGATAGGAACAAAGTGGATCTACAGGAACAAGTTAGATGAACAAGGTGTCATCATTAAGAATAAGGCAAGACTGGTTGCAAAAGGATATAGGCAAGAAGAAGGTATTGATTTTGATCAAACCTTTGCTCCAGTAGCCAGACTGGAAGCCATAAGGATGTTCTTGGCCTATGCAACCTACCAAGGATTCAAAGTATACCAAATGGATGTGAAGTCAGCATTCCTTAATGGTAATTTAAAAGAAGAAGTATATGTGGAGCAGCCTTCAGGTTTTGTTGATCCTACTCTTCCACATTATGTCTATAGACTTAGGAAAGCATTGTATGGGTTAAAGCAAGCTCCTAGAGCTTGGTATGAAACCCTATCTAGTTTCCTCATTGAGAACAAGTTCACAAGGGGGAAAATAGATAAGACTCTATTCCTTAGGGAATCTAGAGGCAAAGTAATACTTGTCCAAATATATGTAGATGACATTATATTTGGGTCTACTGAAAGTAGCCTTTGCAAAAAGTTTGCAAAGCTTATGCAGAGTCAATTTGAAATGAGTAGTATGGGAGAACTGAAGTTTTTCTTGGGTCTCCAAGTTAAACAGACTGAAAGTGGTCTATCCATATGTCAGTCTAAGTTCACCCTAGAACTCATAAGGAAATATGGTATGGATTCCTCCAGTACCATGAAGACTCCTATGGGGTCAAGTATGTCTCTAAGCAAGGATGATGCAGGGAAACCTGTAGATGAAACCTTGTATAGAGGGATAGTTGGCTCCCTACTATACTTGACTGCAAGTAGGCCTGACATTATGTATGCTACATGTGTTTGTGCCAGGTATCAAGCCTGCCCAAAGAATCTCACTTGACTGCAGTCAAGAGAATCTTGAGATATCTAAAGGGCACACCCTATCTAGGCCTCTGGTACCCTAGGAATGGAGATTTTGATCTAACAGGCTATTCAGATGCAGACTTTGCAGGATGCAAAGAAGATAGAAAGAGCACAACTGGATCCTGTCAATTCCTAGGTGGAAGACTCATTTCATGGAGTAGTAAGAAGCAAACCAGTGTGGCCATCTCCACAGCTGAGTCAGAATATGTAGCTGCAGGAAGTTGCTGTGCTCAACTTCTGTGGATTCAACATCAGCTAGAAGACTATGGATGTCAGGTAAGTAGAACTCCACTTTATTGTGATTCTACTAGTGCTATTTCAATAGCTAACAACCCTGTATCACATAGTAGAACTAAACATATTGAGATTAAATATCACTTTCTTAGGGAGCATGTAGAAAGAAATGATATTGCACTTGAATATGTTAGAACTGATAATCAGATAGCTGATATGTTCACTAAGCCCTTAGATGAAGCTAAGTTTAATAGGTTCAAAATTGAACTAGGTATGATAAACTTAGACTAAGTATACAGAACAAAAATTGGCTAAGTAAAAAGGTGTCGACACATAGACAAGTCTATGTCGACACAGAATAGTAAGTGTCGACACTTCAGGAAAATGGTGTCGACACATCTAGGAAGTTAGTGTCGACACTTCAGAATGTTAGTGTCGACACATGTCGAGTAGGTGTCGACACATCCAATAAAGTGTCGACACTTAAGTTTTACTCAGAATTTTTCTAAGTAAAGTCTCGACTACATGTCGAGTATAGTGGTGTCGACACTTAACCAAGTGTCGACACATAAAATCTGTTGACTAAACTTGTGTCGACACATGTGTGTCGAGACATTATAAGTCAGTGTCGACACTTATTGACAGTGTCGACACATCTTTAGGAATTCCATCCCGCCTGTTCGTCTTCAAACAAGAAAGGTATAAATAGGGTTCTGTCTTTGATTGTCGACACGCTTTCAAAGTTTCGAGACCTAAACTCTTGTGTCGACATTTCTCTCATCTCAAGACTAAATCTCAAACCCTAATGGCTCCCAAGCTGGAAGAGAACGTTAACGAAGGCTATGAGCTGGTGCGTGGCGCATTCGACGACTGCGATCAAGAAATCAAATCAGTGATAACCCTAATTGCCAATTCAGGATTGGAGTTCTTGGTTTCAGAACCAACGAAAATATGGAAGAAGGAAGTCATTGAATTCCTTACTGGCGCGTCTGTAGATGACTCAGGCTACAGAATTAAGTCAAGGGTGCATGGCACCAAGGTCAAAATTTCACCCAAGTCTTTAAGAAAGGTACTTCAGCTACCTAAAGTTCAAGATGAAGAGGAAGTAACTGCTTCTAAGACCAGGGAAGCTCTTACTTGGTGTGGACTGGATCCAAAGATGAAGGTGGGATCAGTCTTTAACAGAAAAGGTATGAATAATCAAGGCAAGTTCTTGTCAGAAATAGTGGGCAAGGTAATACTGAGCAAGCCAGGAGGACATGACAGGGTGTCTGCCTCCATGTTTGAAGTCATGACCAGAATCATCTTCAATCTGAAAACAGACTGGTCAATGGTGGTTTATGAAAAAGTGAAGGAAAGCCTGAAGAAGCCCAATCTGGGCAGGATACTAAGTCTCTACCTGGCTGGATCAATTCCAGAGGTAATGAGCACTGCTGCAGGAACTAAGATCAATCATATGAGGAAGATGGACTCAAGAATATTCTCTAGATGGGAAAGGGTGTTGTCCAAGGAATTCCACCCCTCCAGAGAAACAAACTTCTAAGAAAGACTCTCCTCCCAGGAAGAAGAGGAAGACTGCTGCTGTGCCTCAAGAGTCCTCCAGCAGCTCAGGCAGTGAAGAACATGTGGTCTTCACTCCTGATAGTCCAATGGATAAGGCTGCAGAAGTCACCTGCTCCTCAAGAGCCAGCTGACATCAGGGGGAGCTTCAGCTAGCTCCAGGATAGCCAGGGGGAGCCTCCAGCTGTAGACCATCCCTCTACACTGGAGAGTGAGCAAGCTACTCTCATTATCCAAGAGGTACTTTCTGACCTTAATACTTTGATTTTTCTATAATAAATTCTGATTTGTCTGATGTCCATCAGCAAAATCAGCAAGCAACTCAAGAACCAGATGTTGTTCTTCAAGACACATCTGTTGTGAGCCTGATAAAGAAGTTGCTAAACCAAGTACATCTCCTGCACAGTCTCCCCCAGAATATACAATGGAAGATCTATTTCTGAATTTAGATCAAGAAGATTTTGATATGGAAAAGAATGCTGCTGATGCAGAAAAGGGTGCTGCTGCTGAGGGGGAGAACATTGGAAGTTGTGAAGAGCCTATAAGGCTAGATACTGAGAAGGCACAAGATGTGCAAACTGAAAAACCATCCAGCCCTAAGGATAGGGTGGATATAGCAAGTACATCAGAATCTGAAGATGATGAAGCTGAGCAAGCTAAGAAGAAGAAGTTCTTTGTTTTCAAAAGAAGGAGCCAGAGCTACAAGAAGGCTCTCCAAACTGTTGCTCAACACTCCTGGTTCAACAAGCTCCATCAACTGATTACAGTAGCCTAATGGTTGCAATGCAAATCAAGATGGATGAGCAAAGAAGGGCTATAGAGAAATATATTTGATGAAGGCCACAAGTCCTACAATTTGATCTAGCTCAAGATATCAAGTCAATAAGGTTTGAAATGAACCTGAATAAGAAGGAAATGACTGAATGCTTCCACAAGGGTGGTAATGCAGTGGTCTATCTGGCTAAACATCAAGAAACAATAAAGACTCAAGTAGATGATATAGCACTAAAGCAAGGCTATGTGCTGGAGAATCAATTGAGGATGAATGATAACTTGACTGCATCTCACAATGCAATAGTCACTGAACTCAAGAATAAGTCTGATGAACCATCAACATCCTCTGCTGCTGCCAAGGCTGAATTTGATAAACTATTTCAAGAAGAAATTGCTGCTGTCAAGACTGCCATCAAAGATTCACAGAAGGTCATTTCTGAACAGCTTACAAAGCTTAGACCTTTCTTTAAAGAGGGCATAAGGTATTTGGACAGCCAAATCAGGTTCCAGAAAGATGATGTGAGAGATCATGTAGCCCAAGAAGTCATAAAGGGGGAGAGAGTGTTAGTCAAGGCCAGTTCTGAGCATGCCAAATGGATTTCAAATTCAATCAGGGCTACACTTGGATATCCTCCCCTGTGTGATGACAATGAAGTAGCTGAATCTGGTATTCAAGGAACATATCTTGGAGGTGAGCAACAGGCAGTGGCTGATGTAATCTATCCACCTCCAGATTTTGAAATGATTCATGCAGATATAAGCACAATGTATAGTCCAACTGCTGGCAAGCCTAATATTATTCTGGAAAAGGTTGTTCAACCTATCACAGCTGCTATGCAAGAGGCTTTGGACAAAGAAGAAGAGACTAGGCTATCAAAGAAGAAGTTCAGGGAACTTGCTGAACAAAAACCAGATTTTGAACAGTGGAGCCCTACTTCTAGGAACATCATTCTCACTGCCTGGAAAGCAGCCAAGGACAATGCCCATGAGAGGAACAAGTGGTTCTCAGAGGCTGAATGGAGGAAACATGAAAGTAGGCAGGAAGCCATTGTCCAACATAGAAGGAAGGCTAAGTTAGGAAAGCTACCTCCAACAGCTGTGGAGCCTAGCAAGTACTTTCCTAAGCCCTATCATTATTTTGAAAGGCAAAAGATCAAGGCTGAAGAACAGAAGAAGAAGGACTCCAAAGGGAAGAAGACTGCTGAAGCTGAGCCTGCTGCTGCTGCTGCTGTGAAAGCTCAAGTTCAAACTGGAAAAGGCATAGTCATTAAAGAACCAGAGCAGAATTAGACTAAGATTAAACTGAAGAATGTTGTAATCTGTTACATCTGAACATTATTGTAAATCATTGAAAATGTATTGCAAACAATGTATGAACAAATTTTTGATAAATATATATTTCATGATTGTTCAGAGAATGTGTCTAATTCTTGGTTGTTCTGTAATGCTGTATGAGTATACATGTGTGCTTTATTACATGTTTAAGTTTAACTCTGTTGTCATATATCTGTTTTACTTCATTTTATAATTTTTAATTATGAGTGATGTATATCATTGACTAAGGGTTATGACTTCTCCAAATAGGGGGAGATTGTTGGGTACATTGGTCAAATGTACCTGATTTGAAGAAGCCTCACCTAACTCAATGATATACATCATAGTGTATTTGATGTTTGTTTGAGTTACTTGTGCAGGTTAGGAATACACTGGACTGAAGCTAAAAATTCTAAGTCCATGTGTCGACACCCAGAGGGAAAGTGTCGACACTTGAGAAAGCTTGTGTCGACACCCAGACAAGCAGTGTCGACACTTGGAGTCATTGTGTCGACACCTGGGAAGAAGAGTCGACACCAGTCAGAAAGTGTCGACACTTGGAGCTGTGTCGACACTCAGTGAAGAAGAATGCAGAAAAGCTGTGTCGACACTTAGCAGAAGTGTCGACACCTAGAAGAGCTGAGTCAACACCAGAAAGTGTCGACACTTGAAGTAAGTGTCGACACTCAGCAAAAGTCTGCAGAATCTAAGTACAAGTGTCGACACTCAACACAATGTGTCGACACTATGCAGAAGAGTCAGCACTTGAAGTAAGTGTCGACACCCAGCACAATGTGTCGACACTTAGCTAAAGACTCAGTATTTGAAGAATGTGTCGACACTCAGCACAATGTGTCGACACACAACCAGAAGAGTCAACACTTGAAGAAAGTGTCGACACTCAGCACAATGTGTCGACACTTAGTTGAAGACTCTACACTTGAAGAAAGTGTCGACACAAGGAGCTGTGTCGACACTTAGCAGAGAACAGAAAAGTTACAAAATATTCTAAGTACAAGTGTCGACACTAAGGGAATGTGTCGACACTCAGCTGAAGAAACAAAAGTGAAGACTTGTGTCGACACCAAGAAGCAGTGTCGACACTTGACAGTTTCAACACATGAAGATGTGTCGACACAAAGGAGATGTGTCGACACTTAGAAGAATACAGTTAAAGAATGAAGTACAAGTACTTGTGTCGACACTCAATTTCAGTGTCGACACATGCAGAAGAAACTGTGTCGAGACATACAAGGAATTGTGTCGACACCTTGTAGACTTGTGTCGACACTTACACAACATGTGTCGACACTTGGTCTATAAGTGTCGACACTTAAGAACAGAAAGTCTCGACACTATCTGACAGTTAGAGAATTTCAAGAAGTGACTGGTTGACATGACAGCTGCCGATCCAGCCGGTCTACATCAACTGTCAGAGAAGTCAGAAGTCTGTTATGAACCGGACCAGCCGGTTACCATGAAGGAAGCCTATAAATAGGCCCCCATAGTTTACAGAAAAGATATAGAAGGTTGTTCATTATCATTACATGTTGTGAGAATAACTGAAGTGGTTGATCAGATTAAATCAAGAAGTGATACACTGAGGATCAACACAAGAAGATCTGGCAGTCCAACTGCAGATCTAAGAAGTTGGAGAGAGAGAGCTCCATCCAAGAATTCAGTCTTTGGAACTAAGGCTGAGAAGAAGAATTCAGAGTCATCTGGATTTCAAGAAGCAGAAGATTCAGACTAATTCAGTTCTACTCAAGAAGCTTTGAAGAAAGCTAAGTCAGTTTGGATCAAGCTGAGTTCTTCCAAGAACTCTTCAAGAAACTCTCAACTCCTCTCATCTTTTCTGAGTTGTAGAGTTAGCAATTTTATTTCAATTACATCTTGTAAGATCCATTGGATCTGAGTGATTGTAAGCCTATTTTATAAAGGCTGAGGGTAGGGCTTGTTGCCTGAGTGTAGGAGTTGAAGAACTCTGAGTGTAGGCCTTAATTGGCTGAGTGTAGGCCTGGGTGGCTGAGTGTAGGCCTTTTGGCTGAGTGTAAGGCTTTGGGCCTGAGGTAGGAACCTAGTTTGGTTCTGAGTTAGTGGAGAAGTTTGGCCGAATCTAGTACACTGCTAGATAGGCGAAGGGGGAAAGTGGATGTACCCAAAGATTGGGGAACCACTATAAATTAGTGTGTCTTCTGTGCTGTGCTGTGAATTACTGTGTTTATGCTGTAATTGCTGTTAGCTGTAGAATTCTGTGAAATAGCTGTTGTGCTGCCAAATAAAACTTAAAAAGGATTAGGTCACCTATTCACCCCCCACCCCCCCTCTAGGTGTTTAGGTACCATATCTTTCAGAATGCTGGGGCTCTGACTTCCCAGCTCCACTCCGTGTCTCCTAAAGGTGGACAAGACACACACATTAGCGGTCTTGCACAAGCAAACAACACAAAATACGCAGGTTCCGCAAACACACAAAGTTGCATTCCTATCATGGACATTCAGGAGTTCATTCGTCGAAATGTGGTTTGCACAAACACGTGCTCGCCACCCACAAAAGAAGGCGACCACCACTTCGAGAGGGAAAGACAAAGACAGCTGATACCAAAAATGTAACAACCCCATCCATTCATATGGTATATTCTAGAAGTTCCGGCTGGGGCCCCACAGGATATATCACAAAACAGGCGGTGAAGGTACGGGATGATACCAGAGTAGCGCAGCACACCTATCACAAAGCATTCTAGTGGAACCCTTACTACTACTTCAACTCCACCCGTGGATGTCCAACATATAACACAACCCCATATTGTATATATCGTACATAGTAATGTCTTACAAGAGTACAAAAGTTGGCCTTATGGCCTTACATGGCTTTCAAACAGTGGCCTAAAAATATTGGAGCGCAGGCCGCACACAATAAAAGCAAAACATATCAAGCATCATAAGCCTTCGAGGGCTAGCAGCAGCAGCAGCAATAGCAGCAGGGACATCAACCTTTATGCGTCCCGCTTGGCTCTCCAGCACCTGTACAGGGACAATCCACCCAACGGTGGTAAACAAAAGCAACGGTCAGCGTTCAGCTGACCCAATTATAACGACCCTACCCCTTTTCTCGGGGCAGCGGTAATCTTCCCTACAGGCATAATATATCACAAGTATGGCAACAATATTCATCTAATGTGCTTTCACGCACACATGCCATCACAACCGTTCGCCACCCGGCCCAATGGTCCGTGCACTCAGGGCACATTCTTGGTGTTCTGACAAAGCACTTGCCCACCACCGTATCAGGGTCACCACCCAACGGTAAATCTCATGAGCATTTACTCCATGGCGTGCAGCCGGAGTTCTAGTCTTACTACACCGGGATGGCCCGTAGCCCACCATTGTGTCATGGCGCGCAGGCCTAATACTCTCGCTATGCGCTCCAATAGACCGCACCTTCTGGTCCATGTGGGACGAACATAACGCAGGTCAGATGCTCCACCCCCATTGCTGAAATCGCCTTGCCTTCACCGAGTACGGCGTACTTGCGGCTTCATCAAAGGTGCGGGTCGGTCTCACCAATCCTGTTCTTGGCACTCTGCCTGGGTATTTCTCTACACCCATTCATTTTACACTATCAGCGGGTCTTTCCTGCGCACCCCAGTACTTCCTGTTACTCATTCATAGGTACGACACCGCCATATCACACATGTCAGGGGTCTTTCCTGGGCACGCCAGTACTTCCTGTTACTCTCTTCATAGGTGGACAACCTACGACATCAAGCATCACAAAGGGGCTTTCCTGGTCACACCAGTTCTTCCTGTTACTCAGTCACAGGTACGACCCAATAACACAAACATACACGGATATTTTCCTGGTCTACCACTCCAGTACTACCTGCTACTACCCTTTACAGGCATAACCCGTTGACTCCTTAAACTACATGTTAATCATGGAGTCTTCTCCAATTCGTATACAACATCACCAATCCAGACCAACCTGTCTAGATGGGCTTCACACAGCATGCCTATTCCGTACTCCATTTCCGGATCTATATGCCAACAAAGGGGATTTCATGCATCCACCCAAAGACTCCCAATATTAGCCACCTCTTGGTGGGAGAATCACAAACATATGCCAAAAGGAAGCCTTCACATGGATAGGAAGAAAAGTCGTTACCCTTGAAGCCCTCTTCGGTGCCATGAACTCTAATCTAGCTTAACGACTCACAAGAGCTTTTCCTCCGCAACGCCGGATTTGAATCTCTCATTGTTAAACCGCAACACCACTGGTGACCAGCCCATTGCCTCCTCCTCCTTCTTCCTCTCCCTTTCTCTCACTAGTAATGAAGAAAGAGAAGACCAAATGAGAAATGAGATTTCTCTTCTCATTCACGGCCTTAAGGAAATAGGGAGGCAGTTCAGCCATTGGATCCCAGCTGAAGGAACGGACGGCCATGATTTTGCCAGAAAAGCTAAATTTTGCTTGACAAGGCCTGTGACACGCCCGTGTCCATGGCCGTGTACCTCAAGCGGCGCTCAACCGACTTATCCAGACCAATGACATGCCGATGGGACATGCCCGTGTCATGGGCCATGTCACCCAACACGCCTTCAGACACGCCCGTGTCTGTGGTCGTGTTCATCAGGCGAAAATAATCCCAAAATCGCCCGAGAATCACACGGCCTGTGACATGCCCGTGTCCCAGGCCGTGTGCCCATACACGGCACTAAGACACGCCCTAGCGCAAAATTCATCGGGCTGAGTTCGTCAACCCGAAGGGACACGCCCTATGACACACCCGTGTCACATGCCGAGTTCACCCACTTCTCGACACTAGACGACCACATCTCGATACTCGACGATCGTCGAGCACACGACACGGCCTTGGACACGCCCGTGTCCTTAGCCGTGTGCCTTCTCTCGACACATCGTCGAGTGAAAAACATCGACTCCCAGGCCGATCGTCGAAACGGCCTCAACACGCCCAAAGACACGCCTGTGTCTCAGGCCGTGTTTGCAGTTCGACGATCGTCGACTCCAAATTTCGTCGACCTTGCGGCCAAATCGTCGACTCTAGCCTGACACTCCCTGGGACACGCCTATGTCCCAGGATGTGTCACCCGAAAATTTGTCTGCAGAGAAAATTGGGCTGTTACAACTTCAATAATGCATATTAGAGGAAAGCTTCATATAGCTCAGGAGTGTTATGAAAAGAATTACAATCAGTGAAGGACTGATTTGGAATTTGCAGTTGGGGTTATGGTGTTTCTTATAGTTTACCCGATGTCTGGTGTCCAAAGGTTTGGTAAGAACCATAAATTGGATCCTAAGTATGGGGGACCCTTTTGTTGAATTTTGTGAAGTGGAAGTGGTTGACGGGATAGTCCGGGCGGCCTGGGAGGACAGCTTTGGCGGACTAGGCGGACTGGGCGGACTGAGATGTGCGGCCTGGTGGAAGGTCTAGTTGAAAGCCGGCTGTCTTTTGAGCGGGTTGTTGCATGGAGTCCGCGGACTGTGCGGCCTGGTATCTGCGGATGGGACGTTGGCTTTGATATAGCCAAGGAGCGGCCTGAGCGGATAGAGGCTTGCGGACTGGTGCATTGCTCAATGGCTGTGGTGCAAGCTTGTGCTGTTTGGCGGTTTGGCTCGTGTCCGCGGGAAGCTTGCGGACTGGCGTGTCCGCGATATGGGCTGTTGCGGACTGGGCTTAGAGCTTGGCTGAGGCCATGTCGAGCTCTGGTGGTACAGCAGGTGCTTTGCTGTGGAGGTCTTTGGCGGACTGGTTTGGAGTCCGGGAGATGTCTGCTGTGATGGGGCAGGAGTGCGAGGTGCTTGCGGACTGCTGGCGGTCTGTGCTAAGGTGTTTGGCGGACGGGTGTTTGAGTTCGCCATGCTCGCATTGGCCGTTGATGGCTTTTGGACTTGGTCACACTTTGTGCCAAGACCATGGTGTTCGCCGTATCCGCCAAGTCCGCTGTGACCGGGCGGACTGTTGCTGTCTGCCTTTTGTCATGGACTTGTGGAGGATTAATGCTTGAGTCTTGCGGACTGCCTCGGGTTGGTGTGGACAACCATTGAAGGGGGTTGCTGTCCTGCAGTGATTGGAAGCTTTGCGGGCTGATGCCTTGTCCGCATAGCTTGGGCGGACTGGAGAGGGTTCGCCAATGTTGCCTTGCTCCTGGTGTTTTTCCTTGGTATCCGGCTAAGTCCTTGCGGACTCGATGGACGGTGTTTTGCTTTCGCGCGGGCTAGGGCGGTGTCGCTATCTCTAGGGCGGAGACCACACTCCTCACCTCGCCTATAAATAGGACCCCCCTGGCACATCTACAGTAACTTGAGTGAACAGTAAGTTGGGTTGGGCAAGGAGCTGCGGTCTGAGTTTGTCTGTCCGCGCGGATTGATTCAGTGCTGATGTTTGCTGTATGCAGGTTGCGCAGGTTGCTTCAAGGAGCCAGGAGTTTGGTTTTGACTTCGGTCAAGTACTTGGAAGTGTGCGGTCTCTGCGGATTCAGCAGGAGGTTGCTCTGCATCTTGTCAGCTCTGTTTCATCTTTGCCAGCTTCAATAACCTGTCCACCGGCTTCAGGCGGGTAGGGGGTGTTCCTCAGTTCATCTTCAGCAGGAGACGAATAACAGTGTGTCTGCGCGGCCTCGCGGATTCAGCGAACTCCGTGGATATTCGGCGGATTGCAGCTTAGTTCGGGCGATCTCAGCGGACTCGGCGACCTCGGAGGTCTCGGCGGACTCCGGTGCTATCCGCCCGGCTTGTTTTTTGGTGCTTTCTGTTTACAGCTATTATACTAGCGAAATCATGTCTCGCTATGTATGCCTCGTGTTGTGAAAAAGTGAATGCATAAAAGACCTGCTTGTACTTCCATTGTTTGTTGGGATTAACCTTTGTTCCTTGGTTTTCCGCTGGTTCAACGTGAGAACTGGGTAGTTCCGAAGATATTAATTTGGCATTTAGGCTATCTTGCTGACCACGTTGAGAAACTTTAACATGGTATCAGAGGGAGGTTCAGTTGCGTGAGCGGAAGTCAGCCAGTGTTGTTACTCGGTGATTGAGTGGTGATCAACCTGTGTTGTTGCTCGGAGCTTCTGAAAGGTTGCCAACAGGTGTTGCAATGGAAGGGGGCTTTGCAAGAGGTCTGGGCATTGAACTCTTAATGCCGACTAACTTCAAGAAGTGGAAGTCGTGCATGAAGAGTTATCTTCTTGCGAGGAGCTGTGGGAAGTCGTCGGTGGTGACGACAGGCAGGAAGTCACGGCTGCGTTCGGTACTGCTGAGTAGGTTAGGCTCTGGAGAAGAACAAATGCTAAGGCGGAGTTCATTCTGAAGAGAGCCGTGTCTCCGAAACTGTTTGATCACATCGTTGGATGTGAGTCGGCTGCTGATATTTGGACAACCATTGATGAGTTGTTCAATAGGAATAATGTGGCGCGGCTTCAGTTACTGTAGAATGAGTTGGCCAGGGCAACTCAGGTAGACCATTCCATCTCCAAGTACTTCTTAAAGATGAAGAGCTTGTGTGCTGAGCTGTCGGCACTGGATCCTAATGAGCCTATCTCTGAGGCAAAGATGAAAAGGCACATTATCCGCGGCTTGCGGAAGGAGTATGTGGCCTTTGTAACATCTGTTCAAGGGTGGGCTACTCAGCCATCCTTGCTGGAGCTGGAGAATCTGCTTGCATCGCAGGAGAGCTTGGCAAGGCAGATGGCTGGAGTGAACCTGAATCAGGAAGGCAGCGAAGCTCTATTCTCAGGCAAGAAGAAAGGATGGGAAGGGAAGAAGAAGAAGAAGGTGCAGGCCGCTAGTGAGAAGGATACTTCAACTTCATATGAGCCGGAGAGGAGCAATGCTCCTAAGGACTGGAAGAAGAACTTGAAGTGCTACCAGTGTCATCAGCGAGGGCACTTCAAGCGGGACTGCAAGGTCAAACTGCAGCCTGGGCATACTGCGGGAAAGGAGGAAGCTTGCTCGAGAAGTGAAGAAGCAGAATGGGGCAGAGCTTTTATGACAGGCACTTGTGTCCGGGCCTTGTCTGCTGAGGACTTCAACGGCGAGTGGATCGTGGACTCCGGGTGTGGTAATCACCTCACCAGAGACAAATCGAAGTTCACCTCCATGCAGGCGTACTCAGGTAATGAAGCTATTATCTCTGCTAATAATATTGTTTTATGCAGTAAAGAAAGAGGGGGTCGTGTCTTTGGGTAGTGATCAGGGGCCACTCACGTTAAGGAGTGTGTATCACGTGCCGGGCATGAAGAAAAACCTCTTCTCGGTGACCAATGCGGTGGACGCTGGTTATCACATTCTGTTTGGGCCAACAGACGTGAGGTTCCTTCGCAACGTATCAGCGGTGAAGGCTGAGTTGCTCATGTAGGGAGGAGGGTGAAGAACTTGTTTGTTCTTGCCACCAATTCCTATGTTGATAGGATGAGGGCCAATGATAGCGCTGCTATCTGGAATGAGATGTCGGGGCATGTTGGCATGGACAAGCTGAAGGCGATGGCGAGTAGAAGTCTGGTGAGGGGGTTGCCGAAGTTGTCCTCCTTTGGTGATGGGCATGTTTGCGCGGACTGTCAATACGGTAAGGCACATCGCCTTCCGTTTGATAAATAACAAACAAGGAGCAAGAAACCATTGGAGTGTATTCATGGCGACCTGATGGGACCGACGGTTACTGCCAGCCTTGGTGGAAGCAGATAAATGCTTGTCTTGGTTCATGACTACTCAAGGTATACTTGGGTGTACTTCTTAAAGGAGAAGTCGGAAGCCTTCCGTTTGTTTGTGGAGTTTAAGGAGTTGGTAGAAGGCCGGCTTCGCTTGCGGATTAAGAAGCTTATAAACTGATAACGGGGGTGAATTTGTTTCCTCCGAGTTTTCTAACTTCTGTAGGAAGCACGGGATCCAACGAGAGCTTACTTGTGCTCACACTCCACAACAAAATGGGGTAGCGGAGCGGAAGATCCGTCATCAGACGGAGACCTGCAAATGCTGGCTTCATGCGAAAGATATCCCAAGGTCCTTTTGGGCGGAGGGGATGTCTTGTACTGCTTATGTCATCAACCGCATGCCACTCAGCCCTATCAACATGAAGACTCCAATTGAGCTGTTGCTGAAGGAGAAGCCGAGCGTGGGACACCTTCGGGTGTTCGGTTCAACATGCTACGTGCATGTCCCGGATGCTTCACGGACTAAGCTGGATGCGAAGGCAAGGAAGCTTGTCTTGTTGGCTACGATGAGCGGAAGAAGGGATGGAAAATGCATGGACCCTATGGCGAAGAAGTTCTGGTGTCAAGAGACGTTGTCTTTGACGAGCTGATGTCATATGGAGGTGGCTCGGTTGAGCTAACCAGAAGTAGCAAGGTTGATGAAGCACCGGTGGCAGCTGCTGAAGGCTTGGAAGAGGAGCTTGCTGTTTCACTAGCAGCTCCTGTTGCTTCTAACTCCGAGGCTGAGCCTTCTGGCTCAGGAAGCAGGGGGAGCACTGCTCAATGCTTTCCCCAGGTAGGAGTTGAGCCCGAAGAAGCAATGGAAGCAGTGAGCAAGGAGCCGACCCTTCGGAGATCGAAGAGGGTGGTTAAGCCACCGGCTCGGCACTGTGATGGGAATGTAGTGATCTTTGTCTCCTGTTTCTTTGCAGGTCCTCTGGATGAGCGAGAGCCTGCAAACTTCAACGAGGCCACTGGAGTGAAGGAGTGGGAAGGTGCCATGAAAGAAGAGATTGATGCTCTGAAGAAGAATGAAACCTGGGACCTTGTGCCCAAGGTTGATGGCATTACTCCGATTACTTGCAAGTGGGTGTACAAGATGAAGAAGAAGGCTGATGGGAGCATTGATCGGTTCAAGGCTCGCCTGGTCGCTAGAGGATTCTCACAGCAGTATGGAGAAGACTATGAGGAGACATTCAGTCCAGTTGCGAAGATGACTTCAGTAAGAGTGGTGATCGCCTTGGCTGCTAGCAAGGGATGGAGGTTGTGGCAACTCGATGTGAAGAATGCCTTTCTTTACGGAGAGATTGACAAGGATATCTTCATGGATCAGCCGCTTGGTTTTGTCTCTGAAAAGCATCCAGACTATGTTTGTAAACTCAGGAAGGCTCTCTATGTGTTGAAGCAAGCTCCTAGAGCGTGGTATGGGAAGATTGCAGAGTACTTGCAATTCTGTGGATACCTTGCTTCCAACTCGGATTCAAGCTTGTTCATCAAGAAGAAGGGGGAGCTACAAGTCTTGGTTCTGCTGTATGTGGATGACATGATCATCACAGGGAACTCGGAGGGGAAGTATCAAGGCTCAGGGCAGAGCTTGCTATACGCTTTGAGATGAAAGACTTGGGAGAGTTGCATCACTTTCTCGGTCTTGAAGTGGAGAGGAAGGAGTGCGGGGTTCTCATTTGCCAGAAAGGGTATGCTGATCACATTGTGAAGCGGTTCGGCATGGGCGAAGGGAAGAAGTGCTCTGCTCCACTAGAACCTGGGCTGAAACTTTGACGAGATGAGGGAAGGGTTCTTCATGATCATTTGGTGTTCAGGGCTCTTGTTGGGATCTTGATTTACCTAACGATTACAAGGCCGATATAGCTTATGTTGTTGGCCGAGTAAGTCGGTATATGGCTGAACTAAGGCAATCTCATCTATGGCGGACGAAGGGTATTCTGAAGTATGTCCAAGGCTTCTTCTGATATGGGACTCCTCTATAGACGGGACTCGGAGTTTGCGTTGCTCGGGTACACAGATGCTGTGTATGGCGGTGATTCGGATGATCGGAGGTCTACTTCAGGTCATGTGTTCACTTGCGGTTCAGCTAGCATCTCGTGGTGTAGCAAGAAGCAAGGCTCGGTGTTGGTTTCAACTACGGAGGCGGAGTATAAGGCTTCGGCCTTGGCTGATCGGGAAGCCATTTGGTTTAGGAGGCTTATAGAGGATGTTCATGAAGAAGTGCAAGTGCCTACTTTACTCCGGGGTGACAATGAGAGTGCTCTCAAGCTAGTAAACAATCGAGTGTGTCACGCCAGGGACCAAGCATATAGAGATTGATCACCATTTCATCAGGGAGAAGGTGTTGGAAGGATCTCTGCTGTCGGGCATGTTCGGATTGAAGATAATCTTGCTGATATCTTCACGAAGCCACTGTCGAAGGGGCCCTTTGAACGCTTGCACAGCTTGCTGGGCCTGGTCACCACTTCCCACTTCAAGGGGGAGTGTTGAATTTTGTGAAGTGGAAGTGGTTGACGGGACAGGCCGGGCGGCCTGGGCGGACAGCTTTGGCGGACTAGGCGGACTGGGCGGACTGAGATGTGCGGCCTGGTGGAAGGTCTAGTGGAAAGCCGGCTGTCTTCTGAGCGGTTTGTTGCATGGAGTCCGCGAACTGTGCGGCCTGATATCTACGGATAGGACGTTGGCTTTGATTTAGCCAATGAGCAGCCTGAGCGGATAGAGGCTTGCGGACTGGTGCATTGCTCAGTGGCCGTGGTGCAAGCTTGTGTTGTTTGGCGGTTTGGCTCCTGTCTGCGGGAAGCTTGCGGACTGGCGTGTCCGCGGTATGGGTTGTTGCGGACTGGGCTTAGAGCTTGGCTGAGGCCTTGTCGAGCTCTAGTGGTACAGCAGGTGCTTTGCTGTGGAGGTCTTTGGCGGACTAGTTTGGAGTCCGGGAGATGGCTGTTGTGATGGGGCAGGAGTGCGAGGTGCTTGCGGACTGCTTGCGGTCTGTGCTAAGGTGTTTGGCGGATGGGTGTTTGAGTCCGCCATGCTCGCATTGGCCTTTGATGGCTTTTGGACTTGGTCACACTCTGTGCCAAGACCATGATGTCCGCCGTATCCACCAAGTCCGCTGTGACCGGGCGGACTGTTGCTGTCTGGCTTTGGTCGTGGACTTGTGGCAGATTGAGGCTTGAGTCTTGCGGACTGCCTCGGGTTGTTGCGGACAGCCATTGAAGGGGGTTGCTGTACTGCAGTGGTTGGAAGCTTTACAAGATGATGCCTTGTCCGCATAGCTTGGGCGGACTGGAGAGGTTTCGCCAATGTTGCCTTGCTCCTGGCGTTTTTCCTTGGTATCCGGCTAAGTCCTTGCGGACTCGGAGGACGGTGTTTTGCTTCCGCGCGGGCTAGGGCGGTGTCGCTATCTCTAGGGCGGTGACCACACTCGTCATCTCTCCTATAAATAGGACACCCCTGGCACATCTACAGTAACTTGAGTGAACAGTAAGTTGGGTTGGGCAAGGAGTTACAGTCTGAGTTTGTCTGTCCGCATGGATTTATTCAGTGCTGACGTTTGTTGTGTGCAGGTCGTGCGGGTTGCTTCAAGGAGCCAGGAGTTTGGTTTTGACTTTCGGTCAAGTTTGGAAGTGTGCGGTCTCTGCGGATTCAGCAGGAGGTCGCTCTGCGGCTTGTCAGCTCTGTTTCATCTTTGCCAGCTTCAATAACCTGTCCGCCGGCTTCAGGCGGGTAGGGGGTGTTCCTCAGTTTCAGCTTCAGCAGAGACGAATAACGGTGTGTCCGCGCGGCCTCGCGGCTTCGGCGGACTCGTGGCTATTCGGCGGCGGATTGCAACTTAGTTCGGGCGATCTCAGCGGACTCTCGCGACCTCGCGACCTCGGCGGTCTCGGCGGACTCCGGTGTTGTCCGCTCGGCTTGTTTTTTGTGCTTTTCTGTTTACAGCTGTTATATACTAGCGAAATCATGTCTCGCTATGTATGCCTCGTGTTGTAAAGAAGTGAATGCATAAAAGACCTGCTTGTACTTCCATTGTTTGTTGGGATTAACCTTTGTTCCTTGGTTTTCCGCTGGTTCAACGTGAGAACTGGGTAGTTCCGAAGATATTAATTTGGCATTTGGGCTATCTTGCTGACCACGTTGAGAAAATTTAACACCTTCAAGATTATTGAATGTATCGGAACATCAGCTTATAGGCTAGATTATCCTGCAAGTTTTTCTAGTGTGCACGATGTGTTTAACGTGTGCTAGTTGAGAAAATGTGTGCTTAGCAACCGTTAGGTTCTTGATTCTGGGCCCCATTTGGAGCCTAACCTTACTTATGTCAAGATGCTTGTTCGCATTTTGGATACTCAAGATCGAGTGTTGCGAAGGAAGATCATACTGTTGGATCTCTAGTTAGATTTGGGCTAGGTTCACTAAATTAGGATGTTTGACCCAACATGTATAGCCAGGGTCATGTATGTGTCCTAGAGTCTAGGCCATGTCCTTAAAGTCAACACTACATGGACCAACCATCAACAGAATGCATAAGACTCAAGACATAGAGAAATTTCAAAGACTCAGAAAATGAGTTCGACGTTCATCGAACTCAGGTCGATGAAAATCGTGCGCAGCTCGACGAACTTAGAGAGAATTCTCTAAGCTGAGCTCGACGAACTTGAATCTCAGGTCGACGATTTCCATAGTATACTTTAACATTCCAAGTCCAGAATTCTTCACACTTAACTCCAGTCGACGAACTTAGTTCTCAGGTCGACAAACTTAGTTCTCAGGTCGACAATTGCTGGGTATTCTACTTCAACATGTTTATTCTAGAAACATCTAAGTATTCTAAGGCTAGAATCATGCTCCAGTTGACGAATTCATCCATCTTC
>CM077151.1:161921299-162141747 GCA_039583875.1 Platanthera guangdongensis | reverse complement strand
TCCGGTCTATATACAACATTCGTGGGATTCAAAGAATCAACCCTAATGAAATCTCTTAACAATCCACTCTGGTGGGGGAGAACCAAGTACATGCAAAAAGAAGGACTTCACAATGTCCTAGAAGAATTATCGTTACTCCTTGACGATCGCTTGGAGCCATGGATTTCTACCCGGCTGGAATGCACCCAGCGTGGCCTTGCCTCCACACACTGCTCGATCTCAAATCGAACTCAGCTGCTCCACGGTGGGCCGGCTCTTTCCTCCTCCTCCTCCTTGCTCTCTGATTGGCCCGCGAACAGACTCGTACTGTGGTTGGTTCGGTGAGTCGATCGCGCGGGCTTGCTAGATGAGGCAAGTGCACCTATCGCAAGTAGTACTCGATATTCGGGAGAATACCGAGGTCGTATTATTCCCGGGAACGGGTTGATTACCCCTACTCCTCCGAAAACACTATTATTTACCGAAATAGAAGTTGAGGGTTTTAAGTAAAATAAGAACGAAAATAGATTTTAAGAAAGTAGTCGATGAAGAGATAACTCCCGGTATCGAATTGCGTTAGGATTAAAATAGATTTGAATAACTAGATATCTAAAGTTTCAATTTAATTAATGCGGAAACTTGGCCGTGGAGGTTCAAAATAATGAGCTCACCTATCTCTAGGAATATCGCTCACCTAGACATTAAGGCTATTCGACCGGGCTCTCGTCCGACGAAGGATTCCCCTTAATGCCCGCAGTATGCTAAGAACCCCGCTATTGGGTGGGGAACCCAATCCGGTAGAGTTAGCGCGCCTCCTCTCTCGAGGGTTAGTGCGGAACTCTATCTACCCAGGGGTGATCTGTCCATATGCACGGCCTCTCGGCTAGCTAGCGTATGGATAACGGAAATAGAGCCCACACATCGATATGTGGGTCTACGCGTCGTTAACCCGGGGTAAACCTTAAGTTTTTTAATTAAATTGAAAAATTAGACATTTGGTTATTTAAAACATTTTAGATCCCAAAGCTCTTCGATACCGAGGGCTAAAAGCAATTAGCCACTCATCGGAATGGGGATAGCTTATATGATTGGTTGTGCGAGCGTCCTAAACTATTCGCTGAAAGGTTATAAAGAAAATAAGAAGAAAAGCAAAATAACCTAATTTTAGAAAAGTTTTACAAATAAACACACCCGCACTCATTCAACATATAAAAGGAAGAAATAAAACTAACTTTACACATAAGAGAAAATTGAATAATTGACATTTGCAGGTCCCACTCAAACGAGTGGGGGCGGGAAATGAAAGCTGAAAAGTGCATAAATGAAATTTGCAAGTCCCACTCAAACGAGTGGGGGCGGAAAATTAAGCTGAAAATTGCAAGTCCTACTCAAACGAGTAGGACTGAAATGAAAGCGAGTCCTACTCAAACGAGCAGGAGAAAATAAATGCGATTACAGGGCTTTCTTAAATATTTACATTAAAATAAAGTCCGACCATTAAACTCCTAGCGAGTAGGCGGAAAATCAAATCCAGCCATTTAACTCAAGTGAGTAGGCGGAAAAAAAAAAAAGATTGAAAATCACAAGTCCTACTCAAACGAGTAGGACTGAAAATACAGACCGGCCATTTAACTCAAATGAGTAGGCGGAAAAATAAAAACAACACAAGCACTCTACTTGAATAGAATCCAGCCAATTAACTCAAATGAGTAGGCGGAAAAATAAAAAACAACACACGCACTCTACTTGAATAGAATCCAGCCAATTAACTCAATGAGTAGGCGGAAAAATAAAAACAACACACGCACTCTACTTGAATAGAACTACTCACGCACTCGACATAAATAAAAACACACACACACACACTTGCATAATTTAACTTAGGAGCTGAAAAATATCTCATACACGCACACACTCGTGCTAAAATAATTGCAAAAATCAAAGTTATCGAAAAATTAAAATGACTGCATTTCTACCGCTGGAATGCAGTAGAAATGCATAAAAAGGCAAAATAAATTGTTTGAGCAAAAAGTTTTCAAATTAAAGTGAGAAAGGCAAGTGCCCGAAATTTAAAACGTTTACATTTTTACCGTTAGATTTTGATAGAAATGCAAAAAAAGTGAAATAAAAATTGTTCGAGCGAAAATATTTTTTTGTAACTACTTAAAATGAAAGTTGATGAAAAATAAAATAACAATTTATACATTACTATAGCCTTGTAAAATGGTTTAAAAAGAGGGAGTAAGCTAAAAAGAAGCAGTAGTTTTATAGTTAAGACAAAGTAAAGCTAAGTTAAGAGGAATGAAAACTACCTTTTTAATGTTTTACAAGTTCATAAAAGCGCATTTTGAAGTATGAAAATCCTAAGTCTAACCAAATTTAAGAGTTTGAGAATGAAAACGGCCATAATAACGGCTATAAATTTTGTTATAATTGAAAATAGAACATGAACATTTGCGTTTTAAAACTAATTTTGCAATTTTAAGCTCATACACACACACACGCATTATGAAATAAAATGAAAGTATATAAGATTGATGAAAAGGAGGCTATTTGGAGAAATTTCAAAGCATGTAAGATGAAATAATAACGATTTTATTATAAAAGAAAGGTGATTACAAGAGTTCAAAAATACAACTTCAAAAGGAGAGGGGAGGGGATCCTTACATAGCACTAAAGCAACTCAACAGCAGCCCTAATACATCAAAATGGTTCGGATTTGGGAACCCTGAACTCATACAGCAGCTGCCTTTTTATAGGCAAAATTTCCAAGTACACGCCCTCCGACACGGGCGTGTCGGGGGGCGTGTCAGCACTATTTTACCGCGGGATTCGGCGATCTGACGGATTTGACGGCGATTTGACTTTCCGGCCGAAAACGCGGCGGTCACGCCCCAGGTCACGGGCGTGACGGTGGGCGTGTCATTCGGCGCTTTAAGGCGATGTTGACTTCGGGATTCGCCGGCGGCAGTTTGTCGGACGGACACGGGCGTGGCGCACATCGGACACGGGCGTGTTCCTCTTGGGTTCGACGAACGTTGAGCGCGAAACATTGACCTGGCTGGCACGGGGCGTGTCGGGCTGCCACGGGCGTGTCGCACATCAGACACGGGCGTGGCCCTCTTGGTTCGACGAACGTTGAGCTGAATCGTCGAGCGGGATGGACACGGCTTGGTCACGCCCCGTGTCGGATTGACACGGGCGTGTCGGATTATGGAACACGGGCGTGTCAGGCTTTCCTCTTCAAAATTGGCCTCTTTTCGGGTTTTTGAGCTGTCACGCCCTGGTCACGGGCGTGACCAATATGTCACGGGCGTGACATGTCATTTTTGCAGATTTTTGGCTTTTTTCCTGACAAATAAAATAAAGCAAGTTAGTATAATATTTACAAAAATAGGAGCATTTTATTGAATAAAACAAGTAGAAATGACAAAAATTAAATAAAACGACTTAAGTAATGTACATAAAATAGGTATATTTATAATTCATCAAATACCCCCATACTTAAGCTTTTGCTATTCCAGAGCAAAAGTTGGAGATGAACTTATAATGGATTAAAGAATCCTAAGTTTATCTACCGCTTGACTTAATTGAAAGAAGGATCAAAATGAATATCCGGGGTATACGAGTAAATCCTAAATTATGCCAAAAATTTAAATAAAGGAAGAGTTCAGCAAAAGACTTCTTGTTATAAGCAATAGATAGCAAAAATTTTATGTGAGGCTAACAAAAATAGATTGGATTTATGAAACTGTAGCTTGGAAAAAATTAAAGGAAATAATTAATTTACAAACTATGCTCTCAAAAGATTTTAAAAATAAATCTAGAATTTTTTGAATTTGGCGGAGGGAGATATCGTGGGATATGAAGAAGGCTTAGAATTTTTAGAGGCGAGGGTATATTTTTCGCTCGAACCTCTAATGATTTTTTTTTTTCGAATAAGGATGTTAGGAAAACGAAATCTTATTTTCCATACATAATTTTTTTTTCAACATCTTCATAATCCAATGTATATGTGTAGGAGTAATGAATTTTATCCTCTTACTCGATAACATATAATCTTTTCAAATATTGGATGCCTATGTTTACGGAACGAAATCTTATTCCCATTGACATAGGATCTTTTAAGGATCGAAATCATGTCAAGTATGACATGAAAAAAAAAGTGATAGAGTTTTTTCAAAAATAAAACTAGGTTAATAAAAAACTTTTGAGAGCAACCTTTATAAATGAAACATTCCTAAATTTCAAAAAAAAAGCTTGGAGTTATCATAAATTGAAATCTAAGAGTGTTATTTTTAACAAAATAAATATGCAACTATTTAGTTAGATTAGAAGTGGTGCTGAAAACAGGTACCTTATTTAAAATAAAAGCATACAAAAATTTTAAAACTTAACCCCAGATATCTAAATTTATCGTTCTCTAATTAATAACGAATAGCAAGCAAAGAATTAAATAATTCGCTATAAATTAACTCGCAACTAGATTGTTGGAGAGGAATAAGGGTTAAGAATTGAGATATTCGATTTATTTGTTACATAATTAAAAATACATTTTTTTGATTTTTAGGGTTTTCTTTTTTTTTTTTTGAATTTTTAGTCATTGGCCCGCGAACAGACTCTTTGGGTGGTTGGTTCGATGAGTCGAACGCCGCGGGCATGCTAAAAAGCGAGATGAGATTTACAAATAAGAAGAGGCGGGAAGAAGAGAGTTATTTTTAAAAACATATTTACAAAGGAAAAGAAAAATATTTGTTTTTTTTTTTTTGAGTTTTGTTTTATAAATTTTTTATTATTTTTATTTATTTTTTTTGGTTTTATAAATTTTTTTAGTTTTTGTTTATAAATTTTTTGGTTTTGTTTTTTTTTCAAGAATGAGAGAGAAAAACGGAAGGTGGAGAGAGAGATTATTTACAAAAAAAAGGTACACAGATTTTTACAAATGAAACTAAAAAAATTTTTGGAATTTTGTGTTTTTAGAATTTTTTTGGGGTTTGGTGTTATATATTGTTTTGCAATTTTTTTTGTTTTTTTTTTTTTTTTTTGGTTTACAATTTTTTTTTGGAGTTTTGAGAGTTTTTTTTTTTTTTTTTTTTTTTTTTGTAAGTTTTTTTTTGTTTTTTTTTTGTTCATAGTTAAATAGAAAGACAGTGCAGAAAATAGAAAATGAAAAAGAAAGCGAGAGAAAACACCCCATACTTAAGTCCAACATTGTCCCCAATGTTGTAACGTAAGTATGCGGAACAAAACAGGTAAGAAAATATATACAAAGAAAAGAAAGAAATGGGGTGGGGTAGAAGCTTCCCTGATAGGAGGTGGGGAAGGCGCAGTTTAGGAACCCTGCATTAGGAAGAAAAATAGCAAAGAAAAAGGTAAAGAGATAGCGAAAAAGATAAACATGGGGTGCCTCCCAGGAGCGCTTTGTTTATAGTCACGTAGCTTGACTATGTTGGCGGTTTATATATCTAGGAGGGTTATGGATTCGAAGTTACCGCCCACAGGATCGCCTGCTATGTATAATTTTAAGCGATGACCGTTCACTTTAAACGAGCCTTTATCGGGTGGGAGACGAGTACGGTCCCATAAGGCCAAACCTCTTCAACTTTGAAGGGGCCGGACCAACGTGATCTAAGTTTCCCGGGAAAAGTCTAAGTCGAGAGTTATAAAGAAGGACAAGATCGCCCTGAGAAAAAGTTTTGGGGGCTTGAGTTTTCGGTCGTGATAAAACTTAGAACGCTCCTTATAGAACTTATTGCTCTCGTATGCGTTGGCACGCCATTCATCGAGCTCGTTTAGTTGCAGTTTTCTATTTTGGGCGGCTAAGTTAGCGTCGTCGAGATTTAAAAGTTTTAAAGCCCAAAGTGCGCGATGTTCTAATTCGACGGGTAGATGACACGCTTTGCCGTACACTAATCGATACGGCGTACAACCAATTGCGGTTTTGTATGCGGTACGATAAGCCCACAACGCATCGTCGAGCTTGATGGACCAATCTTTCCTATTAAGTGAAACGGTTTTCTCTAATATGCGCTTTATCTCCCGATTTACTACCTCTACTTGGCCACTAGTTTGGGGTGGTATGGGGTGGCAAGTTTGTGCGTGACGCCGTATCTAGCTAACGTCTTAGCCATCTGGGTGTTGCAGAAATGCGTCCCCGATCACTTACAATAGCGCGCGGAGTGCCGAAGCGAGAAAATAGCTTTTAAGAAATGTAACGACGACTCGCGCATCGTTGGTGGGGAGAGCTTGCGCTTCCGCCCATCTCGATACGTAGTCGACCGCTACTAAAATATACATATTTTTGAAAGACGGAGGTAGGGGGCCAACAAAATCTATGCCCCATAAATCGAAGACTTCGCATTCTAAAAACATATTTTGGGGCATCTCGTCGCGACGAGAGATGTTACCCGACCGCTGACAGCTATCGCATGCGCGCACAAAATTGTGAGCGTCTTTGAATAGAGTGGGCCAAAAGAAGCCCGCCTCTAGCGCCTTCCGCGCGGTCCGGTTAGCTTGATAATGCCCACCAGCCGGACCCTCGTGGCAGTGCCTAAGGATTTGCGTGCACTCCACACCCGCGACACATCTTCGGACTGCTTGGTCCGCGCAGAGACGAAAAAGGAAAGGGTTCCCAAAAGAAATATTTCAAGTCAGAAAAGAATTTCTTTTTGCTGGCTTGAAAAGTCTTTTGGAAGTACCCTCGCAACTAAATAGTTTGCAAAATCTGCGAACCAAGGCGGGGAAGAAGAACTAGTAGTTATGGCTAGGAGGCGTTCCTCGGGGAATCTATCATTTATGTCAGATTCGACGAGCGCTTCCGCAGTGGGATTTTCTAAGCGGGAGAGGTGATCGGCGGCTAAATTTTCCGCGCCCCTCTTATCCCGGATCTCTAAATCGAACTCCTGCAAGAGGAGATCCATCGAAGAGGCGGGGTTTGGCGTCCGTTTTGCTAACAAATATTTTAAGGCGGAATGGTCGGTAAATACGATAACTTTGGATAACGTTAGATACGAGCGAAACTTATCGAAAGCAAATACGACGGCTAAAAGTTCCTTTTCCGTTGTCGTATAATTTCCTTGTGCGGAAGTGAGGGTCTTGCTAGCGTAGTAAATAGGATGAAAATATTTGTTTATACGTTGGCCAAGAACGGCTCCTACGGCAATATCACTAGCGTCGCACATAATCTCGAACGGAAGGGTCCAATCGGGCGCCACTAAAATAGGTGAATTGATAAGTTTTTGTTTTATGAAATTAAATGCAGACTCGCATTCGCTATCAAAGACAAAATTTGATTCCTTTTCCAAGAGGCGAGTTAGCGGCTTTGTATTTTTGAAAAATCTTGAATAAAACGTCTATAAAAGCCCGCGTGCCCTAAGAAACTCCTAATTGATTTAACGTTGGAAGGCGGGGGAAGTTTTTCTATAATTTCAACTTTGGCCTTATCGACCTCCATCCCCTTAGACGAAATCATATGGCCGAGAACCAAACCTTCTCGAACCATAAAGTTACATTTTTCCCAATTTAAAACAAGATGCGTGTCCTCGCATCGCTGAAGGACACGATCTAAATTATGAAGACAGGACGGGAAAGAGCTTCCGAAAACAGAGAAGTCATCCATAAAGACTTCCATAATGTCTCCTACCAGCTCGCCAAAGATCGCCAGCATACATCTTTGGAATGTAGCGGGCGCGTTGCAAAGGCCAAATGGCATTCTTCGATATGCGAAGGTACCAAACGGGCAGGTAAAAGTTGTTTTCTCTTGGTCATCGGGGGAAATGGGGATTTGGAAAAACCCCGATAATCCATCGAGAAAACAAAAATACGGATGACAGACAAACGCTCTAAAACTTGGTCTAAAAATGGTAATGGGAAATGATCCTTACGGGTGGCGTCATTTAGTTTTCGATAATCGATGCACACCCGCCAACCCGTAACAGTACGAGTTGGGACGAGTTCATTGTGCTCATTCTCCACTACGGTAAGACCGCCCTTTTTGGGCACCACGTGAATGGGACTAACCCACGTACTATCCGATATGGGATAAATAATCCCCGCATCTAATAATTTAATAATTTCGGCCTTAACGACGTCTTTCATGTTTGGGTTAAGACGTCGCTGCGGCTGAATAGTTTTGCGGCAATTATCTAGAAGAAAAATCTTATGGGTGCAGAAAGACGGGTTAATCCCTTTGAGATCAGAAATTTGCCAAGCAATTGCGTGGCGATGTTTAAGCAAAACTCCCAATAAATCGGAAGTCTCCGATTCGCTCAAATGCGAAGAAATGATAACAGGGAGTGTATCATCTTTCCCCAAAAAGGCGTATTTGAGTGAATCGGGTAGGGGTTTGAGTTCAAGGCAGGGCGGTTCTTCTAACGAGGTTTTAATTCCTATGTCTTTCTTACCAATTGGTTCGAAAGACAAGTCTATAGACGTATCCTCATCGCAGTTAAAATTTTCGAGCGCAAAAAGATCGTCATTTAAAAACGTAGACTCAAAAATAGGGGAAGAACAATCTCCGAGATATGTGTCTAAATTATAACAAAAGTCATCGCTCGATGACGAGTCTCCTATGGAGGGATTAATAGAGAAAGTAACTTCGTCATCTCCTACCCGAAGGAGGAGACGACCGTTACTGACATCAATTAATGCGCGGGAGGTGGCGAGAAAAGGGCGACCGAGTATAATTGGGACATCAGTGTCCTCCTCGATGTCCAAGATGACGAAGTCTACCGGAAAGATAAACTTATCAACTCGGACAAGTACGTCCTCCACTACCCCGACGGGAAACTTAACCGAGCGATCCGCTAGTTGGATTCGCATTTTAGTAGGGGCCGGAGTGCCCAAACCTAATTTTTGAAAGAGCGAGAACGGCATCAAATTAATGCTCGCGCCTAAATCTGCAAGAGCGTATTTTACTAATATATTGCCAAAAAGGCACGGGATGGAGAACCGTCCCGGGTCATTTCTTTTTAGGGGCAATGTATTAGTAAGAGCCGCTGAGCAGTCAGCATTAGAGAAATATGCGAAATATTTTCTAATTTTTGTTTATTGGAAAGAAGTTGTTTTAGGTATTTCGCATATTTAGGCATCTGAGAGAGTGCCTCGCAGAAGGGAACATTAATATGAATTTGTTTTAATAATAAAATAAATTTTCAAATTGCGCGTCCTTACGCTCACTATTAAGTTTATGCGGATACGGCAAGGGCGTTTTAATAATTTTTTCATTTAAAATTTGTAAAGGCGGCGTAATCAAAGAAGGGGAAGAGGGGTCGGAGGTGAAATATGTACCTGAGGATCGGTCCGTTTTGGATCGATCACCTCCTTTCCGCTACGGAGGGTTATAGCGTTGATATTTTCCCGCGGATTGGGCTCCGTGTTTCCCGGCAGTGCCCGAGCGCGCGCTCGGACATCATTCGCGCTAGCTGTCCAACCTGGAGTTCTAAGTTTTTTAGCGATCCGGTGATGTTCCGGATATTTGACTCGTTGGAAGCTATATATTTAGAAAAATTATCCTCCATCGGGGAGGGTTTTGGAAGAGGGGGAGGCGGCAGAAATCCAGGCGCGAAAGAATTGGGGGGGCGCTGCGCATTATTCGGATTGCTCCATGAGAAGTTGGGGTGGTTCCTCCAACCCGGATTATAGTTATTAGTTATTGCTATAAGGGTTGTTATTGGGGTTGAAGGAAGGTCGCCCAGCATTTCCCACGTAGTCTACGAATTCATTTGCTACGCCGGCATTAGGGGGAATCGCCCAAGGAGGAGTGGTGGAGGCAACAGACATCTCCGCCACCTGCTTTGTCAGCCTTTCAACTTGAAGGGCTAAGTGGGCAGTGGCATCCACTTCGAAGAGGCCGGCCGCCTGCTTGGGACGTCCCCGAGGGACGTTCCATTGGTAGGCGTTCATAGCCATCTCTTCAATAAGAGCTTGGGCAGCCTCGGGGGTCTTATTATTCAAGGTACCCCCGGCAGCCGCGTCAATCATTTGACGCGTCTGATAATTAAGCCCATTGTAGAAGATTTGGACCTGCAACCACGCAGGCAGCGCGTGGTGCGGACACTTGCGAAGGAATTCCTTAAAGCGCTCCCAAGTCTCAAAAAGAGACTCAGAATCATTCTGCATGAACGAAGAAATGTCCGCCCGTAACTTTGCAGTTTTGGCGGGCGGAAAATACTTCGTTAAGAACCGCTCCGCAAGCTCGGCCCAGGTGGTGATACATCCTCGTGGGAGGGAATTCAACCACGCCTTAGCTTTGGATCTGAGGGAGAATGGAAAAAGGCGCAAACGAATGGCGTCATCAGTGACGCCATTAATCTTAAAAGTGTCGCAAATCTCCAAAAAACTAGACAAATGAACGTTCGGGTCCTCATCCGGCTGTCCATCGAACTGCACGGCGTTTTGGATCATTTGGATAACGCTCGATTTGATCTCAAAATTATTGTTCGCCACCGTCGGGCGGACAATACTGGACCCAGTATCGTCCAAATTTGGCCGGGCGTAATATGACATTGTACGCTCGAGGGCCGCGTTCGGATTGGGGTCGGCCATAGGAACGGCAGAGGGTTCTCCGATGGATTCTGCGGGATCCAAAGAGGGATTTCGGCGTTGAGACCGAATACGCGCAAGAGAGCGTTCGATCTCAGGATCGAAATCCAAATTTTCGGACTCCGAAGGCTGTCCACGGGTCATACACCCGAATGAAAAGTAGAAAAATTAATTCTTTTTTTTTTCGGATTTTGAAGAAAAGTTTTTTAAGTTTTTTTTAGTTTTTAGAAATAAAAGTAAAAGTAATAGAGTTCGGATTCGGAATAACAACTCGAAGAGAAAGTCCCCGGCAACGGCGCCAAAAACTTGATTGGCCCGCGAACAGACTCGTACTGTGGTTGGTTCGGTGAGTCGATCGCCGCGGGCTTGCTAGATGAGGCAAGTGCACCTATCGCAAGTAGTACTCGATATTCGGGAGAATACCGAGGTCGTATTATTCCCGGGAACGGGTTGATTACCCCTACTCCTCCGAAAACACTATTATTTTACCGAAATAGAAGTTGAGGGTTTTAAGTAAAATAAGAACGAAAATAGATTTTAAGAAAGTAGTCGATGAAGAGATAACTCCCGGTATCGAATTGCGTTAGGATTAAAAATAGATTTGAATAACTAGATATCTAAAGTTTCAATTTAATTAATGCGGAAACTTGGCCGTGGAGGTTCAAAATAATGAGCTCACCTATCTCTAGGAATATCGCTCACCTAGACATTAAGGCTATTCGACCGGGCTCTCGTCCGACGAAGGATTCCCCTTAATGCCCGCAGTATGCTAAGAACCCCGCTATTGGGTGGGGAACCCAATCCGGTGGAGTTAGCGCGCCTCCTCTCTCGAGGGTTAGTGCGGAACTCTATCTACCCAGGGGTGATCTGTCCATATGCACGGCCTCTCGGCTAGCTAGCGTATGGATAACGGAAATAGAGCCCACACATCGATATGTGGGTCTACGCGTCGTTAACCCGGGGTAAACCTTAAGTTTTTAATTAAATTGAAAAATTAGACATTTGGTTATTTAAAACATTTTAGATCCCAAAGCTCTTCGATACCGAGGGCTAAAAGCAATTAGCCACTCATCGGAATGGGGATAGCTTATATGATTGGTTGTGCGAGCGTCCTAAACTATTCGCTGAAAGGTTATAAAGAAAATAAGAAGAAAAGCAAAATAACCTAATTTTAGAAAAGTTATTACAAATAAACACACCCGCACTCATTCAAACATATAAAAGGAAGAAATAAACTAATTTACACATAAGAGAAATTGAATAATTGACATTTGCAGGTCCCACTCAAACGAGTGGGGGCGGGAAATGAAAGCTGAAAAGTGCATAAATGAACATTTGCAGGTCCCACTCAAACGAGTGGGGGCGGAAAATTAAAGCTGAAAATTGCAAGTCCTACTCAAACGAGTAGGACTGAAATGAAAGCGAGTCCTACTCAAACGAGCAGGAGAAAATAAATGCGATTACAGGGCTTTCTTAAATATTTACATTAAAATAAAGTCCGACCATTAAACTCCTAGCGAGTAGGCGGAAAATCAAATCCAGCCATTTAACTCAAGTGAGTAGGCGGAAAAACAAAAATAAAGATTGAAAATCACAAGTCCTACTCAAACGAGTAGGACTGAAAATACAGACCGGCCATTTAACTCAAATGAGTAGGCGGAAAAATAAAAACAACACACGCACTCTACTTGAATAGAATCCAGCCAATTAACTCAAATGAGTAGGCGGAAAAATAAAAACAACACACGCACTCTACTTGAATAGAATCCAGCCAATTAACTCAAATGAGTAGGCGGAAAAATAAAAACAACACACGCACTCTACTTGAATAGAACTACTCACGCACTCGACATAAATAAACACACACACACACACTTGCATAATTTAACTTAGGAGCTGAAAAATATCTCATACACGCACACACTCGTGCTAAAATAATTGCAAAAATCAAAGTTATCGAAAAATTAAAATGACTGCATTTCTACCGCTGGAATGCAGTAGAAATGCATAAAAAGGCAAAATAAGAATTGTTTGAGCAAAAAGTTTTCAAATTAAAGTGAGAAAGGCAAGTGCCCGAAAATTAAAACGGTTACATTTTTACCGTTAGATTTTGATAGAAATGCAAAAAAAGTGAAAATAAAAATTGTTCGAGCGAAAATATTTTTTTGTAACTACTTAAAATGAAAGTTGATGAAAAATAAAAATAACAATTTATACATTACTATAGCCTTGTAAAATGGTTTAAAAAGAGGGAGTAAGCTAAAAAGAAGCAGTAGTTTTATAGTTAAGACAAAGTAAAAGCTAAGTTAAGAGGAATGAAAACTACCCTTTTTTAATGTTTTACAAGTTCATAAAAGCGCATTTTGAAGTATGAAAATCCTAAGTCTAACCAAATTTAAAGAGTTTTGGGAATGAAAACGGCCATAATAACGGCTATGATTTTGTTATAATTGAAAATAGAACATGAACATTTGCGTTTTAAAACATAATTTTTGCAATTTTAAGCTCATACACACACACACGCATTATGAAAATAACAATGAAAGTATATAAGATTGATGAAAAGGAGGCTATTTGGAGAAATTTCAAAGCATGTAAGATGAAATAATAACGATTTTATTATAAAGAAAGGTGATTACAAGAGTTCAAACATACAAACTTAAAAAGGAGAGGGAGGGGGATCCTTACATAGCACTAAAGCAACTCCAACAGCAGCCCTAATACATCAAAATGGTTCGGATTTTGGGAACCCTGAACTCATACAGCAGCTGCCTTTTTATAGGCAAAAATTTCCAAGTACACGCCCTCCGACACGGGCGTGTCGGGGGGCGTGTCAGCACTATTTTACCGCGGGATTCGGTGATCTGACGGATTTGACGGCAATTTGACTTTCCGGCCGAAAACGCGGCAGTCACGCCCCAGGTCACGGGCGTGACGGTGGGCGTGTCATTCGGCGCTTTAAGGCGATGTTGACTTCGGGATTCGCCGGCGGCAGTTTGTCGGACGGACACGGGCGTGGCGCACATCGGACACGGGCGTGTTCCTCTTGGGTTCGACGAACGTTGAGCGCGAAACATTGACCTGGCTGGCACGGGGCGTGTCGGGCTGCCACGGGCGTGTCGCACATCAGACACGGGCGTGGCCCTCTTGGGTTCGACGAACGTTGAGCTGAAATCGTCGAGCGGGATGGACACGGCTTGGTCACGCCCCGTGTCGGATTGACACGGGCGTGTCGGATTATGGAACACGGGCGTGTCAGGCTTTCCTCTTCAAAATTGGCCTCTTTTCGGGTTTTTGAGCTGTCACGCCCTGGTCACGGGCGTGACCAATATGTCACGGGCGTGACATGTCATTTTTGCAGATTTTTGGCTTTTTTTCCTGACAAATAAAATAAAGCAAGTTAGTATAATATTTACAAAAATAGGAGCATTTTATTGAATAAAAACAAGTAGAAATGACAAAATTAAATAAAACGACTTAAGTAATGTACATAAAATTAGGTATTTTTATAATTCATCACTCTCCCTTCTCTCTAGCATCTTAGAAAAAGGATGGCCAAGATCAAAACGAGAATTCCCTTCTCATTCTCGGCCTTAAAGCAGCAGGGTGGAGCCCGAGCCATCAGATCCTAGCTGAAAAAATGGACGGCCACAATTTTGCCACAAAAGTCTTATTTTTTGGCTGACACGGCCTGTGACACGCCCGTGTCACAGGCCGTGTACCTTAAGTGGCACACAACTGACTCTTCCAGAAGAGTACACAGCCGTGTGACACGCCCGTGTCACAGGCTGTGTGACTTGACACGGCTTCCGACACGTCCGTGTCTAGCCCGTGTTCCTCAAGTGGTACACAACTATCTCAACCCGAGAAATACACGGCCATGTGACACGCCCATGTCACAGGCCGTGTTCACAGATACACACTCGTGTCCTACCCGTGTTCACCAGGCCTCACTGCCCTGGCCAAATCCAGAAAAGGACACGGCTATGTGACACGCCCGTGTCACAGGACGTGTGCCCTTACACAGCTGCAGACATGCCTCCAGCGTGCGCTTCGTCGAGCGAGGTTCGTCGACCAGAGGGGGACATGCCCTATGATACCCTCGTGTCACGGGGCGTGTTCCCTCTTGAGAACTCGTCGAGTGCAGTTCGTCCAGTACTCGACATACTACTCAATCATACAGAGCAGGACATGCCCTGGGACACGCCCGTGTCCCAGGCCGTATCACCCAACTTGAACCCAACCTTGGGATTTGAGGTGTTACAACCCTCCCCTCCATACAATAAATTTTGTCCCGAAATTTGCAGATAGTAAGTAAATAAAACACAAGATGTTATTTCTTCATCAAAGTTTGATACACATTGACATGCACTACGCAACAATTTACATAAATAGCACGGGAAATTCAGCTCACATGGTCTACTCTCGCTCCCATGTTAGCTCCTCACGGCCATAATTGTCCCACCGGACTTTGACCATCCCAATTGTCTTATTCCGCAACTATTTATCGGCGCGATCCTCGATCCAAATGGGCCTAACCTTTGTCATTAGCACATACTCCACCGGCACACGATAATTCTCGATCACTTAAGCTGGATCTTTGACAGCTGATTGAATATTTTCGCATCGGGTCCGAAAACTTGATGCGGTTAAAACTCCAAAAATTGGTGAGAATTCCCGCGGCGCCCAGGGCGGTTTATTTAAGGAAAAAGGTGGATTCAGTTTTATTTTGAAAACGGGGTGCGCAGATTTATTTATTTGGATATAAAATGGTTTAGATCGAGTTTTAACGAAAGGAGGCAAGCCCACCTATCGTGTGTAGTACAGGATATTGCGGGGTGGAATATCGAGGTCGTATTGTTCTCGGGGTCGGTTCGATTATTTCTACTCTTCCCTGGAGGGGACTATTATTTTACCGATAATTACTTGTCGGGTTTTTTTATATATATAATAAAAATGACAGAAAATGAAAGCATAAAAGGGAAAGCAATAAAGGTGGAGTCGATGATGAGCTTAGCGCGACCGCATCGAATAGAATTTGAACTAAAATAAACTTTGATTAAAAAGAGATCCTAAATTTCAAATTAATTAAGGCGGAGACTTGGCCGTGGAGGTTCCATTAGAATGAGCTCAACTAGCTATAGGGCTATCGCTCACCTGAACGCTAAGACTATTCGATCGAACGTTAGTCCGATGAAGGATTCCTCTTAATGCCTGCATTACACTAAGAACCCCGCTATTAGGTGGGGAACCCAATCCGGTAGAGTTGGCGCACCTCCTCTCTCGAGGGTTAGTACGGAACTCTCTTTACCAAGGGGCGATCGGTCCATACGCACGGCCTCTCGGCTAGCTAGCATATAGACTACGGAAATAGGGCCCACACATCGATATGTGGCCCTACGCGTCGTAAACCCTCAACAAACCTTAAGTAATTTTAATTAATTAGAAAATAAGACCTTTAATTATTTAAAGCTATTTTTTCTGTCCCAATGCCCTTCTATACTGAGGGCTAAGAATGGTTAGCCACTCATCGGAATGGGGACGGCAGGCGAGAAAAGCAAAAAAGAAAGCAGTAAATGAAAGCGATAAAGAAAGCAGTAAAATAAAGCAGGAAAGAAAGCTGAAAATTGCAAGTCCCACTCAAACGAGTGAGAATGAAATGAAAGCAGTAAAGTGCGAGTCCCGATGCAAATGCGTGGGCGGGAGAAATGAATGTGAGTCCTACTCAAACGAGTAGGACAAAATAATTGCAACGCACGCACACTCTCGACAGAATGTAAAACACACGCACGCAAGTCCTACTCAAATGAGTAGGAGAAAATAAATGCGGGTCCTACTCAAACGAGTAGGACTAAATAAATGCACCCACTCTACAGAAAGTAAAACACACTCACTCGACAGAAAATTAAACACACTCCACACACTCTACTTGAAGAAAGTAAAACAATGTGCCATATAACTTTTAACGAGTAGGCGGAAATAATTGCGCACAATTACAAAAATGTGAAAAACTAAGTTATCTAAAAATTAAAACGACTGCATTTCTACCGCAATAATGCAGTAGAAATGCATAAAAGTGAAAAGAAAAATTAAACGGGAAGAAAGTTTTGCAAATAAAAATGAAAACGCAAGTGCTCGAAAAATAAAAACAAATACATTTCTACCGCTAGAATGCGGTAGAAATGAATAAAAAGAAGACGAAAAAATTAAATGGACAAAAGTTTAAAATGAAAATATAAGTTGATGAAAAATTAAAATGACTATATTTTCATTTCTATAACTCCGTAAAAGTTGTTAAAAAAGTGAGAATATAACGAAAAGAACAAAAACGTTTTACAACATAAAGAGAAAAATCTAAGTTAAAGAAAATGAAAATCACTTTGAAATCGTTTTACGGATCTATAGGAATGAAAAATAATGCTATAAAATCCTAAGTTTAACAAAACTAAGTGAGCATAACTAAATATAAAAGCATGAAAACTAATCTCATACACACACGCACCCATTTTAAAAGACGAAAACAAAGATAAAACAAGTAAAGAAAAATAAGATTGCCTAAGGAGCGTTGCTTAGATTCATTCCAAACCCTTATAAAGAGAAATAAAAAATTTAAGATAAAAATGGTTACAAAGGAACGAAAAGAAAAGCTAAAGTGAGAGGGAGGGAAATTTCCCTTACAAGGCTTTGGATGCATCCAAGCAGCATATCCCCTTAGGCAAAATGGCTCAAAACGCAGAACAAGATTACAAGTAGAAGGCTGGAATTTATAGACAAAAAATTTCATGGAACACGCCCTCTGACACGGGCGTGTCAGGGGGCGTGTCAACACTATTGAAGATTCGATCCGGCGGGGTGACAGCTTGGTTGACTTCGTGCAAGACACATGTCGGTATCGTGGAGGTCACGCCCCAGGTCATAGGTATGACTATGGTGTGTCGGGGAGGTAGAACTGGGCGCGGGCCGCGTCAAAAGTCGCGGGTGCAGTCGTGTCGGCCAGTTGGAGAAGTACACATGGCGGTCATACCCGTGTCTCTGTCTACATGGGGCGTGTCGGGTTGGTCTCGACGAATGTTAAGAGCGTTGTGTCGAGTCTAGAAGTTGTCGAGCGGAAAAAGTCGAGAGCAAGTGACACGGGCGTGTCAGGTTGGCTGACACGGGCGTGTCAGGGAGGTGTCGACATTCGTCGATCGGAAAATGTCGAGCATGTTTTCGTCGAGTCAGGTGGAGAAGTCACGCCCCAGGTCACGGGCGTGACTCTAGGCGTGTCGGGTTGGTCGACGATCATCGAGCTGAAAACGTCGAGCGCGCATGACACGGGTTGGGGTCACGGGCCATGTCAAATGATACGAGCATGACATTAGGCGTGTCCATCAATTTCTTCAGAATTTTGTTGATTTCACGAGTTTTTAACTGTCACGCCCTAGTCACGTGCGTGACCCAAAGAACACGGGCGTGACCCATGCAAAATTTGACAATTTCCTGAAATTTTTCAGAAAATCAAAATAAAGTAAGTTAGCAAACTATTTACAAAAAAGAAAAATTTTATTAAAGAAAAAAAAAAGAAAAAGTAACAAAAAAACTAAAATGACTAATTTAATGTACATAAATATAGGTATATTTATAATTCATCAAATACCCCCATACTTAAGCTTTTGCTATTTCAGAGCAAAAGTTCGAGATGAACTTATAAGGAATTAAAGAAATCCTAAGTTTAGCTATCGCTTGAATTATTTAAAAGTACGATCAAAATAAACATCCGGGGTTGAAGAATTAAATCCTAATTTATGAAATGTTATAAATAGAGGGAGAGTTTCAAAAAAACTTTTAGAAAAAAAAATAGAAAGCAAAAATTTATTTTTGTTAGTTTAACAAAGATGGATTGAAATTATATAAAAAACTTTAGCTTAAAAGAAGTTAAAGGAAATAATGCAATTTAAAAATTATGCTCTCAAAAAATTTTAAATTAATTCTAAAATCATTGAAAAATGATAAGTCGTTTGGTGGTTTATGAAGAGGGCTTGGATTTAGAGGCGAAGTAATTTTTTCTCGAGCCTCTATATATATATATATATATATATATATATATATATATATATATATATATATATATATATATATATATATATATATATATATATTTTGAATAATTAGGAAAATAAAATCTTATTTTCCTAATATCATTTTTTTTCTTTCAACTTCATAATAAAATTGACCCAATGTATATGTGTGGGAGTAATAAATTTTATCATCTTACTCCGTAACATATAATCTTTTTAAATATTGGGTGCCTATGTTTGCGGAATGAAATCTTATTCTCATTGACATAAGATCTTTTAATGAGTGAAATAGGGGTAAGCATGTCAAGTGAGACATGAAAAAAAAATGGAGGTGGGTTTATTTTTTTTCAAAAAGAAAACTAGATTTTAATAAAAAAAAGTTTTGAGAGCAACCTTTTTAAAATGAACGTTCCTATATTTCTAAAAGCATGAAGTAGAAATAATTGAAATCCATGATTGTTATTTTCTAACATAAAAGACGAGCTTCTATTTATAAAAATTAGAAGTGGTGGTGAAAAATAAGTTCCCTATTATAAGGAAAAGACATAAAAAATTCTTTAAATCTTAACCCCAGACACTTAAATCTATCGAACTTTAATTAATAAACGAATAGTAAATAAAGAATTAAAAGAAATCGCTTATAAATTAACTCGTAACTAGATTTTTGGAAAATAAAAAGGGTTAAGATATGGTATATTCGATTTATTTTGTTACATAATTTAACAAAATATTTTTTTTGAATTTTAGGGTTTTTATCATTTTTTTGGAATTTTGATTATTACCTTTTTAGGATTTTTAGAGTTATTTTCTTTTTTAGGATATTTTTGTTTTTCTAAATTTTTTGATTTTTAGTGTATTTTTGTAAGTAATTTACAAGAAAGAGGAGAGAAAGAGTGCTATTTACAAAGAAGATAGTGGGGAAAAAGAGATTTTTACAAAAACAAATGTACAAGATAAAAACTCGATGGCCCGCGAACAGACACTTATTTCAGTGGTTGGTTCGATGAGTCGAACGCCGCGGGCTTACTAAAAAGCGAGTTTTTACAAAAAAGAGAAGAGAGAGGGGGGAGAGATTTTTTTGTTTGTTGTTTTTTAAAAAAAAAAGAAGAAGAAGAGAGGGGGAAAAGAGAAAGAGTTTTTACAAAATTATTTTACAAATTAAGGTAAACAATTGTTTTTTGTGATTTTTCTGTTTTATGGTTTTTTTGAAGTTTTTGATTGTTATAAAAAACAATGAAATTTTTTTTTGAGTTTTTGATTTTTGCAATTTTTTGTATTTTTTACTAAGTACAGAATATAAAAAGTGCATAATAGGAAAACACCCACATACTTAAACCCAACATTATCCCCAATGTTGCAATCTAAGTTTGCGGAACGATAATATACAAAATAAAATAAAATATGCACAAAAATTAAAAGAGAGGGTAGAAGCTTCCCTAATACGAGGTCAGGGAGGCCCGGGTTGAAACCTTGCATTATTTTAGAAGAAGGAGCAAAAATATAACCGAAAAAATAAAACAAAAAAGATGAACTCGGCCTAAAGAGTGTGGGCGGTAGGGGTGACAAGTGTAGGTGTGACTTGATTAGCTAACGTCTTAGCTTGTGAGCGTGATAAAAATGTGATCCCTAGCGCGCACAAAAGTGAAGCGCGCCGAAGTAAAACAAAACAAGTTAAAATAAAATAAGGTAAACAAAATATATACATTTTTAAAAGCAAATTATTATATTTTTTTGGGTGTTTTAAGTAGATTTTTTTTGTAGTTATTATTATTTTATTTTTTTGTTGTTGTTTTTAGGTAGGTTTTATTTTGTTTTTAGATTTTTTGGTTTTTAGATTTTTTTGTGGGTTTTTAGTTTTTTAGGTTTTTTTAAGTTTTTTTTTGCTTTTATTTTTTTTATATATTTTTAGTGTTTTTTAGTTTTTAGATTTTTAGGATTTTGTTTTTTTTAGTGTTTGAGTTTTTTTTTTCATAAAAATAATAAAAAATTAAAGTTATTATTTTTTTTAGATTTTTTTTGGTTTTATAGGTTTTTGGATTTTTAGTTTTTATTTTTTTAGTTTTTTTTTAGTTTTTTTAGTTTTGTTTTTTTTTTGTTGTTTTTATTTTTAAAGTAGTTATTATTATTATTATTATATTCGTCAATTTATATATATATATACAAGTAAAAGTAATAGATTTCCATGGTTTAAAATAACGACTCGAAAATTCCCGGCAATGGCGCCAAAAACTTGATTGAATATTTTTGCATCGGGTCCGAAAACTTGATGCTGTTAAAACTCAAAAAATTGGTGAGAATTCCCGCGGCGCCCCGGGCGGTTTATTTAAGGAAAAAGACGGATTCAGTTTTATTTAGAAAACGGGGCGCACGGATTTATTTATTTGGATATAAAATGGTTTAGATCGAGTTTTAACGAAAGGAGGCAAGCGCACCTATCGCCTGTAGTACAGGATATTCCGGGGTGGAATATCGAGGTCGTATTGTTCTCGGGGTCGGTTCGATTATTTCTACTCTTCCCTGGAGGGGACTATTATTTTACCGATAATTACTTGTCGGGTTTCTTTATATATATAATAAAAATGACAGAAAATGAAAGCATAAAATGGAAAGCAATAAAGGTGGAGCCGATGATGAGCTTAGCGCGACCGCATCGAATAGAATTTGAACTAAAATAAACTTTTAATAAAAAGAGATCCTAAATTGCAAATTAATTAAGGCGGAGACTTGGCCGTGGAGGTTCCATTAGAATGAGCTCACCTAGCTATAGGGCTATCGCTCACCTGAACGCTACGACTATTCGATCGAATATTAGTCCGACGAAGGATTCCTCTTAACGCCCGCATTACGCTAAGAACCCCGCTATTGGGTGGGGAACCCAATCTGGTAGAGTTAGCGCGCCTCCTCTCTTGAGGGTTAGTGTGGAACTCTCTTTACCAAGGGGCGATCGGTCCATACGCACGGCCTCTCGGCTAGCTAGCGTATGGACTACAAAAATAGGGCCCACACATTGATATGTGGTCCTACGCGTCGTAAACCATAAGCAAACCTTAAGTAATTTTAATTAATTAGAAAATAAGACCTTTAATTATTTAAAGCTATTTTTTCTGTCCCAATGCTCTTCAATACTGAAGGCTAAGAATGGTTAGCCACTCATCGGAATGGGGACGGCAGGCAAGAAAAGCGATAAAGAAAGCAGAAAATGAAAGTGATAAAGAAAGCAGGAAAATAAAGCAGGAAAGAAAGCTGAAAACTGCAAGTCCCACTCAAACGAGTGATACTGAAATGAAAGAAGTAAAGTGCGAGTCCCGACGCAAATGCATGGGAGGGAGAAATGAAAGCGACTCCTACTCAAATGAGTAGGACAAAATAAATGCAACGCACGCACACTCTCGACAAAAAGTAAAACACACGCACGCAAGTCCTACTCAAATGAGTAGGAGAAAATAAATGCGGGTCCTACTCAAACGAGTAGGACAAAATAAATGCACCCACTATACAGAAAGTAAAACACACTCACTCAACAGAAAATTAAACACACTCCACACACTCTACTTGAAGAAACAAAAACAATGCGCCATTTAACTCTTAACGAGTAGGCGGAAATAAATGTGCACACTTACAAAAATGTGAAAAACTAAGTTATATAAAAATTAAAATGACTTCATTTCTACCGCTAGAATGTGGTAGAAATGCACAAAAAGTGAAAAGAAAAATTAAACGGAAAGAAAGTTTTGCAAATAAAAATGAAAACGCAAGTGCTCGAAAAATAAAAACAAATACATTTCTACCACTAGAATGCGGTAGAAATGAATAAAAAGAAGACGAAAAAATTAAACGGACAAAATTTAAAATGAAAATATAAGTTCATGAAAAATTAAGACTATATTTTCATTTATATAACTCCGTAAAAGTTGTTAAAAAGTGAGAATAAAGCGAAAAAAACAAAAAAGTGTTACAATCTAAAGAGAAAAATCTAATTTAATGAAAATAAAAATCACTTTGAAATCGTTTTACGGATCTATAGGAATGAAAAATAATACTATAAAATCCTAAGTTTAACAAAACTAAGTGAACATAACTAAATATAAAAGCATGAAAACTAATCTCATACACACACGCACCCATTTTAAAAGACGAAAACAAAGATAAAACAAGTAAAGAAAAATAAGATTGCCTAAGGAGCGTTGCTTAGATTCATTCCAAACCCTTATAAAGAGAAGAAAAAACATTTTATTAAGATAAAAACGGTTACAAAGGAACGAAAAGAAAAGCTAAAGAGAGGGGGAGGGAAATTTCCCTTACAAGGCTTTGGAAGCATCCAAGCAGCATATCCCCTTAGGCAAAATGGCTCAAAAAGCAGAACAGGATTACAAGCAGAAGGCGGGAATTTATAGACAAAAAATTCCATGGAACACGCCCTCTGACACGGGCGTGTCAGGGGGCGTGTCAACATTATTGAAGATTCGATCCGGCGAGATGACGGATTGGTTGACTTCGGACAGGACACGTATCGGTATCGCGGTGGTCACGCCCCAGGTCAAGGGCGTGACTATGGACGTGTCGGGGAGGTAGAACTTAGCGCGGGCCGCGTCGAAAGTCGTGGGTGCAGTCTTGTCCGCCTGTTGGAGTAGTACACATGGCGGTCACACCCGTGTCTCTATCTATACGAGGCGTGTCGAGTTGGTCTCGACAAATGTCGAGAGCATTGTGTCGAGTCTGGAAGTTGTCGAGCGGAAAATGTCGAGAGCAAGTGATACGGGCGTGTCGGGTTGGCTGACACGGGCGTGTCAGGGAGGTGTCGACATTCGTCGAGCGGAAAACGTCGAGCGCGTTTTCATCGAGTCAGGTGGAGAAGCCACGCCCCACGTCACGGGCGTTACTCTGGGCGTATCGGTTGGTCGACGATCGTCGAGCTGAAAACGTCGAGCGCGCGAGACACGGGTTGGGGTCACGGGCCGTGTGAAATGACACAGGCATGACATTGGGCGTGTCCATATATTTCTTCAAAATTTCGTTGATTTCACGATTTTTGAACTGTCACGCCCAGGTCACGGGCGTGACCCAAAGAACATGGGCATCACCCATGCAAAATTTGACAATTTCCTGAAATTTTTCAGAAAAATCAAAATAAAGTAAGTTATCAAAGTATTTACAAAAAACATTTTATTAAGGAAAAATAAATAAAAAATAACAAAAAGAAACTAAAATGACTAATTTAATGTACATAAATATAGGTATATTTACAATTCATCAACGGATTTCCGAAGCACCGAGATGTGGAAAACATCATGTAATCCACCCAAGTCTGCCAAAAGAGCTAGCCGATAGGCAGTTTCCCCAATTCACTCCACCACTTCAAATGGACCAAGATATCTCGCACTCAACTTTTTTAAACACCGAATCCTAGACACGCCTTTGAAGGGTTTGATCTTCAAATATACCCAATCGCCCACCGCAAACTCCACGTTCCGGTGCTTGGCGTTGTAGTACTTTGCTTGCCAATCTTGGGCTATCAGTAGCCTCTCGTGAATAGCGCGTATCGTCGAGTTAGCTTCACCGACTTGTTTACGCTTATACAGTTTGGATTCACCTGCTTTTGCCCTGGCTAATGGTGTACGACACTTCCGACCATACAGAGCTTCAAACGGTGCCATACTGATGCTCTCTTGGTAACTGTTGTAGGCAAACTCCACCATATACATATGATCTTCCCATCTCTTACGAAAGTCCAGGGCGCACATTCAGAGCATATCCTCCATTTTTCTGTTGGTCCTCTCAGTTTGGCCATCTGTTTGGGGATGAAAGGCCATACTGAATGTCAACTTTGTGCACAAGAGTTGATGGACCAGCCTCCAATCATTCGATGTAAATCGCTCATCCCGATCACTCACGATGCTACGCGAAACACCGTGTAGTCATACGATATGCTCCACATAGAGCTTTGCCAATCTTTCTACAGAATCGTCCCGCTTTTTCGGAAGGAAGTGCGCCACTTTCGTCAACCGGTCTACAATCACCCAGATTGAATCATTCCCGCGTTGAGATCTCGGCAACCCGTGCACGAAATCCATTGAAATATCTTCGAACTTCCATTCCGGGATTGACAACGATTTCAAGAAACTGTCAGGCTTCTGGCATTCCGCCTTCACCAAAGCACAACTTTGGCATTTAGCCACATAATGAGTGATATCCTTCTTGAGTCCTGGCCACCAGAATAACTTTTTCATGTCCCTGAACATCTTTGTGCTCACAGGGTGAATTGAGTACTTCGTAAAGTTAGTTTCATACATCAACTCTTCTCGCAACTTACCCATGCTCGGGACGCACAACCGGCCCTCTTTCCGCAAAAGGTCGTCATCCCAGGAGAAATGGCCATCCAGCCCATCTGTTTCATAACGTTGGAGACTTTCATACAACTTTGTTGCTCGTCGAATCCTGTCTGTAAGGTCATATTATACCTCCGTCCAGTTCAAACATGCATCGGCTGTAGAATTCTTGTCAACACAAGAAATCTCTAATGCTTCCATCTCCTGGATCAGACGCTCATCATGCATCTGCAACCAATTTGTCCGTGACGGAGCCTGCTGACTCAAGCCATCAGCGACCACATTTCCATTCCCGGGAGTATAATGAATCTCAAAGGTGTAGTCCCGAGGAACTCCAGCCACCTTCGTTGTCGCATATTCAGAACCTTTTGCTCCAACAAGTACTTTAGGATCTTATGGTCCGTAAAGATATCCACTTTTACTCCATAAAGATAATGTCGCCATAACTTCAGTGCAAAGATAACCGCCGCCAACTCTAAGTCGTGGCGAGATAATTTCGCTCATGCACTTACAACTGGCGTGAGCCATAAGCAATCACTTTCCCAAATTGCAGAAGAACGCAGCCTAAGCCGCTTCCTGAAGCATCACTATAAATCTCATAGCCGCCTAAACCACATGGCGATGTCAACACAGGCGCCGTGGTCAAACGACTCTTTAGCTCTTCAAAAGCTCGTGCGCACTCCGGCGTCCAAACGAACTTCTGATCCTTCCTCGTCAGTGTGGTCAGAGGCAAAGTGATCCTCAAGAAGTTTTCAACAAAACGTCTGTAGTAGCCTTCCAGTCTAAGGAAACTACTAACTTCGGCCACCAAAGACAACACCGGCTACTCTTGTATGGCTCTAATCTTTGACAGATCCACTGTTATGCCCTCTCCACTTACCACATGGCCAAGAAAAACCACCGATGACAGCCAAAACTCGCACTTCGAGAACTTGGCATATATCTTATTCCTTCGCAAGGTATGCAACACCAACCGCAAGTGGTTTGCATGATCAGCTTCAGATTGAGAGTACACCAAAATATCATCAATGAACACGATCACAAACAAGTCCAAGTACTCTCGGAACGTTCAGTGCATCAGGTCCATGAACACCGATGGCACATTGCACAGCCCAAATGGCATTACCGTGAACTCATAATGACCGTAGCATGTTCCAAATGCGGTCTTGGGAATGTCACCTTCCCGAATCATCAACTGGTAAAATCTAGATTTCAAATCCAATTTGGAATAGACGGTTGATCCCACCAGCTGATCGAACAATTCATCGATTCGTGGAATCAGATACTTGTTCTTCTCTGTCAGCTTGTTCAGTTTACGATAGTCAATACATAACCGCAAACTACCGTCATTTTTTTCACAAACAGAACAGGTGCGCTCAAAGGTGACATACTTGGGCGTATATATCCTTGCTCCAGCAATTCTTTCAATTGGACTTTTAATTCAGCCATTTCCTTTGGCGTGACGCGATATGGCGAGCGGGCCATAGGTTTCGCACCTAACACCAACTCAATAATGAAGTCGATCTCCCGCTGGGCTGGTAGCCTAGGAAGATCCTTAGGAAACACATCCGCAAACTCCGATACAACCAGAACATCACTCACATTGGCCTTTGGCTCAACATCCCGAATCAGCGTGAAGTATAACTCTGCGCCCTTCCGAACAGCCTTGACGACTTAGAGTGCAGACATCAATGTTCCTTTCACTCCGCGTATACCAGTGAACTTAGTCTCCTACTCGGTATTCTGGCCCAGTGTGATCTCTTTTGACTGGAAATCAATCAAGGCACGCTGCTCCGCGAGCCAGTCCATACCAAAGATCACATCAAATTCCGATATCGGAAGTACAGATGTAGTGAGCTCTCTGTCTTCACATGACTAGGTACTCCAATTCGAGCTACGAAGTCCTTAGACAGAAATGAATGTGAAGCAGCCGTATCAAACAGTTCTCTCGACAGCGTGTTCTGAATCATAACAAAGCCTGTGGAAACCATATCACACACAAGCCACATACAAAACATGCAATAAAGCGAAGAAATTCACTAACTTAAATCGTATCTGTGACGACGTCACTTATCTTTATGGCCTACTGCAGGCCAAGGTTGTAGACTTGGGGCTGCGCCTGGGATGCAGTTGACTCCACCACTGCCTTTCCATTCTCAGCATAAGATGTTCCCGCCTTCTTTTCTCCCTTTGGCGAACCAACCCGACAATCACGGGCTATATTCCCCACTCTTCCACAAGTAAAGCAAGTACGAGTCTCTGGCCTCGCAATGGCCCCCGACGTTGCACCCGACGTAACCATAGAAGAAGCTTATCCAGAAGACTTGGACCTCTTGCCCCATTTCTTTTTATAATACGATTTCCCAGGTCTGGGCACTTTGAACTCCAGCTTTGTCACATCTAAGGCCCGCTTTCCTTACACCCTCTTTATGTCTTTCTCCAGCGCACACGCAGTATCAACCAATGCCTGGAACGCTTAGTTCACTGAAATCGAAAGCACGAATCGCAACTCGTCCCACAATCCTTCATAGAACATATTGGTTTTCCACTGCTCATCAGCGAAAATAGAGCCCGCATACCGTCCCAACCGTGTGAACTCATGCAGGTACGTCTCGACACTACCTTCTCCTTGCGTTAGCCGTTGGAACTCATTTTCCATAGCAATGTGTTGTGCCGCTGGTAGGTGCTTTTCTAGGAAGAGTCGCGAGAACTCCTCAATCGACACTTGTGTTAACTACCTGCCTGCTAAGTGGTGTAACTCAATCTCGTCCCACCATAACCGATCTTCTCCTTCCATTAAGATGGTGTCCAAGGTGACATTCTGATCTTCCTCCGTCCTGATCGCCATCAATATATGCTTGACACGCGACAACCAGTCTTCTGTCTGCGTAGGGGATCCCACACACGTAAATATAGTAGAATTGAAACTCATGAACTGCTTCAACTTCCATTCAGCTGCTCGAGTATCCACAGCCGCAACAGGTTCTGCCCTTGCCGTAACCTGTTTTGGCCTCAATACTGGTTGCGCCTGCCCTTGCGTCTGCCTAGTAGGCTGTGCTTGAATCATCGCAAATAGCGCCTCACCAACTAAGCAGACCGTTTCCGCAGAAGGGGGAGGTGTAGGCACCTCAGCTGGTATCGTACTCTCATCAGACTGCTGGGGCTCCGACTGCACAGCACCACTCCGAGTCACCTATAGGTGAACAAGACACGCACATTAGCGACCTCACACAAGCAATAACAACAATTTAGGAACGCGCAGGTTCTTCAAACAAATGTATTTGCATTCCTAAGTGGACATTCAAGAGTTCATTAGTGTTAACGCGGGTCGCACATGTAGCAACCCCATTCATTTACATAGTATATACTAGATGGTCCGGCCGGGGCCCCACAGCATATACCATAAAACAGGTGGTTAAGTTACGGTATGATACCAGAGTAGCGCAGCACAACCTAACACATTGCATTCTAGCGGAAGCCTAAACACTAAACTTGAACTCCATACCTGAATGTCCAACATATAAAAGCTCCTCATTTATATATACCATAGGAATGTTTTACAAATACAAACAGTTGGCCTTATGGCCTTACAGGGCTTTCACAACAGTGGCCTCAACATTGGCGCGCAGGCCGACCACGTATAAATAAAACAAAGCATTTATAAGTTTAGCCTTTAAGGTTTAGCAGCGGCAGCAGCAACAGTAGCAGGGACTTCAGCCTTTATGCGTCCCGCTTGGCTCTCCAACACCTGCACAGGGACATTCCACCCAATGGTGGCAAACAGGCAACGGTCAGCATTTAGCTGACCAAATTATAACGACCCCACCCCTTTCCCCGGGGCAGTGGTATTCCTTCCTGTTATTCTCTTCACAGGTATGATCCCGCAAATCACAAATGTCAAGGGAATTTCCATGGCTTACCACGCTAGTACTTCCTATTACTTCCTTTCACATGTCCACCCATGAACATCAAGCATTACAAAGGGTATTTCCTGGGCACACCAGTACTTCATGCGACTTCTTGTCGTAGGTATAACCCAATAGCATAGGCATTACAAGCATCACAAGGGTATTTTCATGGACTACCACTCCAGTACTTTCTGCTACTACCATTCACAGGGTTAACCCATCGACTCCTAAACTACATGTTTATCACGGAGTCTTCTCCGATTCGTATACGCAACATCACCAATCCAGACCAACCTGTCCATATGGGCTTCACGTAGCATGCCTATTCCGTACTCCATTTCTGGATCTATATGCCAAATTGGGGATTCCATGAATCAACCCAAAAGACTCCCACAACAAGCCACCCTCTGGTGGGGGAATCAGATGCACATGCCAAAAAGGAAGCCTTCACATGGCTAGGAAGAAAAGTCATTACCCTCGAAGACCACTTCGGTTCCATGAGCACCTAGCTGGCTAGAAAGAACCGCAACAGCTTTTGCTCCGCAAAGATGACCTCGGATCTCAGCTTGACACTCTCAAGCTCCACCAGAGATCAGCCCCTCTTCCTCTTCCTCCTTCTTACTCTCCCTTTCTCTCTCTAAGCTTTTTAGAAATATGAAGGCAATAAACATAATGAGAATTCATTCTTAGTTTTTGGCCTTAAGGAAGCAGGGAGGACTCTCAGCTGTTAGATCCCAGCTGAAGAAAATGGACGGCCATGAAAAAGCCTAAACATCGCTTTTCGGGTCCGACATGCCCTGTGACACGCCCGTGTACTCTAAGCGGTTCACAAACTGCCTTATCCCAAAATAGGTCATGTCCAGGGTACACAACCGTGTCGGCCCAGTCATGCCCATGACATGGGGCGTGTACTTCCACTCGACGATCGTCGAGCAAATTTCGTGTACCAAAGGGGAACATGCCCTCCGACACGCCAGTGTCAGAGGGTACACGCCCGTGTCATAGGCATGTTCCCTCTGTCGACCACTTTCATCGACCAAAGACTCGAGTGTCGACATAAAGGAGGTGTCGACACAAAGGAGGTGTTGACACAAAGGAGGTGTCGACGCAAAGGTATCGACACAGAGGAGGACACGCCCGTGTCACGGGGCGTGTCCCTCCCGAACACTTCGTCGAACGCATTTTTGTCTAACTCGCGACGTCTCCGCACCCGAGCAGGACACGCCCTGGGACACGCTCGTGTCCCAGGTCGTGTCACCCAAAAATTTGCCATGCTGAAATATGGGCGGTTACAATCCTCCCCTCCTACAAGAAATTTCGTCCTCGAAATTTGCACACAGGAAGGAAACCAGCAAGCAAAATATTATAACATCAAAAGTTTATGTTACAATAAAAGTTGCATTATACAACAATTTTACAGAAACAGCTCGGGAAATTCAGCTCGCATGGTTTGCTCTCGCTCCCATGTTAGCTCCTCTCGGCTGCAATTATCCCACCGGACTTTAACCATCCTGATCGTCTTGTTCCATAACTGTTTCTCGGCTCGATCTTCGATTTGAATGGGCCTAACTTTCGTCATTAGCCCATACTCTACCGGCACATGATCATCCTCGATCACTTGAGCTGGATCTTTAACGGCTTTCCGCAGCACCGAGATGTGAAACACATCATGCAATCCACTCTAGTCTGCCGATAGAGCTAGCCGATAAGCAGCTTCCCCAATTCGCTCGACCACTTCAAATGGACCCAGATATCTTGGACTCAACTATTTCAGACGTCGAATCCTAGATACGCCTTTGAAGGGCTTGATCTTCAAGTATACCCAATCGCCTACAGCGAACTCTACGTTTCGGTGCTTGGCATTGTACTATATTACTTGTCGATCCTGGGCTATGAGTAGACTCTCTCGAATAGTACGTATGGTCGAGTTTGCTTCATCGACTTCATTATGATTATAAACTCTAGCTTCGCCCGCTTCTACCCAAGCCAAAGGCGTACGACACTTTCGTCCATACAGAGCTTCATACGGTGCCATACTGATGCTTGCTTGGTAGCTATTATTATAGGCAAACTCCACCATGTAGAGATGATCTTCCCATCTCTTTCCAAAGTCTAGGGTTCACATCCGGAGCATATCCTCCATCTTCCTGTTTGTCCGTTCAGTTTGGCCATTAGTTTGGGGATGCAAGGCAGTACTTGTAACATCCCATTTCCAACTAGACCCCTAAGAGTGGTTTTGGCCATGACTAGGTCATGACAAAACCCTGGGAAGCCAGAAATGGGCCAAGAGATAGGAGGCCAAGGTAGGGATCACCATGGTCTGCAGATAGTAGAATTCTGAACAATAGTTTAGGATGACAATGGGGCTTCACCATGACCCCAAGACCCTATCACAACACTCCCAAACATTTTGGGAGACCCATTAGAGCCAAAAGGACCCATTAGGGCCAACCCAAGAGGCCCAGTTGACCAAGGTCAACCCTAGCCCTAAATAGGTCAACCTAGCCCACTTAGGGCCAATAGACCCACTCCTAGTCTAGAGGACCCCACCTATGCCCTCCTAACCCTAAAGTGAGGACAATGGGTCACTAAGGACACATTGGGGTCAGCCCTAGAGGCCAGGTTGACCCAGGTCAACTCAAGCCCTAATCTGGTCAAAGTACCCCTACTAAGGGTATGTGACATCCAAAGTGCAGGGCAACCCCATATAACCCTACCTAGACCCTAAGGGAAGTCAATGGGTCACCAAGGATCCATAGGGGTGGACCCTAATGGTCATGTTGACCCAAGTCAACTCTAGCTCTAAATGGTCAAAGTGACCTTACCAAGGGTCAAGTGACCTTTAAGGTGCCAAGTCAACCCTACCCAGCCCTACATAGACCTTAGGGGAGGCCAATGAACCACCCAGGACCCAATGGGGTCAACCTAGATGGTCAAATTGGCCAAGTCAACCCTCATTGAGGGTCAAGTCAACTTAGCCCAAAAAGGGCTAACCCAAGCTCAAGCCACTTCTCCCTTAGGCTAAGCCCATTCCCATGATCATCATAATCCAGTGGGCTGCCTTTAGCTTGTGGGGTTGACTAGTCAACCAGAGGTGACTAGGAGAGAGAAAAAGCTCCTCTCCATGATAATGGAGGAGAGAGAAATGAGGAAGGAGAAGGGGGAAGTAAGAGGCCGGCCAAGGGAGACTAACAGCCACCCTTTATGGCTGCAATCAACTCCTCTAGGAGAGAGGAGTTGATTCCAGCCGTTTCCCGGCCACCAAGGGGTGGGTTCAGCCCCCCTCCACACAACCCGAGCCACTCCATTAATGGAGATAATGGCCATTGAAGAACCAGCCTCTCCCCTCCCCCAATTGCCTTTTAAACACCATCAGGGAGCCGAGGGGATCATTTTGGAGCACTTACCTGGAGGAGACGAGCCCTTCCACCGTGCAGTTGCAGAAGCCGAGCGCCGCCGCCGTCACCAATGGCATCCCGCCGCTCCTCTCGCATCCAGGCCGCCAGGAAGGTCCTCCTCCTCTCCTTAACTCGCGGGTAGATCCTAGGAATCCTTAGGCTAGAGTTTCGGGCTCAATTGAGCCCGATCGAATCCAGGATTTCTCCTGGTTTCGGCAAGGAAAAGTCTTGCTCAATCCGCCGGAAAACACCTCTCCGGCGGCGGAGCCGCCGCCTGACGACAGCCACCACCTCAACGGAGGTGTTGGTGGCGGTGGCCGGCCGGGGAAGGGGCTGGATCGCCGGCGGCAGAGCTTGGAAATCGCTCCAGGCAGAACCAATCCCAGCCGTTGGCTCAGTGGGGACGATGACCAGATGCCGTCGATCTGCGCCAAGATTCGTGCGGCATCAGATCAGATACTATAGGGTTAAATAAAATTTATTTCATTTTTGTCACACTGGATGTATTTAATGTAATTAATGTTTAAAAATACCTAGGGACCCTGGATGGAAATTTGCCCAACATGAACATTGTAGCTTAGGGTGTCTAGTTTGCAGCAAAAATTGTTGGGACCCTTTTGGGTCACTGGTTAGACCAGGGCACCCATTTTGGTGGGACATGTCCTTAGGGCTAGGCAGTCACTAAAATGAGTGCCCACTCTTCACCCCAAGCCCAAATGGGCTGAAATTTTGGCAGAGGGTCTATCCTAGGCATACCTAGGACCTGCCCAAAAATGGGAATTTTTGGAGAAAATATTTCTATAGTTTTGGTAAAAATTTAATAATCATTAGATAAATTTAATAGGTGCCCTAAACACACCCAAACCCTCCCAAATTTTGGTGAGTGGTCCCTGGGCTCCAATTAGGTACCTGTATAAAATTTCAGTTGGTTTGGGTGAGTGTTGAATAGGTTTTGACCCAACCCTAGTTCTACCCTATGAAGGGCATTTTGGTCAAAAGTGGCACTTTTGGTTTTAAGTGACCAAATCACCTCAACAGAGGCTGAAACTTTGGCCACTGATATGATTTAACTTTTTACACTCACTCATGAAGTTTGGAGTGGATTGGGCTAGGGTAGCCCTAGAAGTGTAGGGTAGGCCCTTTAGGGTAATTCTCTAGGGTTTGAAGAAATTGGGGTCAAAAGACCTTGGATGGGCTTGAAACTTGGGAATGATGACCATAGGGTCCCTATGGTCCTATGGTTAAAATTTTAGGGCATTTGGAAGATTAAAGACCCCTTAAATCCATAATCCTAGTTTAGGGCACTAGCTTTGAAACCATAAGAACTAATACCAAAACTATCTAAAAAGGGCTGAGATTTTGAATGGGTAGTTGCTTAGGACATACATGTCTCTGGAAATTTTATAATAAATTTTGGATGAATATGTTTGGTACTTTATTCACAGAGTTATATTTTATAATTTCCACTTAAGAGTTTTTGCAGAGCACTATACTTGCTTAAACTTGATAAAACTTAGCCAAGGGGCTTATAATCATGTTACCCATCTCTGTAAATTTTTATGGAATTTTTGAAGAATGATATTTAGTTGTTGCTTCTTTAATTATTTAATTCCATGGAACCTTGGAAAATTTAATAATGACTTTTAGATTGTCTGAAAAATTCTAATTTCTTCATCATGATGTTTTTAGTTCCCTATGAAGCCCTAGTAATTTTTACATAATTATTGGAGACATATATGTGGCACTTCCTTCATTATTTTTGATTTTTGGAATTATTTTAATAAATCCTTTAGAGGTCAAGAATTATCTGGAAAATTATGAAAATTAGAATCCAATGATATTTCTCTGTTATTTAGTGAATACAAATTTTAGGAGGCCATTACCTGAGAAAATCTTATGGTTCATGTTCAAATTGACTATGGCCTAGTTTTTGAGGAAAATTCAATAAATAGTAGATTAATTGGGAAAAATATGATTTTCTGAATTTAGTCTATATTTATCATAATAGACCTCTGATAATTATCATGAGGGTACTGGATGAGTATTTCATGTACTTCCCCTTTTACGGGTCACGTAGCCTAAGTGGTCTGCATATAGCAAAACTGCAGGATTTCATTTGGATTGAATTAGGGCACGTATGATGGGTCTTGATGGTTTGCTGTAAGGACAAGTGGAAAGGGCTGCATCTTTGGAAGATGAGGGAGTAGGGTGTGGATTTGTCTAGGGTTTAAAGGCGTTCGGGCCCGACGAAAGATCGTCCTACCCAAGGAGAGTTGGAGTCAAATCACCCTAGGATTAGCGTATCGAAACATGAGAAAATAATGGGTAAGGGGATCAACCAATAATAAATTAAGTACCTTGCGAAAGGGAACGCTGGGCGTAATCCCAACACAGTTCCTAGTGCCCCTTGAGAGCCCTTCACAGGGAATACCGGGGGCAGTCCTGGGTTAACGTAAACTGTTTTAACAAGCTGAAAAGAGTAACTTAGTAATTAGGGTTGCACATTTCACAGGCACTGTTAGCACCAAAAGTCAGCTGGGAGCTTCGGCTCGGATGGTTAAAAGACGGACTCTTGGTCCGGGGAGCTTCGGCTCGGGTTTTGTTTACGCTAAATCTGCATGTGCATAAAAGGAAAATAAATTAAGGTGGTGGGTTTTCGGTATTGGAGGGTCGATGCACCGACGCCAATACGTTGACTCGGCAAGTGTGGTTAGCACTTCGCCAACAGAAGTCCGGTGCGCCAGCCGGCAAGAGTACGCAGGAGTCCGCTTCGTGCACCAAGCGTTGAGGCGTACGATAGGTCTGACCGGTAGTGCCTTACTGGTTAGAGGTGGGCGAGGCCCAACCCACCGCTTCCGTCTGCCACTACGGAGGTATCCTGGGAGGTTACGGCTCCAGAAAGGGGGTCTTACAAGTGGTATCAGAGGAAACCTCGATCGAAAAGTAGCCGTCCACAACCCTGGGTCACCCCCGCGCGGGTTTAGTTTGGGGACAAACTAAGCAGCGGAAGCGGTGGTGTGCCCATATGGGGGGAATCACATATAAATTGTCCACTATCATTAGGCATTGAGTCGATTACCTACTGATGTAGTTAATTTTGCAGCCCTCAGCTCAGCCCACCCCACAAGGTGGAGCTCAGCAGATTCCAGACATTGCACCACCTCCCATGGTCCCCACACCTTTCCTCCAGTCAGACATGGGGCAGACCCTTACAGCCATCCTTGAGGCCTTCCGGGCTCAGCAAGCCCCAGCCCAGCAGCCAAACCCAGGGGCCAACTGGATGAGCACCTTCCGAGGACTCTCTCCCCCATCTTACTTGGGGACGGAGTCGGCAGTACGGACAGAGGAGTGGCTGGATGTGATGTACGAGATGTTGACGGGGATATGATGCCCCTGGGAGGAGAGGGTGGCCCTAGCGGTATCTTGCTTGGAGTCACATGCCAAGCGGTGGTGGAAGACGCTGTTGGACACGACTTTTGCGGATAGAGAGATTGCAGAAATCACATGGGAAGAATTCAGGGCCACGCTGCTGGAGCACTTTGTTCCTCAGTCGGCCAGGGACGAGTTGGAGGAGCGTTTCTTGCAGCTGAGGCAGGGCACCAGGACAGTGGTGGAGTACCACCGAGAGTTCGATCATTTGGCCCGATATGCGGGCTCTTATCAGCTGGATGAAGCAGGGTACGTCAAGAGGTTTTATAAGGGCCTAAAAGAGGAGTTGAGAGAGGCTTTGCTTTTTGTCTCTGACGGGCCCATCTCCCGGATTTTAGAGATGGCGAAGAGGATTGAGGCCGACTGGCACACCACTCGGGGCCGGAAACGGCAAACGGAGGACCAGGGCCGGAGGGCCCGAAATGATCAGCGGCGAGGCATCGTACCAGATGGAAGAAGGGCAGAGGAGCAGCCTCGTCAGGAGTTGAGGCAGGAGCCGAGAGAGCAGGTGGTCTTGGCCCCTCAACCTCTCCGGATCCAGGAGATGCAGAGACCCCGGGGTATGGCGTATCCCCCGCCGGAGTGCTTCCACTGTCACCAGGTGGGACACCTCCGGAGAGATTGCCCTATGAGGGGGGCACCACCTCCAGCACCACGGGGTGGCCCACCGGCCCAGCATTTCGGAGGCCGAGGACGCGGCCGAGGACGTGGTTACCAGGGAGGCGACCGCAGGCAGAATGGGGAGCAGATTTACGCTCTGGACTTAGCACAGCCCCGGAACCCGGACAGGGTTATTGCAGGTATGAGAGTAATCTTAATGTTAGAATTATTCTTTGCTCGTATTAAGCATTGATAGAACTACTATACAACCTAGGTTAGAAAACCTTACGCTAGAATTTCTTTCAAACTGATTTAGGAATGGTGATGGTGTGCGGCAAGCCTGCCCACACCCTGTTCGACACGGGGGCATCACATAACTTTGTATCGGAGGATTTCGTCAAGGACCTGGATCAGATTCGTTGCTATACAGGACTACCCAGGAGGGTGCGCCTCCCCAATGGGATGGAGATTCAGTCCACAGAAAAGTGCCTCCTGGAGGTTACCATAGAGGGGTTGACACTCGAGGCCCCGGCGACGATCTTGAGGATGCCGGACTTCGATCTCGTCTTGGGCATGACATGGCTTGTCTGGAACCATGCCCAGATTGATTGCCCGGCAGGGAGGGTCGTGCTCAGCCACGGCGATACTTATGCAACGTTCGAAGGTACTACACCGGTCTCCCGTCGCTTGCTTTCATCTATTCAGGCCATTAAGGCCCATATGCAAGGGGACGAGGTATACCAAGTATTGTTCGAGATGACTGAGGAGAAGGACTTGATCGCAGACATTCCGGTGGTTCGTGACTACGCCGATATTTTTCCGGATAAGCTGCCGGGACTACCTCCGCATAGGGAGAAGGACTTCCAGATTCAGCTGGTACCAGGGGCTAAGCCGGTATCCAAGGCCCCTTATCGGATGGCCCCGAAGGAGTTGGCGGAGTTTCGGACACAGTTGCAGGAGCTGGTGGAAGCAGGATTTGTTAGGCCGAGTTCCTCATCATGGGGAGCTCCTGTCCTATTCGTAAAGAAGAAGGACGGCACCTTATGCCTGTGCATCGACTATCGAGCACTAAATAGGCTGACCGTCCGAAATACCTATCCGCTCCCCAGGATAGACGAGTTGTTCGATCAGCTAGAGGGAGCCCATTACTTTTCGAAGCTGGACTTGAGATCAGGCTATTACCAGCTGCGGATCCAGGAGGAGGATATCCCAAAAACGGCCTTTAGTAGCCGGTATGGATTGTATGAGTTCATCGTGATGCCCTTCGGGCTCACGAATGCTCCGTCAGCATTTATGAGCCTCATGAACCGGGTCTTCGAGGCTTACTTGGATGTGTTTGTCATAGTGTTCATAGACGACATCCTTATCTATTCTAAGACGGAGGAGGAGCATACACGACATCTAGCATTGACCCTGGAGAGACTGCGGGAGCATCACCTTTATGCGAAATTCAGTAAGTGTCAGTTCTGGCTGAAGGAGGTGGCGTTCTTAGGTCACATTATCAGCGGAGCCGGGCTGGCAGTGGACCCGGCAAAGATTCGAGCTATTTCAGAGTGGCCGCAGCTGAAAACAGCCACTGACGTACGGAGTTTTCTAGGACTTGCCGGTTATTACCGGAAGTTCGTAGAGGGATTCTCTCGAATCGCCCTCCCGCTCACATCCTTGACAAAGAAGGAGGCACCGTTCGTGTGGACCCCGCAGTGCCAGACAGCTTTCCAGGAGCTGAAGGATCGGCTGACCTCGGCTCCCATTCTTACTCTTCCCTCGGGGAGGGAGGGATTCCAGGTCTACACCGACGCATCATATCAGGGGATGGGAGCGGTACTGATGCAGAACGGACACGTCATAGCTTATGCCTCCCGCCAGCTGAAGACCCATGAGAAGAACTACCCAGTACATGACCTTGAGATGGGGGCAGTTGTATTCGCACTGAAGATATGGCGGCACTACCTTTATGGAGTCCACTGTGACATATATTCCGACCATAAGAACCTTAAGTACGTGGACACGCAGAAGGAACTGAACATCAGGCAAAGGCGGTGGGTGGAGTTTCTATCTGACTATCAGTATGAGATGCACTATCACCCGGGGAAGGCAAACGTGGTGGCAGATGCACTGAGTCGGAGAGCCGCCACAACAGGAGCAGAGCCTCAGTTGATGTCTATGGAGCTGCTGCAGAGACTAGAGGACATGCACATTACTCTGGTATCGTCTGATGATCCTGAGCTCTATGAGGAGTACTTGGCCGCGATAGGCGTTACCGATGACATCAGAGACCGGGTCAGAGAGGGACAGAGGCAGGATGCCAAGTTGGAACCCATCTTCCAAGCTCTGAAGGCGGGCACTGCAGGAGATTACACACTGAGGGACGATCTGGTGTGCTTCAGAGGACGGGTGTATATACCGGAGGGAGGCCAGATCCGGGAGGATATTATGATGGAGGCGCACTGCAGCCGGTATTCTGTACACCCGGGGATCACAAAGATGACGGCTGATTTGAAGAGGACGATGTACTGGCCGGGCATGAAGAAGGATGTCTCACACTTCGTGACCCATTGTGAGGCATGTCAGCTAGTGAAGGCGGAGTGCAGGAACCCCGCAGGATTATTGCAGCCACTCCCGGTGCCGGAGTGGAAGTTTGATGACATAGCCATGGACTTCATACATGGGCTTCCCCGGTCTCGGACAGGGAATGACTCGATCTGGGTAATCGTCGATCGGTTGACCAAGGTGGCTCGATTTATACCGATCAGGAAGGATGATTCAGTAGGAGTACTGGTGCGGAAGTTTGTGGAGCAGTTCATTCGTTATCATGGAGTGCCCAGGACGATAGTGTCGGATCGGGATGGCAGGTTCACCTCCAGGGAGTGGAGGTCCGTGCAAGCTTACTTAGGCACGCGATTGACTTTCAGCACTGCATTCCACCCCCAGACAGACGGGCAGACAGAACGCACCAACCGGACGCTGGAGGACCTTTTGAGGCTATGCATCTTAGATCGCGGGGAACCGTGGGAGAAACTCTTACCCCTTGTCGAGTTCTCCTATAACAACAGCCACCAGTCCAGCATCAGGATGGCGCCTTACGAAGCCTTGTACGGGAGGAGATGCCGGACCCCGCTCTCATGGGTGCAGAACGAAGATCCGAAGGTATTGGGGTCAGAGTTCGTTGAAGACACCGAGGCACAAGTGAGGCTGATCAGAGACAGGATGCTCGAGGCGCAGAGTAGACAGGCCAAGTACTATGACGCCCGACATCGGCAGGTGGAGTTCCAGGTGGGGGACCGGGTGTTTCTGAAAATCCGGCCCATGCATGGAGTTTCACGGGTGCGTGGTCGGAGGAAGAAGCTCAGCCCTAGGTACATGGGCCCTTACAGGATCCTGGAGCGGATCGGACCCCTAGCCTACCGGCTGGAGTTACCACCAGAGCTAGAAGCGCTGCACGACGTCTTCCACATTTCTTCTTTGAGGAGGGCTCTACTACGCCCGGAGCAGCAGATTCTGACCACCGAAGGGCCGGTAGCTTCAGACCGGTCTGTTCATTTGGAGCCTGTGAGGATCGACGACCGAGGAGTGCGGGTCTTACGACGCAAGAGGGTCCCTCTAGTCAAGGTCCTGTGGAGGAACCACGGCCAGGAGGAGCATACCTGGGAGCCACAGGACCTGATGCGACAAAGATACCCCGAGCTATTCAGTCAGGTATACCTCTCAGACCCCTCAAGATGTTAATTTATTTTTCTGCTTTAAGTATACTAAGGGCTGCTCTAGGTAGATAGGGGCTTATCTTTGTTTATTGGGGGCTTAACTTTGTTTATTGAGATTTTGGTTCGCCGTTTGGGCGAAAGGGGTCTTAGATCTAAGTTTTCCCTTAAATCAAATTTAACAAACAAGACGTCATAATGGGATGTTACAAGACTCTTTCCTTCGGTAATAAGACCCGTAGGTCCAACCTTGATTTCGGGGACGAAATCTTTGTTTTGTTTATTGGGATTTGTAACATCCCATTTCCAACTAGACCCCTAAGAGTGGTTTTGGCCATGACTAGGTCATGACAAAACCCTGGGAAGCCAGAAATGGGCCAAGAGATAGGAGGCCAAGGTAGGGATCACCATGGTCTGCAGATAGTAGAATTCTGAACAATAGTTTAGGATGACAATGGGGCTTCACCATGACCCCAAGACCCTATCACAACACTCCCAAACATTTTGGGAGACCCATTAGAGCCAAAAGGACCCATTAGGGCCAACCCAAGAGGCCCAGTTGACCAAGGTCAACCCTAGCCCTAAATAGGTCAACCTAGCCCACTTAGGGCCAATAGACCCACTCCTAGTCTAGAGGACCCCACCTATGCCCTCCTAACCCTAAAGTGAGGACAATGGGTCACTAAGGACACATTGGGGTCAGCCCTAGAGGCCAGGTTGACCCAGGTCAACTCAAGCCCTAATCTGGTCAAAGTACCCCTACTAAGGGTATGTGACCTCCAAAGTGCAGGGCAACCCCATATAACCCTACCTAGACCCTAAGGGAAGTCAATGGGTCACCAAGGATCCATAGGGGTGGACCCTAATGGTCATGTTGACCCAAGTCAACTCTAGCTCTAAATGGTCAAAGTGACCTTACCAAGGGTCAAGTGACCTTTAAGGTGCCAAGTCAACCCTACCCAGCCCTACATAGACCTTAGGGGAGGCCAATGAACCACCCAGGACCCAATGGGGTCAACCTAGATGGTCAAATTGGCCAAGTCAACCCTCATTGAGGGTCAAGTCAACTTAGCCCAAAAAGGGCTAACCCAAGCTCAAGCCACTTCTCCCTTAGGCTAAGCCCATTCCCATGATCATCATAATCCAGTGGGCTGCCTTTAGCTTGTGGGGTTGACTAGTCAACCAGAGGTGACTAGGAGAGAGAAAAAGCTCCTCTCCATGATAATGGAGGAGAGAGAAATGAGGAAGGAGAAGGGGGAAGTAAGAGGCCGGCCAAGGGAGACTAACAGCCACCCTTTATGGCTGCAATCAACTCCTCTAGGAGAGAGGAGTTGATTCCAGCCGTTTCCCGGCCACCAAGGGGTGGGTTCAGCCCCCCTCCACACAACCCGAGCCACTCCATTAATGGAGATAATGGCCATTGAAGAACCAGCCTCTCCCCTCCCCCAATTGCCTTTTAAACACCATCAGGGAGCCGAGGGGATCATTTTGGAGCACTTACCTGGAGGAGACGAGCCCTTCCACCGTGCAGTTGCAGAAGCCGAGCGCCGCCGCCGTCACCAATGGCATCCCGCCGCTCCTCTCGCATCCAGGCCGCCAGGAAGGTCCTCCTCCTCTCCTTAACTCGCGGGTAGATCCTAGGAATCCTTAGGCTAGAGTTTCGGGCTCAATTGAGCCCGATCGAATCCAGGATTTCTCCTGGTTTCGGCAAGGAAAAGTCTTGCTCAATCCGCCGGAAAACACCTCTCCGGCGGCGGAGCCGCCGCCTGACGACAGCCACCACCTCAACGGAGGTGTTGGTGGCGGTGGCCGGCCGGGGAAGGGGCTGGATCGCCGGCGGCAGAGCTTGGAAATCGCTCCAGGCAGAACCAATCCCAGCCGTTGGCTCAGTGGGGACGATGACCAGATGCCGTCGATCTGCGCCAAGATTCGTGCGGCATCAGATCAGATACTATAGGGTTAAATAAAATTTATTTCATTTTTGTCACACTGGATGTATTTAATGTAATTAATGTTTAAAAATACCTAGGGACCCTGGATGGAAATTTGCCCAACATGAACATTGTAGCTTAGGGTGTCTAGTTTGCAGCAAAAATTGTTGGGACCCTTTTGGGTCACTGGTTAGACCAGGGCACCCATTTTGGTGGGACATGTCCTTAGGGCTAGGCAGTCACTAAAATGAGTGCCCACTCTTCACCCCAAGCCCAAATGGGCTGAAATTTTGGCAGAGGGTCTATCCTAGGCATACCTAGGGCCTGCCCAAAAATGGGAATTTTTGGAGAAAATATTTCTATAGTTTTGGTAAAAATTTAATAATCATTAGATAAATTTAATAGGTGCCCTAAACACACCCAAACCCTCCCAAATTTTGGTGAGTGGTCCCTGGGCTCCAATTAGGTACCTGTATAAAATTTCAGTTGGTTTGGGTGAGTGTTGAATAGGTTTTGACCCAACCCTAGTTCTACCCTATGAAGGGCATTTTGGTCAAAAGTGGCACTTTTGGTTTTAAGTGACCAAATCACCTCAACAGAGGCTGAAACTTTGGCCACTGATATGATTTAACTTTTTACACTCACTCATGAAGTTTGGAGTGGATTGGGCTAGGGTAGCCCTAGAAGTGTAGGGTAGGCCCTTTAGGGTAATTCTCTAGGGTTTGAAGAAATTGGGGTCAAAAGACCTTGGATGGGCTTGAAACTTGGGAATGATGACCATAGGGTCACTATGGTCCTATGGTTAAAATTTTAGGGCATTTGGAAGATTAAAGACCCCTTAAATCCATAACCCTAGTTTAGGGCACTAGCTTTGAAACCATAAGAACTAATACCAAAACTATCTAAAAAGGGCTGAGATTTTGAATGGGTAGTTGCTTAGGGCATACATGTCTCTGGAAATTTTATAATAAATTTTGGATGAATATGTTTGGTACTTTATTCACAGAGTTATATTTTATAATTTCCACTTAAGAGTTTTTGCAGAGCACTATACTTGCTTAAACTTGATAAAACTTAGCCAAGGGGCTTATAATCATGTTACCCATCTCTGTAAATATTTATGGAATTTTTGAAGAATGATATTTAGTTGTTGCTTCTTTAATTATTTAATTCCATGGAACCTTGGAAAATTTAATAATGACTTTTAGATTGTCTGAAAAATTCTAATTTCTTCATCATGATGTTTTTAGTTCCCTATGAAGCCCTAGTAATTTTTACATAATTATTGGAGACATATATGTGGCACTTCCTTCATTATTTTTGATTTTTGGAATTATTTTAATAAATCCTTTAGAGGTCAAGAATTATCTGGAAAATTATGAAAATTAGCATCCAATGATATTGCTCTGTTATTTAGTGAATACAAATTTTAGGAGGCCATTACCTGAGAAATTCTTATGGTTCATGTTCAAATTGACTATGGCCTAGTTTTTGAGGAAAATTCAATAAATAGTAGATTAATTGGGAAAAATATGATTTTCTGAATTTAGTCTATATTTATCATAATAGACCTCTGATAATTATCATGAGGGTACTGGATGAGTATTTCATGTACTTCCCCTTTTACGGGTCACGTAGCCTAAGTGGTCTGCATATAGCAAAACTGCAGGATTTCATTTGGATTGAATTAGGGCACGTATGATGGGTCTTGATGGTTTGCTGTAAGGACAAGTGGAAAGGGCTGCATCTTTGGAAGATGAGGGAGTAGGGTGTGGATTTGTCTAGGGTTTAAAGGCGTTCGGGCCCGACGAAAGATCGTCCTACCCAAGGAGAGTTGGAGTCAAATCACCCTAGGATTAGCGTATCGAAACATGAGAAAATAATGGGTAAGGGGATCAACCAATAATAAATTAAGTACCTTGCGAAAGGGAACGCTGGGCGTAATCCCAACACAGTTCCTAGTGCCCCTTGAGAGCCCTTCACAGGGAATACCGGGGCAGTCCTGGGTTAACGTAAACTGTTTAACAAGCTGAAAAGAGTAACTTAGTAATTAGGGTTGCACATTTCACAGGCACTGTTAGCACCAAAAGTCAGCTGGGAGCTTCGGCTCGGATGGTTAAAAGACGGACTCTTGGTCCGGGGAGCTTCGGCTCGGGTTTTGTTTACGCTAAATCTGCATGTGCATAAAAGGAAAATAAATTAAGGTGGTGGGTTTTCGGTATTGGAGGGTCGATGCACCGACGCCAATACGTTGACTCGGCAAGTGTGGTTAGCACTTCGCCAACAGAAGTCCGGTGCGCCAGCCGGCAAGAGTACGCAGGAGTCCGCTTCGTGCACCAAGCGTTGAGGCGTACGATAGGTCTGACCGGTAGTGCCTTACTGGTTTAGAGGTGGGCGAGGCCCAACCCACCGCTTCCGTCTGCCACTACGGAGGTATCCTGGGAGGTTACGGCTCCAGAAAGGGGGTCTTACAGTACTGACTGTCAACTTTGTGCCCAACAGCTGATGAACTAGCCTCCAATCATTTGATGTGAATCTCTCATCTCGATCACTTATGATGCTCCGTGGAACACCATGTAGCCCCACAATCTGCTCAACATACAATTTTGCCAAACTTTCCATCGAATCAACCCGTCTGTTCGGCAGGAAATGTGCCACTTTCATTAGCCGATCGACAATCACCCAAATCGAATCATTTCCGCGCTGAGATCTCGGCAACCCGTGCACGAAATCCATGGAAATATCATCGAACTTCCATTCTGGAATCGGCAGCGACTTCAAATAACCGCCCAGCTTCTGGTATTCCTCCTTCACCATATCACAGGTTTGGCATTTGGCCACATAGTGAGCAACATCTCTCTTCAGCCCTGGCCACCAGAACAGCTTTTTCATATCCCTGAACATTTTTGTGCTCCCTGGGTGGATTGAGTACTTCATATAATGCGCTTTATACATCAGTTCTTCCCTCAATTTACCCAAATTCGGGATGCAAAAAAGGCCCTCTTTCCGCAAAAGACCGTCATCCCAGGAGAACTTTCCCTCTGGCCCATCTTTAGCATAGCGTAGGACATTTTCATCTAGCCCCGTTGCTCGTCGAATCCGGTCTGCAAGGTCACACTGCACCTCCGTCCAGTTCAAACATCCATTGGGGGTGGAATTCTTGTCAACACAAGATATCTCCAACGCTTCTAACTCCTGGATAAGATGTTCATCATGCCTCTGCAACCATCTCGCCCTTGCCGAAGCTCTCCGACTCAAGGCATCCGCGACTACATTGCCATTTTCGGGAGTATAATAAATTGCAAAAGTGTACTCCCCATGGAACTCCAACCACCTTCGTTGTCGCATATTCAAGTCTTTCTTCTCCAACATGTACTTTAGGCTATTGTGATCTGTATAGATCTCCACCTTCACGCCATAAAGATAGTGTCGCCACAGCTTTAGTGCAAAGATCATCGCCGCCAACTCTAAGTCATGGACGGGATAGTTTTGCTCATGCACCTTTAGCTGGCGTGAGCCATAAGCAATCACCTTCCCCTTTTGCAGAAGAACACAGCCTAAGCCGCTCCCCGAGGCATCACTATAGATTACAAATCCATCGGTAACACATGACGATGACAACACAGGCGTCGTAGTCAACCGAACCTCCAGCTTTTCAAAAGCTCGCACGTACTCTGGCATCCAAATGAACTCCTGATCTTCAATCGTCATCGTGGTTAGCGGCAAAGCAATCCGCGAGAAGTTTTCAACAAATCTTCGATAGTAGCCCACCAGTCCAAGGAAGCTCCTGACCTCAGCCACTGAAGACAACACTGACCACTCCTGTATGGCCTTTATCTTTGCTGGATCCACTGTTATGCACGCTCCACTCACCACATGGCCTAGAAAATCCACGGATGATAGCCAAAACTCGCACTTCGAGAACTTGGCGTAGAGCTTATTTTGCCTCAACGTATTTAACACCAACCGCAAGTGGTTTTCATGATCAGTTTCAGATTTCGAGTACACCAGGATATCATCAATAAACACAATCACGAACAAATCCAGGTACTCTCGGAACGTTCGGTACATCAAGTCCATGAACACCGATGGCGTATTTCACAGCCCAAACGACATTACCGTGAACTCATAGTGCCTGTAACGTGTTCCAAATGCAGTCTTGGGAATGTCTCCTTCCCGAATCCTCAACTGGTAATAACCAGACTTCAAGTCCAACTTCGAGTAGACGGTCGATCCCACTAGCTGATCGAACAACTCATCAATCCGCGAAATCAGATATTTGTTCTTCTCTAACAGCTTGTTTAGTTCACGGTAATCAATACATAACCGTAAAACGCTATCTTTCTTTTTCACAAAAAGCACAGGGGCGCTCCAAGGTGACTTACTTGGGCGTATATAACCCTGCTCCAGCAACCCTTGCAGTTGGAGTTTCAACTCCGCCATATCCTTTGGCGCAACGCGATATGGTGAGCAGGCCACAGGTTTTGCACTTAGCACCAACTCGATCGTGAAGTCAATCTCTCGCTAGGGTGGTAGCCCAGGGAGATCCTTTGGAAACACATCTGCAAACTCTGATACAATCAGAACATCGCTCACACTTGCCCTAGGCTCCACAGCCTGAATTAGCTTGAAGTATAACTTCGCGCCCTTCCGAACAGCTTTGACAACTTGGAGTACAGACATCAACGTCCCGCCAACTCCTCGAATATCTGCGAACCGCATTTCCTGCTCGGTATTCTGGCCCAACGCGATCTCTTTGAACTGGCAATCAATCAAGGCATGCTGCTCCGCGAGCCAATCCATACCAAATATCATGTTGAATTCTGATATCGTCAATACATATGCAGTTAAGCAGAAATCCCGACTTCCTATTTGCACTGCCACATCGCAAGCTTGATCCGCAAGCATCATACAACCATTCAGCAACACTTCCCTGACGTTATCTGTCTTTACACGACTAGGTATTCCAAGCCATTCTATGAACTCTTTAGACAGAAAAGAATGCGACACACCCGTATCAAACAGTGCTCGCACCAGCGTGTTCCAAATCATCACAAATCCTGTGACAATCATGTCAAACACACAGGCCGCATACGCATAGGCAATAAACAAAGCATGCAAGCAATACAATACTCAAAAACTAAACTCGTACCTGTGACAACGTTACTTTTCTTGATGGCCTCCTGCAGGCCAAGATTGTAGACTCGCGGCTGAGCCGGAAATGCTGAGGATTCCACCACTGCCTTGCCCTTCTCAGCATATGACGCTCCCGCCTTCTTTTCATTATTTGGCGGCACCCGACACTCTCGGGCTATATGTCCCACCTGTCCACAATTAAAGCATGTACGAGTATCCGACCTTGAGGTGGCCCCCGACGTTGCTCTCGAGGCAACTGAAGAAGGAGCTTGTCCCACCATCTTGGACTTCTTGCCCCATCTCTTCTTATAAAATGATTTCGCCAGTCGGGGCACCTTAAACTCCGGCTGTGTCACAGCCAAAGCCTGCTTCCCATGCACCCTCTTCATGTCTTTTTCTAGCGCGCACGCAGTATCGACTAACGCCTGGAAGCCTTGGCTCACCAAACTAGAAAGCAGGAACCTCAACTCGTCCCGCAGTCCTTCGTAGAACCTATTTGTCTTCTTCTGCTCATCAGCAAAAATTGAACCCGTATACCGCCCAAAGCGTGTAAACTCATGCAGGTACATTTCAACACTGTCTTCTCCTTGCGTTATCCTTTGGAATTTGTTCTCCATGGCAATACATTGTGCCGCCGGGAGGTGCTTTGCCAGGAAGAGTCTAGAGAATTCCTCCATCGACACTTGTGTTAACGGTCTCCTTGCCAAGTGATGTAGCTCCATCTCGTCCCACCATAAATGCGCTTCTCCTTCCAACAAGAAGGTGGCTAAGGTGAACTTCTGATGTTCCTCCAATCCAATCTTTGTCATTATCTACTTGACGCATGATAGCCAATCCTCAGCCTGCGCAGGGGATCCCAGACCCAAGAATGTAGGCAAATGAAAGCTCATAAATTGCTTCAACTGCTTCTCCGCTGCTCGGGGTTCTACAGCCGCTATAGGTTCTGGCCTCGCTGCCACCTGTTCTGGCCTTACTGCTGGCTGTGCTTGCCCAATCGGCTAGGCTTACATCATGGCGAACAAAGCCTCAGCAGCTAATCGTACAGTTTCCGCAGATGGTGGAGGTGTAGGCACCTCAGCTGGTGCCGTACTTTCATCAGAACGCTGGGGCTCCGGCTCCCAGCTCCACTCCGTGTCACCTATAGGTGAACAAGACACACACATTAACGACCGTACACAAGTAATCACAATAAGATTGGAACGCGCAGTTTCCTTAAACACATGTATTTGCATTCCTACAATGGACATTCAGGAGTTCAATCGTGTTAACTTGGTTCACACAGACACGTGCTCGCCACCCCACAAAAGAAGTCGACCACGACTTCGAAAGGGAAAGACCAAGACAGCTGATACCAAAAATGTAACAACCCCATCCGTTTACATAGTATATACTAGAAGGTCCGGTCGGGGCCCCACAGCATATACCACAAAACAGGCTGTGAAGTTACGGTATGATACCAGAGTAGCGCAGCGCACCCTAACACATTGTATTCTAGTGGAAGCCTAAACACTAAACTTAAACTCCACACCTGAATGTCCAACATATAAAAGCTCCTCATTTATATATACCATAGGAATGTTTTACAAATACAAACAATTGGCCTTATGGCCTTACAGGGCTTTCACAACAGTGGCATCAACATTGGCAAGCAGGCCGGCCATGTACAAATAAAACAAAGCATTTATAAGTTTAGCCTTCAAGGGCTAGCGGCGGCAGCAGCAACAGCAGCAGGGACTTCAGCCTTTATGCGTCCCGCTTTGCCTTCCAACACCTGCACAGGGACATTCCACCCAACGGTGGCAAACAGGCAACGGTCAACATTCAGCTGACCAAATTATAACGACCCCACCCCTTTCCCCGGGGCAGTGGTATTCCTTCCCTGCAGGTATAGCATTTCACAAGCATATATATAGCTCATATAATAAGCTTTCACGCACACATTCCATCACAACTGTCAGCCATCCGGCCCGACGATCCGTGCACTCAGGCCACATTCTTTGTGTACTGGTAAACCAGGGTCACACCACCGTAGCAGGGTCACAACCCAACGGTAAAACATTGAGCATTTCACTCCATGGCGTGCAGCCAGAGTTCTAGTCGTAATGCACCAGGATTGGCCCGTAGCCCCCCATTGTTTCATGCCACGCAGGCCTACGACTCTTGCTATGTGCTCCAACAGACCGCACTTTCAGGTCGCACATCGGACGGACATAGCGCAGGACAGATCCTCCACCCCCCGTTTCTCAAATCGCCTTGCCATCACCGAGTGCGGCGTACTCGCGGCTACAAAAATATGTGGGTCGGTCTCACCAATCCTGTTCTGGAATTCAAGCATGGGTGCTTTCCTGGGCGCACTAGTACTTACTCTTACACCCATTTCATCTCACACATCAGCGGGTATTTCCCGGGCATACCAGTACTTCTTGTTATTCTCTTCACAGGTATGATCCCGCAAATCACAAATGTCAAGGGTATTTCCATGGCTTACTATGCCAGTACTTCCTATTACTTCCTTTCACAGGTCCACCCATGAACATCATGCATTACAAAGGGTATTTCCTGGGCACACCAGTACTTCCTGCGACTTCCTGTTGCAGGTATAACCCAATACCACAGGCATCACAAGTATCACAAGGGTATTTTCCTGGACTACCACTCCAGTACTTCCTGCTACTTACATTCACAGGGTTAACCCATCGACTCCTAAACTACACGTTTATCATGGACTCTTCTCCGATTCGTATATACAACATCACTAATCCAGACCAACCTGTCTAGATGGGCTTCACGCAGCATGCCTATTCCATACTCCATTTCCGGATCTATATGCCAAATTGGGGATTCCATGAATCAACCCAAAAGACTCCCACAACAAGCCACCCTTTGGTGGGGGAATCAGATGCACATGCCAAAAAGGAAGCCTTCACATGGCTAGGAAGAAAAGTCATTACCCTCGAAGAGCGCTTCGGTGTCATGAGCTCCTAGCTGGCTAGAAAGAACCGCAACACCTTTTCCTCCGTAAAAATGGCCTCGGATCTCAGCTTGACACTCTCAAGCTCCACCAGAGATCAGCCCCTCTTCCACTTCCTCTTTCTTCCTCTCCCTTTCTCTCTCTAAGCTTTTTAGAAAGATGAAGGAAATAAACATAATGAGAATTCGTTCTCAGTTTTCGGGCTTAAGGAAGCAGGGAGGACTCTCAGCTGTTAGATCCCAGCTGAAGAAAATGGACGGCCACGAAAAATCCTAAACATTGCTTTTCGGGTCCGACATGCCCTGTGACACGCCCGTGTTACAGGCCATGTACTCTAAGCGGTACCCAAACCGCCTTATCCCGAAACAGGTCACGACCAGGGTACACACCCGTGTCGGCCCAGTCACGCCCGTGACACGGGGCATGTACTTCCACTCGACGATCGACGAGCAAATTTTGTCGACCAAAGGGTAACACGCCCTCCGACACGCCCGTGTTAGAGGGTACACGCCTGTGTCATAGGCATGTTCCCTCTGTCGACCACTTTCATCGACCAAAGACTCGAGTTTCGACACAAAGGAGGTGTCGACACAAAGGTGTCGACACAAAGTAGGTGGCGACACAAAGGTGTCGACACAAAGGAGGTATCGACACAAAGGTATCAACACAAAGATGTCGACACAAAGGAGGACACGCCCTAGTCCACGCCCGTGTCACTTGGCGTGTCTCTCCCGAACACTTCGTCGAATGCATTTTCATCGAACTCGCGACGTCTCTGCACCCGAGCAGGACACGCCTTGGGACATGCCCGTATCTCAGGTCGTGTCACCCAAAAATTTGCCATGCTGAAATTTGGGCTGTTACAGCACATACAAGTGCTCGCCACCCCACAAAAGGATTCGACCACGAATTCGAAAGGGAAAGACTGAGACAGCTGATACCAAAAATGTAACGTCTCCATCCGTTCATATAGCATATAATAGAAGGTCCGGTCGTGGACCCCACACCATGTGCCACAAAACAAGCGGTGAAGTCACGGGTTGATATCAAAGTTGCGCATCCTAACTCATAGCATTCTAGCGGAAGCTTTTAACAGCAATACTGAACTCCAACCATGAATGTCCACTAATATAAATACTCACATTTATATAGGAATGTACACCAAATACAATATTGTTTGGCCTTATGGCCATACAGTTGCTCTTTACAAGAGTGGCTTCCAAACTTCGGTGCACAGGCCGGCCACACATGAATAAAACATAACATTTTCAGCTTATCTTTCAAGGGCTGGCAGCAGCAGCAGCAGGGACTTCAGCCTTTCAGCTCTCCAGCACCTGTATAAGGACAGCCCACCCAACGGTAGCAAACAAGGCAACGGTCAGCATTCAGTAGACCAATTTATAATGACCCTACCCCTTTCCTGGGGCAGTGGTATTCCTTCCCTGCAGGCATAATAATTCATTTGCAGATATAAAAATATCACACATCATGCTATCACGCACAAACATTCCATCACAAATGTCAGCCACGCGGCCCGACGATCCGTGCATTCAGTGCATATTCTTAGTGTACCGGTGAGCCAGGATCCTACCCCCATTCCAGGTCCAACACCATACGGTAAAATTGAGCATTTAGTCTATCTGGCGCGCAGGCCTAAGACTCTCACTATGCGCTCCAACTGACCGCACTTTCAGGTCTTCAAGTCGGACGGACATAATGCAGGTACGGATCAACCACCGCTCGTTGCTCAAGTTGCCTTACCATCACCGAATACCAATGTACTCGCGGCTAAATCTAATGGGTAGGTCAGTTTCACCTTTCCTGTTTGGTACCAGGCCTTTCAAGAGCTCATCAAGCTCACAATAGCCATACTGTCCACCAAGGACTGGCTTCACACTAGCCATAATATCCACCAAAGGACTACCCTCACAATCAATAAGGGGAGTTCATGCTAGCATCTCTCATGATCGACTAGCTGGTTTTGCAGAACTCACTTTCTGCACCCAACTCCGCCCATACCCTGCAACTTCCTGCAGTGCCAGAAACACTGTTCTGTCAAAGCATACAACACACACACTTGCGGGTATTTTCCTGGGCTTCCACACCAGTACTTCCTGCTACTATCCTTCACAGGCACAACACTTCAAGCATCATGATAATTACAAGGGTCTTTTCCTGGACTACCACTCCAGTACTTCATGCTACTGCCCTTGATAGGTCCAACCCATCGACTCCAGAAACTACACGTTTAACCACAGAGTCTTCTCCAGTGTGCAAATGCAACATCACCAATCCAAACCAACATGTCCAGATGGGCTTCACACAGCATGCCTATTCCATACTACACACTTCCGGATATATATGCAACATTCCTGGGGAATCCAAGACTCAACCCAAGGAAATCCCTTAATAATCCACCCACTGGTGGGGGAAATCCATGTACATGCCAAAAAGGAAGGACTTTACATGTCCTATGAAGAAAGATCGTTACCCTTGACGATCGCTTTGGAGCCATGAAATTCTAGCCAGCTGGAAAGCGCCGCAGCGACCTTGCCTCCACAACACTGGCATCGAATCTCAAATCAAAACTCAGCTGCTCCACCGGTGGCCGGATCCTTTCCTCCTCCTCCTCCTTGCTCTCCCTTCTCTCTGGCTTCTTAGAAAGAGGATGGCCAAGATAAAAATGAGAATTCCCTTCTCATTCTCGGCCTTAAAGCAGCAGTGTGTAGCTTGAGCCATCAGATCCTAGCTGAAGAAAATGGACAGCCATAATTTTGCAATAAAAGTCTTATTTTTTCTCTGACACGACCTGTGACACGCCCATGTCCCAGGCCGTGTACCTTAAGCGGCATATAATCGACTCATCCAGAAGAGTATACGTCCATCTGACATGGTCGTATCATAGGTCGTATGACTTTACATGGATTCCGACATGCCCATGTCTAACCCGTGTACCTCAGGTGGTACACAACTATCTCAACCCGAGCAAGACACGACCATGTGACACGCCTGTGTCACAGGCCGTGTGCCTAGAGACACACCTGTGTCCTACCCGTGTTCACCAGGCCTCACTGCCCTGGACAAATCCAGAAAAGGACACGGCCGTGTGACACGCTCATATCACAGGCCGTGTGCACTTACACGACTGTAGACACGCCTCCAGCGTGCGCTTCGTTAAGCAAAGTTCGTTGACCAGAGGGGGACATGCCCTATGACACGCCCGTGTCGTGGGGCTTGTTCCCTATCAAGAACTCGTCGAGTGCAGTTCGTCGAGCACTCAACAGACTGCTCAGATATACAGAGCACGACACGCCCTGGGACACACCCGTGTCCCAGGCCGTGTCACCCAACTTGAACCCAACCTTGGGATTTGGGGTGTTACACGAGCTGGGGGGTGGTGAGACCAGTGCAGCGAATGGTCCACCCCCGGATTGTCTAGGGCTGGCGATCTCTCAAGGACTACTCACGGGTACAAGTCCTAACATCCTTTCTAATGGTAAGATCTATCCTCGCAAGGTCGCCCGAGGAGGAGAACTCGCAAGCAAGTACGTCACAACAAGAAAGCCCAAAAAAAAGATAGAAAAAGTAAAGATAATATCCATATTAAAACTATTTTCAATTATATAATGTTGATTATAAAAAGGGAGCTCACCTAGGCGATGTTACAAAAAGGGGGAAAGAATCAGCTTTCACCTCCCCCGCCGGATTGGCGATCATCTCCCCATCCAGTGGACAAATCATCTTTGAAGCCCTTCCCGAAGAGCAGGTCGAGGTTGTCCTCCTTCTCACTAGGTGGCATCGCCATGAACAGACTCGGCATAAGATTTCGGGTCGTGATCCCCTCGCAGCACTCCACCAGCACCCCCGTGTCTATCATCTGAAGGGTACACTCGGCGGAAGCGATCGAGTTGACCTGCATCCATTCAGCGACATCGGCTTCGCCAAAGATCCCTGGGCTCTTATACGGGAAGTTGGGCTCACTGTTGCATGGAGGGAAGAAGATTTGCGCTTGGCGGCGGACCTCGCAATGGAGGCCCTTGCTCTCCTCCTTCAACGCCTCGTTCTCCCCCTCCAGCCCGGCAAGGCGGGCACGCAGCTGGTTGTTCTCCTCTTCTAGCCCGACAGTGTAAGCCCACAACTCCTCAGCGGCCTTGGCATCCTGAAGAATAAAAAGGATACACGTTTATAACAGCGGACAAAAAATTCTAAGTAAAAAGGGTAGGAAGCAGCCCGATGCTCACCAGCCCGCCGGCGGCTTGGGCGAGTAAGTTCTCGGCGATGCCGAGTTGCCTCGCCAGGTCGACAGCCTTGTACTTGGCAACATTACGTGCCTGCTCGACATTCTGCAGGTGGTTGCTGAGGTTGAAAATGCGATGGAGTCATATGATGCAACTCCATGTCCCGCATTTGAGCTTGCATGCCTTCATGGCCAAGCTGCCGCAAGGACATACCCTTATAGGCCTCGGCATCCTCACGGCCATAAAGGCTGAAGACGAGTGTGTAGGCATGGCCGGTAGAGAGCTGACGGTCGGCCCTGGAAGTGTGTAGGGTGGAGATGGAGACTCTGTGGGATAGCTCGTCCCATTGGACCATCGGTTCGTCGGCCGAGTCTTTGCACCTTCCCCCGAATCCAAAGAGGGGATGGCTCTTTGGTGCGGCTGGCTCGCTGTCCATCTTCTTCGTAGCAGGGGAGTAGAGGACTCGCCACCCCCTACCCCTTGCTCGTAATCTCCTTCAGCGAGCTCTCCAGTGACCCATCCGACATGGTCTCGGGCGAGCTCATATTGAAAGTCCAACTAGTGTCAACTATGTGCACCTATGGGGGGGGAATAGGTGACGTGTGATTCTTTTGCGGAATTTACGGATGTACCTGCACAATAAAAACAAAAACCACAGCACACAGAATACACATTAAATTTATAGTGGTTCCCCTACTTGGGTACATCCACTTTCCCCCTACGACCTATCTCCCCAACAAGGGACGACTCGGTCACTTCTCCAACGGGATTGAAATCCAATCCCTGCACTAACGGAAGGAGCCCTTCCACACGTGAGAGTCAACACTCCCACAAAACGGGTTGCACCCAACCCTTACAACACGGAACAAAAGTTCCTTTACAATAAAATAAATGTAGAATGTACACGTGATACAAACTTCTCTTGGAGACTACGGTGTTCCTCTTTGTTCGACGACGTGTTCTTGAAGTCGATGAAGAGTCTACGACCTTGGTCTCTCTTGGAGAGGATTTCCCCGGAACCGGCGGCGGCACACGAGCGGCGGCTAGCTTCGGGATCGGCGGCTACGATGAAGAGCAGCTGCTGAACTTGGAGATCCAAACTTCGTTGCGAAGCAAGCTCGGTCTTCCAACGGTCACACGAGGATCGGTCGTCTCGATCGATTCGGATGGGAAGTGTTTCCGATCAACAAATCGAGAGACAAAGGATCTCTGGATAGACGCGTGAGACTCAAGCCTTGCTAAGCTACTGTCGCCGGAGATCGGGAAGAAGATCGATCAGTGGCGGCGACGGACTTGCGCGAGCGGCGACGGAGGCGGCGGAAAGATTTCGCGATCTTAGGGTTTCCGTGAGCTCGGCGTATTTTTCTGTCTAAGTACTGTTCAAAATACCCATGTATTTATACCCTAAAGATACAGCAATTTTGACCGTTTGTGGGACCCACAAAAGGAATCCCCAAATTCCGGTTTAGGCTAGTCCAGAAGCAGAATCCGGTCCAGCAGCATTCTGAGAAAACGCCAAGTCAAAATCGGCGAGAATCGCAGACGATTCTCGACGAATCGGCGAGAATCACCAAGTGATTCTCGACGATTCGTCGAGAATCGTTTGTGATTCTCGTCGAATCACTTGTCGATTCTCAACGAATTTTACTTTATACATGGGCTGCTTGACCACTGGTTCGGCGGGAATCACAAGTGATTCTCGTCGAATCTTACTTGGCACCATTTTGAGATGGCCAGAAGGAGTCGGGGAGAATCACTGATGATTCTCGACGATTCGGCGAGAATCACTAGTGATTCTCGCCGATTCGGCGAGAATCACTTGGTGATTCTCGTCGAATTTGCCTTGGACGATTTTTCGTCTTCCACCTAGGAGCTGCTCCTTGATCCTCCATGCTCCTTGTCTTCTCTTGCATATGAACGGCCCTGTACTTGAAAGTAAGTGCACTCCAATAGAGAGAGTACACATAGGCCAACACACTGATCTGCTCAACGAGGGATTACGTCGTGCAGACCCGTGTATATTGACCTACTGCACCCTGACATTGGTGTGCACTTAGCGTGGAGATACTGCAAGTACAACTTAAAAAGTTTATCAAATACATAGTCTATTGACCTTAGCTTGTCCAGGGGCTTCTTCAAATCAGGTACATTGTGGATACAATACCCAACAATCTCCCCCTATTTGAAGAAGCCTAAACCCTACAAGCTAAGGTGAATAGAGCAAATGGAAAGGAAAGCAACTGAAAACCATAAGCTTAACATCATTAAGTGGAGTCATCCCTTACCAATACCGATTGCTTGGGAGCAAGCTGGAGCCACCTTAGCCTTGACCCCGAGAGGGTAATCTCCCCCTTTTCGGCTTCGGCAAATCGGGGTCAGTAACCTTTGGCCCTTAGCTCCCCCTCAGATCATGCACGGGTCGGAAGCTTCTGTAGTCTTCATTCTTCAAAATTGAGCATCCCCAATTCAGTCTTGAAAAGATTGAACTTTGCCTCGTCTAAGGGCTTTGTGAATATATCAGCAATCTGCCTGTCCGTGGGGACATAACAGAGAGAGATGTCCTTGTTTTCCACGTGCTCCCGAATGAAGTGGTAGCGCACTTCAATATGCTTCGTTCTGCTGTGCGAGACATGATTGTTGGCAATGGCAATAGCACTGGAGGAGTCGCAGTACATAGGAACTTCCTTGAACTGAAGGTTGTAGTCGGCCAACTGATTTCGGATCCAGAGGAGTTGTGCGCAACAGCTGCCTGCGGAGATGTACTCAGATTCTGCTGTGGAGGTAGCCACACAGTTCTGCTTCTTGCTGTTCCATGAGATTAGCCTTCTTCCGAGGAACTGACACGTCCCGGAAGTGCTTTTCCTGTCATCCCTACTCCCTGCAAAATCAGCATCTGAAAAGCCTATTAGCTCGACATCATTGTTTCTCGGGTACCACAAGCCAAGATTAGGAGTACCTTTAAGGTATCTTAGAATTCGCTTTGCAGCGACATGGTGAGATTCCTTAGTGTTCACCTGATATCTGGCACAGACACATGTGGAGAACATAATATCCGGTCTACTGGCAGTAAGGTAGAGCAGGGATCCAATGATGCTTCTGTATTTGGTTTCATCGAAAGGTTTACCTTTCTCATCCTTATCCAGAGACATAGTGGATCCCATTGGAGTCCTCATAGAGGTTGCACTCTCCATACCGAATTTCTTAAGGAGTTCATTTGTGAACTTCGTCTGAGAGATGAAGATTCCATCCTCAGATTGTTTCACTTGAAGTCCTAAGAAATACTTGAGCTCTCCCATACTGGTCATTTCAAACTTTCCTTGCATAACTTTAGAAAACTTTTTGCAAAGATTGTTGTCCGTTGAGCCGAATATTATGTCGTCGACATAGATTTGCACCAGCAAAATCTTGCCTTTGACTTCCCTGAGAAACAATGTTTTATCTATTTTACCTCTAGAGAACTTGTTCTCAAGAAGAAACCTAGATAAAGTCTCATACCAAGCTCGTGGAGCTTGTTTCAACCCATATAATGCTTTATTAAGAAAGTAAACATGGTTGGGAAAAGTAGGATCGACAAAACCTGGGGGTTGAGCAACGTATACTTCCTCTTTCAGATCTCCGTTTAGGAATGCCGATTTCACATCCATTTGATAGACTGTGAATCCTTTGACTGCAGCATACGCCAGGAACAACCTGATTGCCTCGAGCCTTGCTACTGGTGCAAAGGTCTGATCGAAATCAATCCCTTCCTCCTGTCGGTAACCTTGAGCCACCAGCCTGGCTTTGTTCTTTACGATGACACCATGTTCATCCAGCTTGTTTCTGAAGATCCACTTTGTGCCGATCACATTCTGCTTGTATGGTCTGGGAACCAGCGTCCAAACCTTGCACCGTTCGAATTGATGTAGTTCCTCTTGCATGGCCAGAATCCATGCCGCATCCTTGTTCGCCTCGTCGAACTTCTTTGGCTCTACCTGTGACAGGAAACTAAGATGCAATACTTCGTTAGTTGTACCTCTTCGAGTTCTGACGCCGTCACGAGGATCTCCGATGATCTGTTCTCTAGGATGATCCCTCACGTGACGGAGCTCTAGAAGTCTGGCGTCCGGTGCTTCAACTACTTCTTGGGCTTCTCTTTCTTCCAAGAGATTTGATTCATCTTGATCTTCGACATTTTCAGATGACGTTGAGGTGGACACTTTGACGTACTTAGGAGTGTCATTTTTAGCGGGCTCATCCAGACTCAGCTGTTTCAATCGTGCACCTGCATCTTCAAGAAAACCACTGGAAGAGTTGCTGTGAAGCAAACTTCCTTCATCAAATACAACATTTATTGATTCTTCTACCACTAGGGTCTTCTTATTGAAGACCCTATATGCCCGACTATGGGAACTATAGCCCATGAATATGCCTTCGAAGCATTTTTCACCGAATTTAGTACGCGGGTACTTCCCATTATTTAGTACATAGCATCTACAACCAAAAATCCTAAAGTAGGACATGGTTGGTTTCCTGCCTTTCAGTAGCTCGTAGGGTGTCTTACGATGATGCTTGTTGATTAATGCTCGGTTTTGTGCATGACAAGCTATATTGACAGCCTCTGCCCAGAAGTATTCAGGGAGAGAGGCGTCTTTCAGCATTGTCGTGCAGGCTTCAATGAGAGTTCTATTTCTCCTCTCCACAACCCCATTTTGCTGAGGAGTGCGTGGGGAGGAAAACTCATGACAGATACCATGTTCTTCACAGAATTCTGTCATAGCACCAGATTCGAATTCTGTTCCATGGTCACTTCTGACTTTGACCACGGAGCAGTTAAATTCATTCTGAACCTGCTTGACAAAATTAGTGAAGATTGCAAAAGTATCTGACTTTCGTTTCAAAAAGAACACCCATGTAAACCGAGAGTGATCATCAACTATCACTAGCGTATATGATTTGCCTCCCAAGCTATGAACTTGCATTGGACCAAACAAGTCCATATGTAACAGGTAAAGACATCGGGAAGAGTCTTTGTCTGCAATGCTCTTAAAGGTAGCCCGTGTCTGTTTGCCCATCTGGCATGCATGACAGGGGCTATCCTTGATGCACTTGATACTGGGAGCATCTCTTACTAAATTCTTAGAAAACAGCATACTAATTGTTTTATAATTAATATGTGCCAATCTCTTGTGCCATTGTTCACAAAGAGATGCACTGCCTGTTGCCACAAGGCATACGGGGGTAGATGAATCTATACTAAGAAAATCTAAGCAGAAGATATTTCTGCTCCTAATGCCTGATAATACCGTCTCAGAAGAGGTACGTGAAATTATCAGACATTTATCCTTGCAGAACTTAACGTCATAACCTTTGTCACATAACTGACTCACGCTGATCAAGTTATGGTTTAACCCTTCAACATAAGCCACGTCGGTGATAGAGATTATACCGTTGGAAATCATACCGTAACCTCTGGTGACTCCTCGATCTGACCCTCCGAAGATGACTTTGGGTCCATTCTCGACGGGAGTGTAGTCACGCAGCAGGCTTCTTGTCCCAGTCATATGCCGGGAGCATCCACTGTCCAAATACCAGATTGGCGTTTTGGTGGCCTTTGGACATTCCTGCAAAACAAAATTAATTCGCCTTAGGAACCCAATCGACTTTGGGTCCTAGATTCCTTGTTAGCACACTCCCCCTCGGTTGGTTAACCCTACGAGTGGTCGGCCTCGCATTGTTAACTTGGGGAGTCTCGTAATTTCTTGGATTAAACCAACAATCCACGGCAAAGTGACCGACTTTGCCACAGCACCAACAGTCGAACCTGTTGTATCTCTTCCTAGGCGCCTGCCTTACCCTGGGAACAGTGGGTGCAGCTGGGGCCTTGGATCTGGAGGTGGAGGCCTCATGGTGACGGCAGTCACATGACTTTGTCACCTTCTGTATAACAGGCTTGACTTTTGATGCCTGCTTTCCATTATGGCCGCTAGAGAACGGACCATAATTTCCTATGTGGATTTCTTCATAAGGTGCCTTGAAGGCACTCTCGCCGAAGTTCCGGGGAATGTTCCAACCGTCATACCGGCTCTTTGGCTTTGCAACCGAGGGCCGGAAATGATGCCCAAATGTTGACTCAAAGTCGTGTTGGTTGCAAGGAAAGCCAGGCTTTCTGAACGCAACAGGACTAAGAGGAGCCTTCCCCTTTTCATCAGCAGAGGCCTTCTTGGCGGCCTTATTCTTCCTCTGGTTCTTGTTTCTCCTAGATGAAGAACCAGACGCCCCAATATGCCCCAAGCCAGCTCCTTTGGCCTGAGCAGAGAAGGTGTCAACGACTGGAAGCACGGTTTTTGGCATAGAGAAGCTCTGCACGATCTTCCTTTCTGCCGCAAGTAGTTCTTCCAATTTGTTGACTTCCTCCTACTTGAGATCAAGGAGCTTCAAAGACTCTGAGTGCTTTGAAGTTAGGTCAAGGTGCTCCTGCCGGAGAGAAATCAAACTAGTGACCTCTTCCCTTAGGGATACACACTCACCCTTAAGGAATTTTATTTCCTTCTTCTCAGCCCTCAGTCTCTTACGGCACTCATCGAAAGTGTTGAGCAGAAGCTCATACTTCTCGAGGAGTTCAGCTTCGCGGGCCGAAGGGCCATCCTCAGGTTCATCATCCTGAGACTCAGGATCAGAGTCGGAGTCGGAGAGAGGGGTGTAAGCTTTTACCTTCCCAGTAAATGGGGGGCATTCTCCTTCTGAGTCCGAGCGACCCACCAGCCCGAAGTAGGCTTCCTCATCATCACTGGAGTCTGAGGAATCAGACTCACTTAGTGTCTTTGGTCTTCTTGCGATGTAGCTCCGCTCCTTCTTCTTATCTCTGGAGGATTTGAGCTCCTCTCCTTTCCCTTTATCTCTTTTGCTTTGATGGCAGTCGGCCACGACGTGACCTGGCTTATTGCATCCAAAGCAAATAATATCAGAAGAACGATGTTTGTTAGGTTTAGATGCATACCTGTCAGAAGAGTAGTTTTTCTTCTGATGTCTGGAAGAGGAGTCGTCTCTCTTTCTTTGATTCCTCATCTTGAGGAATTTCTTGAACTCTCGAGTGATGAGGGAGAAATCCTCTTCCGACAGTTCTGAGCTGGAGGAGCATGGATCGGAGTCCTCCTCTTCTTCCTTATTCCTGGCACGGTATGACACCGCACTCTTCCCTTTTCTGGAGTGACTGGCTTTTAGGGCCACAGTCTTTTCTTTTGCAGCAGCCTTCTCTGCTTCTTCCTCTGCCTTCCTGGTGTTCAGCTGAAGTTCATAGGACATCAGCTTCCCGAACAGGATTTGTGGATCAGTTTCTGCTAGTCTGCCAAATTCTCTGATGGCGCAGATCTTTGTGTCCCATTCCTTAGTAAGGGACCTAAGGAATTTTTCATTGAGTTCACCATTGGTGAACACTCTTCCATAGCCCTTGAGGGCGTTGACAATCTTCAGGAAGTTCTCGTATGTGACTCCGATCTCTTCCTTAGGCCCTTGCCGGAAGGCCTCATACTTCTGGTTCAGGAGGGATCTCCGATCATCCCTCACTTCATCCGTGCCCTCCATTAGGATGATCAGGCACTGCCAAATCTCCTGAGCTGTCCTGCAGTTGCTGAAGTTTTGCATAATAGAGTCATCAACCGCGCTGACCAGGATGTTTCTTGCCTTCATGTCAAGGCCCACTAGTACCATCTCATCCTTGTCCATTTCAGAGAGAGTCTTCGGCACTTTCTTGGTGGGATAAATGGTGGAGGCCTTAGTGGGGACATAAGGTCCCTCCAGCACGATCATGAACAGTCGAGGATCCACTGCTTCCATGTAGAACCTGATCCTTTCCTTCCAGATGGGAAAGTTGAGTCTGTTGCACACTGGGATCTTGCCGGAGTACTTGAGCCCGTCCATAGTAGATGTAAGTCTCCTTGTTGACACTAGTGGCAGGATTCTACTTAAGGTGTTAACCTTTTGATGAGTAACCTCGCTTTGATACCACTTGAAAGTCCAACTAGTGTCAACTATGTGCACCTATGGGGGGGGGGGGAATAGGTGACGTGTGATTTTTTTGCGGAATTTACGGATGTACCTGCACAATAAAAACAAAAACCACAGCACACAGAATACACAGCAAATTTATAGTGGTTCCCCTACTTGGGTACATCCACTTTCCCCCTACGACCTATCTCCCCAACAAGGGACGACTCGGTCACTTCTCCAACGGGATTGAAATCCAATCCCTGCACTAACGGAAGGAGCCCTTCCACACGTGAGAGTCAACACTCCCACAAAACGGGTTGCACCCAACCCTTACAACACGGAACAAAAGTTCCTTTACAATAAAATAAATGTAGAATGTACACGTGATACAAACTTCTCTTGGAGACTACGGTGTTCCTCTTTGTTCGACGACGTGTTCTTGAAGTCGATGAAGAGTCTACGACCTTGGTCTCTCTTGGAGAGGATTTCCCCGGAACCGGCGGCGGCACACGAGCGGCGGCTAGCTTCGGGATCGGCGGCTACGATGAAGAGCAGCTGCTGAACTTGGAGATCCAAACTTCGTTGCGAAGCAAGCTCGGTCTTCCAACGGTCACACGAGGATCGGTCGTCTCGATCGATTCGGATGGGAAGTGTTTCCGATCAACAAATCGAGAGACAAAGGATCTCTGGATAGACGCGTGAGACTCAAGCCTTGCTAAGCTACTGTCGCCGGAGATCGGGAAGAAGATCGATCAGTGGCGGCGACGGACTTGCGCGAGCGGCGACGGAGGCGGCAGAAAGATTTCGCGATCTTAGGGTTTCCGTGAGCTCGGCGTATTTTTCTGTCTAAGTACTGTTCAAAATACCCATGTATTTATACCCTGAAGATACAGCAATTTTGACCGTTTGTGGGACCCACAAAAGGAATCCCCAAATTCCGGTTTAGACTAGTCCAGAAGCAGAATCCGGTCCAGCAGCATTCTGAGAAAACGCCAAGTCAAAATCGGCGAGAATCGCAGACGATTCTCGACGAATCGGCGAGAATCACCAAGTGATTCTCGACGATTCGTCGAGAATCGTTTGTGATTCTCGTCGAATCACTTGTCGATTCTCAACGAATTTTACTTTATACATGGGCTGCTTGACCACTGGTTCGGCGGGAATCACAAGTGATTCTCGCCGAATCTTACTTGGCACCATTTTGAGATGGCCAGAAGGAGTCGGGGAGAATCACTGATGATTCTCGACGATTCGGCGAGAATCACTAGTGATTCTCGCCGATTCGGCGAGAATCACTTGGTGATTCTCGTCGAATTTGCCTTGGACGATTTTTCGTCTTCCACCTAGGAGCTGCTCCTTGATCCTCCATGCTCCTTGTCTTCTCTTGCATATGAACGGCCCTGTACTTGAAAGTAAGTGCACTCCAATAGAGAGAGTACACATAGGCCAACACACTGATCTGCTCAACGAGGGATTACGTCGTGCAGACCCGTGTATATTGACCTACTGCACCCTGACATTGGTGTGCACTTAGCGTGGAGATACTGCAAGTACAACTTAAAAAGTTTATCAAATACATAGTCTATTGACCTTAGCTTGTCCAGGGGCTTCTTCAAATCAGGTACATTGTGGATACAATACCCAACACATATATTTAGGTTTTTGTTGTTGTTGTTGTTGTTGTCTTGCTCGAAGGACCACCACTGCTTTCTTCATCTTCTTTTGCGGCTGCTGGCGACGAGGCGAGCTCGGTCCCCCAGACTCAGTTCTCCTCCTGCTGGATAAGGGTTTGGAGGAAGTCAGCTCATCTCGGCAGGACGCCTCCGATGCCTTCTTGCGCGCGAGGGGATTAGGGAATAATCCCACGTACGCGAATGATAGATTCGTGAGCATTAGTCACTCCCCTGCATGAAAAAACTTTGAAAGATTCTATGATGACTAGGCGAGCTGAGAAAAAAGAAAGAGAAAAATACCTTCGCCGGGAAGAACGGGGCGGAGCGATTCGAGGCCCCTTCGCACGAAGGTGACCTTGAAATCCTTGTGGAGGAAGAACTTATGGAGCTCGGCGTCGTTACTGGACACAGCAGGAGGGCGGTACATGTCCTCGCCCTTTTGCTGGTGGGAGTTAGGGATGTTGCCAAGATCGCCCTTGATGAAGACGATCTTGGTCATCCAGTTGTAGTGTTTCTTCGCGATCTCACGAACTTTTATGAGGGAGCGCCTGAAGTAGGAGACACCATCTGGGGTCGCCTTGTAGGAGAAGATCTTCCTAAAAACGTTCAGGTTGAACTCTATTCGCTCACGGCAGAGGAAGAACGTGAACGCCACCATCATGGCGATGACGTTCGAGTTAAGTTGTGTGGGCACCGCGCCGTAGTATTTCAGTATCTGGCGGATTTCCGGCCAAAGTGGTAGGCGCAACCCCACCTCGAAATGCGAGATGGGGAAGGAGAGCTCGTAAGAATAAAAGGTGTTGATGGCTTCCTGCTTCCTGGGCCGGCGTGCCTCGAAGCCCGGAGGCACGTAGTCGGTGACGAACTCTGCGAGCTCCGCTTCGCTCGTATTCCCCTCGAAGAAGCAGTAGTTGGTGAAGTGCTGGGCACACTTGGAGTGGCCGTCGGCATTCGGATTCATCTTTCCCATGCTCGCGTGAAGGCTAGAAGCAGGCCTGTGGGAGGAGAGGAGATGAGAGAAGGCAGATTAAGTAGTAAAAGCGATAGTACGGGGTGGGTGAGGAGGCCTATTTATAGAAAAAGAAATCTGAGGCTGAGCTGGTCGATCAGTCTAGCTCGCATGTTCCATCTCGCCAACCCCAGCTCGCTGACTCCTAACACTTGTCCCATCACACGCCGAGCTAAATATAAGGCACAATATGTTATTCAAATGACAGGCATTTAATATCTAATAATGTCCCAAGTTATTACAGAATAGGGGGAGAATATAGTTCAAAGAAATCAAATACAAAAGAAGAAGATGCACGAGTTTTTATCTACCCCGGCATCGCATCCCCTACCCTCCAGATTGCTGTGAGCTAAGGATCTCTTGAATCTGCCCCGAGTTTCTCTAGCACTCGCTAGGAGGTAGGTAGAAGCGGTGAGTACCATCCAGTCCAGACAATCAACGCCATTCTGCCTTAACATTGAGTGAAGTCCAGACACTTAACGCCGTTCTATCTTTAGCGTTGAGTGAAGTCCAGAAAATCGACGTCGTTCTGCCTCAGTGCTGAGTGAAGTCCAGACATTCAACGCCATTCTACATTGGCATTGAGAGAAGCCCGTCCAGTCCAGTCAGTTCGTCGAACGGAGCTCGGCATTCATCGAACGGAGCTCAGCGTTCATCCAACGGAACTTAGCATTCTTCGGGCTCAATTTCTCAAGGGCCAACCCGCGGGATCATGCAGTCCTAGTCCCAGGCAAGCACTAAAGGATCAGGGCTCGACAGCCCCCATCTTGCCCAGGCGAGGTGGAATCATCAGGGGCTAATAGAGCCAAAAGGCTCGCACTCGCCAGGTGGAGCTGGGGAGTAGGGCGAGCTGGGCCCGTACTCGGCGAGGCCCGGCAGGACCAGCCGAACCCGTATTCACCGCCCTAGGCGCGCAGAGGTTTTAGGGGGAGAGGCAGTCGCCCAGTGCCCCAAGATGTTTTTTACCATTTTTGCCCCAGCTGGTCTGCCTATAGCCTGTTATAACAGCGGAACTACGCTATTGGTAGACCCGGTTGCGCTGCACATAGCTGTTCAAAACAACGGAGGGTGGTTATTTGCATGTCGTTTTCAGAAATCTATAAATAGGACCCAAGGGGAACCTCAAAATGCAGTTTTTGTGAGTGTTCAGATCTTCTTGCGCTTTCTGAGGTAGCCTTAGCTCGGCCTTTGGCTAATACGGGGAAGCGCTCCAAGATCTTCCGGGTGTGTGGTGGGACCTCCACGCCGAGCCCATGGGTCAGTTTTCTTTTCTTTTGTCGTTTGGCTTGCAGGAGAGAAGTAAGTGTGCGATCACCCCTTCCCCATGGGTGAACTCCACAAGAGACAGTGTTTTCGGTTTCAACAGCAGTGTTGACTGCTTCTGCCCAAAAGGACCTAGGCAAGTTGGATCTACTAACAATTTTTTTCCAGCTTCAATGAGTGTTCTATTTTCCCTTTCAGCAACTCCATTTTTGTTGAGAAGTTCTAGGAGCGGAAAAACTTTGCCTTATCCCCTCTATAACAACCCCATCCGTCACGTAAAATATAACAAAAGGTTTGGCTGGGGCCCAAGCTATATTACATAGACAATCAGTGGAGTTACTCATTGAGAATATTTCATCCACGCATCTTAACTCAGAGTGAATTCTAGCGGAAGTAATTGCATTAGTTTTTAGAACCCATAATACTAAGAATGTCCACAAAAAAACATAGGAATGACATTAATACACAAAATCTTTTGGCATTAAGTACTTACAACAGTTTTCTTTACAAATGTATCTTCCATACATTGGCACACATGCTGACCACATATGAAAACAATAAATGTTCGCTTTGGGCCTTAGAGGGCCAGCCAAACCAACATAAGGGACTTCGGCCCGCTACTTTCCACTTGGCTCTCCAGCCCCTGCATAAGCACGACCCACCAAAATGTGGCAAAACAAAGCAACGATCAGCATTAGTTGACCAAATTATAATGACCTTATCCCTCAGTCGGGGCGACAGTTCTCCTTACCTGCAAACAGCAACATATATATCTTTTAGCAACAAAATATGCATTTAAGCACCATTCGCCACATGCATATGCATGATCGGTCACACGATCCATGCACTCATGGCCAATTATCGGTGGATCGGGTTTCCCAGGGTCCCACCACCATCCACAATCCCAGACTTGATGGTTCAAACTTGAGAATTCTAGTATTTCCGGCCCGTAAGCTAAGACTCTCATTATGTCAATGATGAAATCCAAGTAGTTTATGAAATCTAGTACAAGAATGACATAACACAGGTACATATCGGCCCTTTCCCGTTGCTCAAATCACCAAGTCAATGCCGAAAGCCGACGCTATCAAGGCGAGCGATAGGATGCGGGTCAGCCTCCCCTTTCCTATTTTGCTCTTTTGGCCACACGGCTGTGCAGGCTCGTAATCATCACAATACTAGCTCTCACAACCACAACAGTTGGGCTCTTCAGGCTCAACAGCTTCACATGTTACCCACCTTGTCTCATTGATACAAAATTGACAACCACAATCAGGTTGGCTCTCACGGCCAGCTTAGCTGGGCTCTTAAGTCTCTCAGCTTAATCATTTGGCTCCAAAGTCTCCAAGAGATAGGACTCTCAAACATTGCTAACTGGGAGCTATCGCCGGCAGCAGTGCTACCATGATGCGATAGGGGACAAAGTGTCGTTTGTTCCCCCACTTTGGGTGTTTTCCTAAAGGCAACCTCAAATACTATCATTGCAACATCCTCCACACCATGTAACACCAGAAACAACACATTTATGTATAGAGTCTTCTTCAACACGCAAATAAATCATCACGGATCAAGACTAACCTGTCCAGATGAGCTTCACAAAGCATGCTAATTCCGTATTTTGATTTCGGATTCTATATACAATTTCTACTGTGGATACACCAATCTACCCGCTGGAAACCACCATTTTCTTCACCTTTTGGTGAGGGGTTCCGTGCACTTATGCAAATTAAGGACTTCACTTGTCCAAGATAAAGGTCATTACCCTTGCCGATCGCTTAGGAGCCATGATCTTGCACTCGATCCTGATGGAAATGATCACCACACTTTCCTCTACGCCGATCTAGCTTCCACTCATGTATCCGATCACAAGAATGTGTTCATAACAGGGTTGAATCAACATTTCCCTTCCTTTCCCTTACTCTCCTGTCCTTCCACTTCTACTTCCTCAAGATCAAATGGAGAGAGAGAATGAGAGAAAATGAGAAATAAATATCATCACTAGCCTTTATCAGAGAGCTACCACCATGCAGTATCTTTGCTACAGACATGCGGTATCTTGGTTGTGTTCGCTTGGCCCAGTCAATGTCGTTCTGCCACTTAAGACTGCCTCAACCTTATCTGACACATGGCATGCTACTGTCGGCATTACCGCTACCACCATGAGGTACTGTACAGAGCCAAAATTGACTTAATTCACCGGCTACCGCTCCGCAATATTATCTTATTGCCATATGATAGACTCTTAGTTCTTCGATGAATCGAGTGGTATCGCTGTACGTTAATTTGTTATAGCCGCGCGGTACCTTATTTAGATAAGGGTTTCCTAAATTCAACTGGATACCGCCAGTGCTAGCTCTAACACAAGGAAGTAACTCCCAGTAACCAACACCCTTTTGTTTTCTGGAACTTCGGGGCATTACAATTCTCCCCTCCCTTAATAGATTTCATCCCCAAATCCATACTTAACAGGAAACAACATAGAAGTAAGAAATATATCAAATGTACCTCAACGAAATAGCTCGGGGAACTCTTCTTGCATGATCTGCTCACACTCCCATTACAGCTCCTCATGGTCGTAGTTGTCCCAGTGAACTTTGACCATCCTAATCTATTTGTTATGTATTCGCTTTACATCCATGTCTTTGCTACAAATATGCTTGACTTTTGTTGTCAGCCCATTATCGACCTGAACTTGCTCCACAGCAACCACTTACATTGGCTCTTGCACAGCCTTCTGTAGCACCGATATGTTAAATAGATCGTGTAAACCACTGAGTTTAGTTGAGAGCTTCAGTCTATAAGCAGCTTCTCCAATCTGCTCAATGATTTCAAACAGCAAAAGGTATCTCGGACTCAACTTTTTCAAGCGTCAGATCCTCGACACGCCTTTGAAAAGTTTAAACTTGAGATAAACCCAATTGCCAACCTCAAACTCCACGTTTTGGTGCTTAGCATTATAATATTTTGCCTGCCTATCTTGCACAATCAGCAATCGCTCTCGATTCAAACGTATCGTTGAAGTTACATCTTCAACATCCTTACATTTATATAGCTTCGATTCACCTGTTTATGCCCAAGCCAACAGAGTATGACACTTCCTACCATATAAGGCCTCAAAAGGTGTCATTTTAATACTTGCTTGTTAGCTATTATTGTAGGAAAACTCGATCATAAAGGATGATCCTTCCACCTCTCCCCAAAATCTAGGGTGCACATGCGAAGCATATCTTCCACTGTTCTGTTTACCCTCTCGGTCTGACCATCTGTCTGGGGATGAAAGACCGTTCTGAATTTCATCTTGGTACCCAACAGTTGATGAATAATCTTACAATCATTTGACATGAAATTCCCATCTCGATCACTAATGTTGCTACAGGAGACACAGTGCAATTGTACGATCTGCATAACATAACGTTTATCTAACTTTTCCACTGAATTGTCCCTTTGATTCGAAATGAAGTGTTCTACGTTTGTCAACCGATCTACGATCACCCAAATGGATTTGCTCCCGTATTGCTATCTTGACAAACTGTGCATGAAATCCATCGATATATCATCAAACTTCCATTCCAGTATTGGTAAAGAATTTAGGAAACCACAAGCTTTTTGACATTCACCTTTCACGAGGGAGCTACTTTGGCACTTCGCCACATAAAGTTCTATGTCTTTCTTTAACCATGGCGACCAAAACAACTTTTTCATGTATTTGAACATTTTTGTGCTCTCTGTGTGGATTGAGTACTTGGTAAAATGAGCCTCGTACATCTACTCTGCCCATAACTTGCCAATATTATGGACACATGGTCGACCATCCTTCCACAAAATAATGTCGTTCACCGAGAATTAGGAATTTGACCCATCCACTATCTCTGCCATATAGAGCTTCATGCTCTCGTCAAGCTCCAATGCCTGTCAAATCCTGTCTGCGAGGTCATATTGAACCTCCATCTAGTTCAAGTATGCCTTCGTACTCGTCCTCCCCTTAACACAAGATATGTCCAAGGCCTCTAACTCACGAATCTGACACTCATCATGCATCTGTAACCAATTTGCTCGTGTTGGAGCCTTGCAACTCAGCGCATCTGTGACTACATTTCCCTTCCTAGGAGTATACTGAATCTCAAAGGTGTACTCCCAAAGGAAATCCATCCACCTCTATTGTTGCATATTTTGATCCTTTTAGTACAACAAGTATTTAAGGCTCTTATGATCTGTAGAGATGACAACCTTCATGCCATATACATAATATCGCCATAGTTTACGAGTAAATATCACGGCCGCCAATTCCAAGTCATGAATCAGATTATTCCCCTCATGTACTTTTAGTTTGCGAGAGCCATAAGCAAACACATGCCCATATTGCAGTAGAACCCAGCTTAAGCTACTCCCCGATACATCACTAGAGATTTCAAAGCCTTTTGTTCCACATGACGAACATAACACAGGCGCCATGGTCAGAAGACTCTTCAATTCCTCAAAAGCTCGTGTGCACTCTAGCATCCAAATGAACTTATGATTCTTCCTTGTCAATGTATTGAGAGGTAAAACAATACTTGAAAGTTCTCTACGAAGCACCGATAATAGTCGACAAGTCCTAGGAAAGTCTTGACTTCTACTACTGAAGTAAGTACATGCCACTCTCGTATCAAAACTATCTTTGCGGGATCCATTGCAATACCCTCTCCAGTAACGACATGAACAATAAAAGCCACTAAAGATAGCCAAAACTCAAGCTTAAAGAACTTGACATATAGGCGATTCCTCCTCAAGGTATGCAGAACCAATCTCAAATGATTCACATGAACCTCTTCCGACTGAGAGTATACCAGTATGTCATCAATAAAGACAATCACAAACAGGCCCTAATACTCTCGAAACGTCCTATGCATAAAATCCACAAACACTGATGGAGCATTAGTGAGCCAAAAAGGCATCACAGTAAATTCATAATGCCCATAGTGTGTACCAAACACTGTCTTGGGAATAACACTTTCTCGAATTCTCAACTGCTGGTAGCCGAACTTCAAATACAACTTTGAATAGATAGTTGATCCAACCAGCTGATCAAACAAATCATCGATTCACAGAATTGGATACTTATTCTTCTCTATCTTCTTATTCAATTCACGATAATCAACGCATAGATGCAAGCCTCTGTCCTTCTTCACAAAGAGAACTGGTGCCCTCAAAGATGACATACTTAGACGTATATAACCTTTCTATAACAATTCGTGCAATTGAACTTTAAGTTCTGCCATCTACTTTGGCACCACTTGGTATGGTGAGCGTGACACAGGTTTTGCACCTAACACCATCTCTGTAGTGAAGTCGATCTATCATTGAGGTGGAATCCAAGGGAAATCAATAGGAAACACATCCGCAAACTTTGATACTGCGGGAACGTCAGTCAAACGGGGCTTCGACTCTACAACCTATAACAGCGTGAAAAACCATTTCGCACCCTTCCAAACCGCTTTGACTACTTGGAGAGCAGACATCAATATCTTGCTCAATCCTCGCATACCCTCAAACTTAGTCTCATGTTCCGTGTTTTTCCCCAGTATGAATTCCTTAGAGTTTCAATCTATACAGTCAAACTTCTTTGAGATACAGTTCATACCAAAGATCACATCAAACTCAAATATTGGCAGCACAGATGCTTCTAAATCAAAATCATTACTTCCTATCTACACCTTAACACATCGGGCTCTATTTGTGCGCATCAAGCACCCATTAGGTTGCACCACATTCACTTGATCTATCAGTACAAAAGAAGACACTATGATACGCACCAGGAAATCCTCAGATAGAAAGGAATGAGAGGCTCCTGCATCAAACAATGCTCTTTTCGGATAATCCAAAATCAGCACAAAGCCTAACACAAACAAGTCATACACAATGTATCAAGTATAGAAAGTACTAAAAACTGTATTTTAACTCATACATGTTACAACATCACTTTATTTAATGGCCTCCTATTAGCCAAGATTATAGACTCGTGGTTGCACTTGGGATGCAGTGGACTCCATTATCTTTCCCTTTTCAGCATACCTTGCACCCATCTTTTTCTCACCTGTTGGACGACCATGCCAATAGTCTCGAGCCAGATTTCCCACCTTGACACATGTGTAACAAATGACGTGCCTCGCCCTATCATAACTTCAGATTTGGTAGAAGAATTTGGTCCCACAGACTTAGCCTTCTTCCTCCACTTTCCTTGTCCAGACCTTGCTAAAATCGACACTTTAAACTCTGGCTTCTTTACCTCCAAGTCATTCTTCCGCTACACGTGCTTCATATCTTGTTGTAGGGAATGAGACGTATTGACTAAGGTCAGAAAACCTTACGTCATCGGACCTGAGAGACGCAACCACAGGTCATCTCGCAGTCCTTCATAAAACTGATTGGTTTTCTGTTCCTCGTCTGCAAACATAAAGCGTGCATATCGTCCCAATCTTGTAAACTCGTGCACGTAGTCATCCAAAGAATTGTCACCTTGATTTAACCTTTGGAATAGATTTTCCATTTCAATCCGCAGTGCAGATGGAAGATAACTCGCCAGAAATAGTCACGAGAACACCTCTATGGAAATCTCAATCAATGACCTACCAACAAACTGGTGCAACTCCAAATAATCCCACCATAGCTGTAAGACCCTCTTTTTTTGTAAACCTATCGGGGTATTATGCCCAGTACCGCTGCTTTGCGGTGACACCAACACACCCGGGAAGGTCATCACTACAAAATGCCGATCTTGCCGTCCATATCGATAGCAAAAAAGTAGAATAAATATAAGAGTAATGAAAAACTCAGATATTGGTACATAGAAAATCACATATATGTCAATAATTCTCCACGAAGGGAGAGTCCACAACAATGATAAACCAAGAACTAATAGAAAAAGGGCTCCTGCCCGATACATCAAATCCTCACTACAAATTACTAGAGTGTCCATTCTGCCTGTAACTCCAGTGCTAGAGTGTCCCGTCTCCAAGCGCACCAACCTCTGGTGCTGCATCTCCTGGTTCGGCTCCACGATCCCCTAAAATGATTTGTCCAACAACCGTTAGTCTAAAATACTAAGTCCTATCATCCCCACCCCTCCCTTATGGCTCCTAGGCACCGACCGGGGAGGAGGAAAGCAAAGGTAATGAAGGTGGAGAGTAACAAAGGTAAGCAGGTGGAGGTGAAACTAGTTTGTCATGAGTTCAAAAATAGAGCAAATATATGTCAGCTGTAGTAAGTAAGCAGCATAAGTATACACAAGAATAAGTAAGCAAGTATAGTATGAGATGGTAAACAAAGTAAGTAACCATGACCTATAGGAATGCCTATACAAACCTATAGACCAAGGGGTCGTTTTACAAGGCCTATTGTATAAAGTGTCCCATACCAATTTATATAATAGGTGTCAAGGGTTATATGCAATAATGATGCTATATCATGCAAGTATGCAATGATGTGAACATGCAAGTGCAACATACACACTTGACTCTGTGCACACAGACCTTTAGTTCCCCCTTTCTGGAGCCTAACCTCCTAGGATACCTCCGTAGTGGTAAAGAGAAGCGGTGGGTTGGGCCTCGCCCACCTCTAAAATGGTATTAACACAACCAGTCAAACCAATCATATGCCTCAATGTTGGTGCACTAAGTGGAGCTCCTGGGTACTCTTGCAGGTTGCGCACCGGAATTTATTTGGCCAAGTGCTAAACCACACTCACCGAGTCAATATATTGGGGTCGGTCTGATGACTTTCCAATACCAAAGACCAACCACCATATATCTTATGCACATGCAACATTAATGTATTTACCACCGAGCCAAAGCTCCCCAGATAATTCCAGCCGAAACAACTATCTAACGAGCCAAGAGCTCCCCGGACTAACCCATTTGTCACAATTATCTACCGAGCCATCGGCTCGCCGGGCTAACCTGCCCATCACCAAAACCACCGAGCCAACCGCCCGTGTGAGCCAACCTAACTCCCACCACCTCGAGGAGTGTGAGTGTAAGTGTAACCCTAGATTATTTCTAATTACTCCTATAATCCATTTAGTCGTACGGTTTACGTTAACCTTGGACTGCCCAGGGCATTCACAGTGAAGGGCTCTCAGGGGCACTGAGAAATACGATGGGTTGAAGCACAAAGCTCCGTTTCGCAAGGCACTTACTATTATAGGTTATTACCCAATTCCCGATCCCTTTTAACATTATTCTGGATCTAACCCTAGTGTATTTTGACTCTCTCTCTCCCTCCACAGGAAAGATGATCTTTCATTGATTTTGAGCATCTCTTAACACTAGTCAACCCAACCCTCTACTCATCATGACTCCTAATGAAGCTCGCTTTTTCTTTTTCACTTTACCAAGATCAGTAAACCAATAACCCCATCTCTCTATGTCCATTCCACAGATTATCACAAATTCCGCAGTTTTTCTAAATGCAAACCCACCCTAGCTATATGATTAATATGATAGGAGGTGCTCCAAATTTTCATCCAAATGCCCTAAGATAATTGATGAGGGTCTATCATGACACATTTAGCCCAAATCCAGAAACTTGTTGTTGGGTATTGTATCCACGATTACCTAGATTTGAGGAAGCCCCCTGTCAAGCTAAGATGAATTCACAATGTATTTGATGAAACATTTCCAGTTGTGCTTGTAGTTTCTCCACGCTAAGTGCACACCAATGTCAGGGTGCAGTAGGTCAATATACACGGGTCTGCACGATGTAATCCCTCGTTGAGCAGATCAGTGTGTTGGCCTACGTGTACTCTCTCTATTGGAGTGCACTTATTTTCAAGCACAGGGCCGCTCATATGCAAGAGAAGACAAGGAGCATGGAGGATCAAGGAGCAGCTCCTGGGGTGGAAGACGAAAAATCTTCCAAGGCAAATTCGACGAGAATCACTAGTGATTCTCGCCGAATCGACGAGAATCATTAGTGATTCTCGCCGACTCCTTTTGGCCATCTCAAGACGGTGCCAAGTAAGATTCGGCGAGAATCACTTGTGATTCCCGCCGAACCAGTGGTCAAGCAGCCCATGTGTAAAGTAAAATTCGTTGAGAATCGACAAGTGATTCGACGAGAATCACAAACGATTCTCGACGAATCGTCGAGAATCACTTGGTGATTCTCGCCGATTCGTCGAGAATCGTCTGCGATTCTCGCCGATTTTGACTTGGCGTTTTCTCAGAATGCTGCTGAACCAGATTCTGCTTCTGGATTTGTTTGAACCGGATTTTGGGGATCTCAATTGTGGGTCCCACAAACGGTCATATTTGAGAATCCTACAGTATTTATACTCAGGTACTTTTGAACAGTAATAAGACGGATAAGAGAAAAAGAAAAACAAGCGGCGACGTAACCCTAAATCCGCGAACTCGCTCCGCTCCGCCGCCGCCGCTCGCGTCAAGTGGTCGCCGCTGCTGATCACTCTTCTTCCCGATCTCCGGTGACAGAAGCTTAGCAAGGCTTGTGTCTCACGCGTCTATCCGGAGATCTCTTGTCTCTCGATTCATTGACCGGGAAAAACTCCCCCGTCCGAATCGATCGAGACGACTGATCCTAGAGTGACCGTTGGTAGACCTAGCTTGCTTCGCTACGAAGTTTAGATCTCCAAGTTCTGCAGCCACTCTTCATCGTAGCCGCCGATCTCGAAGCTAGCCGCCGCTCGTGTGCCGCCGCCGGTTCCGGGGAGATCTTCTCCAAGAGAGACCAAGGTCGTAGACTCTTCATCGACTTCAAGAACACGTCGTCGAACAAAGAGGAACACCGAAGTCTCCAAGAGAAGTTTGTATCACGTGTACATTCTACTTTTATTTTATTGTAAAGGAACTTTTGTTCCGTGTTGTAAGGGTTGGGTGCAACCCGATTTGTGGGAGTGTTGACTCTCACGTGTGGAAGGGCTCCTTCCGTTAGTGAAGGGATTGGATTTCAATCCCGTTGGTGAAGTGACCGAGTCGTCCCTTGTTGGGGAGATAGGTCGAAGGGGGAAAGTGGATGTACCCAAGTCGGGGAACCACTATAAATTTGCTGTGTTTTCTGTGTGCTGTGTTTGTTGTTTTTATTGTGCAGGTATATCTGTAAATTCCGCAAAAGAACCACACGTCACCTATCCCCCCCATAGGTGCACATAGCCGACACTAGGTGGACTTTCAAGTGGTATCAGAGCCAGGTTCCTCAACAAAAAGGCTAACACCTTGAGGTGAATCCTGTCCACCAGTGTCAGAAGCATGGATCTGGATTATGACGTATTGCCACTCAAACTCCCTGCATGCACAAAGGATTATTATCCTATCTGGAGGATGAGAGTGTTAATTCACCTAGATTCCATCGATCCTCGAGCATCCCTCATCCTGGAAGAGGGTCCATTTATCCCCATGAAGACCACCGACTCGGGGACCCAAGTGCCCGTGTGCATCCCTGAGATGACAGAGATGGAACTCTCATTTTTCCAACTGGACCAGAGGATTCGACAAATTATCATGGATGTCTGGTCTGGAGCCTCTCGCTCCAGGTTGGAAAAATGTAAAACGGCTAAATCTCTATGGATGATGATCTCAGAGCTGATGGGGGGTCAGAGGAAGCTGAAATTTGCTGCCAATCTGAGGATGAAGCTTATGTGGGGGTTCTCACTTCTGAAGATGAATGCAAAGATCCTTCGGATTGCATGAGAGCTCCAGTATCCTTGTCAGAGACTGAAGAAGATAGTGAGGAAAGCAGCTCCGACGAGGACGAAACATTGGTCACTGATTCTAATGACAATAACCCAGATGAGCAGGTATCATCTTCATCCTGTCCCACATCTTTTGACTTTTCTGAAGACAGAAACTGCTCTCCTCCAGAAAATACTGATTCCCTGAAGAGAGCCCTTCAGGAAAGCAATCTACTTGCTGAGGAGCAAGCTCGAGAGATTGCTCAACTGAAGATCTTGTTGGTTCTCCAATTGGCGTCCAACAAGGTCAAGGACTCTAAGATCTCAGCTCTAGAGAATAGTCTAGAAAATGAGAAACATATAGTATCCAACTTCTCCAAAGTTGATGCTATAAAGAGAAAACAAGAAACCGGGTGGATCTCCCGGATTATCCAGGGATGGAGAAATGGGGAAACGGTGTTCCGACCTCCCACTCCAAGCGGGAAGGCAACTCATCATGCCTTCAGGTATGACCACAGGAATAATCGTGGTCACTGTAAGGGTGAGTTGTCCCCATGTGGAAATGTCCATAGTGCAAGAGGCATCATGGCCACCCATGAAGAAATACCTAAGGCTCATTCTGAGCCCTTTGTATTCACGGCCACTGCCACAACAAAGTGTGGATCTGCAGGTCCTGGTTCACAGAAGAATTCTCTCCATTCAAGGACACGGGATAGGGAGAATAGAAGTCATGATGTCAGGCGTCATGGAGCCTCAGCAAGGAAGATGCCTGAAAGAATGGCACCACCTTCTCGGCCTCATAACGCTCACATCATGCATTCATTCCACCCTTCATCATGCCTCGATGGAAGAGGAATTTGTGCAACAAGAACATGCCCTATCCCTTTGAGACCTAGGACCGTGACTACATCAGTCCCTAGATCAGGTCAAAAACGGCGATACAACATTCACTCTTGTTGGTGCTGCGGCAAAGTGGGACACTTTGCCATTGACTGTTGGCACAACCTCTCTGTGCCCACAGCAAGGGCTTCTCCACATTATAGGGACAGAGGCAGTCTTCCAGACAGGTTTTCTCACGGAAGGCAGTTGCGTGTTCATGCTAATAGAAACCTAGGACCCAATATGATTTGGGTTCCTAAGGTAAAGTAATTCTGTTTTGCAGGGTAGTCTAGATCCCCGTGAATACTTGGGAACTAGACAGTACGTGGCTCAAGGCTAACTTGGAACAAGCGTCTACAATAACAGACGTGCTACCTGTTGAGCATAATCACTTTAAGCTACTGATATGTTCTACCTGTGGGACTAAGACGATGACTCTCCTTATCCCAGGTAACTTTGATCAGTTCAAGGACTTGTGTCATGATGCATCCTCATTCAAATTAAATATATATATATATATATATTTATCCTTGTGTATAAGTATACTTATGCTTATCATATATGTGTGCACCTTTAAGGAGAGATTACCTCGAGGCATGCAAACCATTACACATCGATAAAAGGATAACAAAGATATGTCATTGCGAATTTTGACACATCACAGTTGACATCAAGAAGGGTCTGAAGAGGTCTCGTTCTAATCCTAATAAAGTGTCGTTATAACAAACATGTATGTATTAATCCTGTATTAACTTGACATTCGAGGACATGTCGTTGTAAATTTCGACAACATACAATTGACATTTAGAAGACTTTGCAAAAACCTCAGTAAAATTCAAATAGATTGACTTTAGAATATACTTGCATTTATCATTCCTTTTAGTAACTTGACATTGGAAAATCTAAAATGGTGCAATGCTTCCCAAAGTAATCAAGAAAAACATCAATATTTACTCCGAATCCCGCCGACCCATTCTACATCTCGCCGAATTAGACAAATCCCGCCGAAGAAGCTCCCGACCGCTCGACTTCCTTAAGAATCCCGACGACTGATATAAATCCCGCCGAAACCGAATCCCTCTCACAGCCGTCGCCCGTTCGCCTTCCTCTCGACTCGCGCAAGAACACACCCGACGACCCTCGCGCAAGAGAACTCACCAAGACTCGCGCACGGGCACTTCCGCGAACTCGCCGACTCGCGCACGGGCACTTCCGACGCTCTTGTCGACGCCGTCGAATCGCTGCTGTGTGTGACCATCCTCTCTCCGCAAGGTGCTAGCAAGGCCGCACACCTCGGGACACTCTTCTCTCCACCGCGGATTTTCCCGAAGCTCGTCAACTCTCCTGCGAGTAATCCTTTAGGTAACCTCCTCCTCAATGGCTCCAAGGCCGAACCCCAAGTGATGTTCTCCTTTTGAATGTTCACTAATGTTTAGAGTCGGGCTTCTTTCTAGATCCTCAATGGCCCCAAGGACGACCGCAGGTTTGATTTCTGGTTGCGAACTGGTTCGCACTGGTTTTTCTCATGCCTCGGACGAGTTCCGGAACATCGTTCTCATGCTGGAAGAAGCCGGGCTAACCTTCATATTGGAGCATCCTTGCAAAGTCTTAGATAAAGAAGTGCTGGAGTTCTTTTCTACAGCAAGGCTTCGAAACCGAGACTCCATCATCAAGAGCAAGGTGGCGGGGACTAAAGTAAAGATGTCTGCCAGTAAGCTAACACGCTACCTGCAGCTCTCAAGTGCGGAGCAGGAAGACTATTTGGAGGACGAGGACAAAGCCAGAACCCTCCTGTTCTGCGGTCTACCCAGAGGCACACGATCAGTAAAACGAAAAGAGATGAATGAAGAAGGGAAGCTCCTATCCGACATCATAGGAAAAGTACTCATTTGTAAGCCAGGCTCCCATGATCATATCTCCGGAGATATGTTCAAAATTCTCATAGCCGTGGTCTGCAGAAAGAGGTTCAACTGGGGAGAGTTGATGTTTCAAAAGATCAAGGACACTCTGGGCACTCCGAGCTTCGGCCGCATCATCAGTCTATATCTCAACCAGCTCAACGGAGATAAATTCGACATGAGCAAAGGAGTTCCTCTACATTACTTGAAAAAGATGGATGCTACTGTATTTGATCGATGGGAGCGGCGCATCGGGAAGCCGGCTGTGGAAGAGCAAGAGGAAGTATCTCCAGCATCCTCCCCCCGTGAAATTCCTGATACTGTGACTGCAGGAATCGAGGGGGAGACTCTACCCACTCATCTGGATATAATATCTGAAATCGCCCAGGTGGCAAGGGATGCGGTGGCAGAAGTTCATGAAGAAAGTGAACCTGGGTTAGAGGATGAGGAGGTCCTGAACAGAAACACCCTCGGAACTGAAGCTGAAACACTGGACTCTGCTGATCAAGAAGTGGAAGAAGATGCTGATATGGATGAGTTTTTGGATGAGGACGGAGAGGACGAGGTCAGTGAGGGCCATGAAGTGGTTGAATCTCCAGATACTGATGAACCTCCTACTGATAAGTCTGCACCAGTGGAGGGGGAGGTAAATGAGGCCACCAACGTTCCTCCCATAGAGGCTGTGATTGTATCCAGCTCTACTGATGCTTCTGCTGCCGAGCCAGAGCAAGGCCAAGAGGTGCCTCCGGGTATTCCACTACGAGATGAGCTGGCCACTCACACCATCACTGTCATTCAAGGAATAGTGAACGAGCTTAAAGATTCTTTTGATACAGCTCATAAAACATTGCTGAAAAAGATCAAGACTTCGGAAGATCTCATGTTCAAAAATATGGTGGAAATCAACCATAAGCTGGATGTGATGGAAAAGAAATTCGAAGAAAAGTATACTGCGGCCGGCGAAGCTGTCACACTGTTAATGGCCGGCTTGAAAAAGACTACTGATACTCTGGCTGTTGTCAATCAGAACGCACACGTTGTGGCCAACAATATTCAGAAATTTGATGGCAACATGGTCACTTTAAATGCAAATCAGCAGGCCCTAGTCACTGAATTCAGCAAGACAACTAAGCACATTGATGACTCCTTGCACTCATATGCCAATTGCATAGCTGAAGAAGCCAAAAAGGGGGAGAAGGAGTATATCGCTAAGATGGCCGAGCTCCAGAAAAGCATGGATGCAAACTTTGTGAAATCAAGCAACTACGTATATGAGAGTTGCTGGTGGATGCTACAACAGGCACTGGGCACGTTAGGAGTCGTCCTACCTGACCAACCTGCCGGTGTTCAGGCTCCTGAGACTTCTACGGCTGCCGAGGAAGTACATATTGCTGAGAATGTAAGTACAAGTGCTGCTGATATTTTCACTGATGAAGCTGACGCTAGGGCCATCTCCAAATCTAAGCTGAGAAGCATGTTTGACCAGGAGGCCTTAGCTAAAGCAAGGGGAAAGAGGAAAATTCAGGAAGGGACATCAAAGGAGACACCAACTCAAAAGAGGATCAGACTAAGTGAGGAGGAGGTAAGAAACGAAAGGTGGAGCCCAGTCTCAAGGAACATCATCCTAGACACCTTCCGGCTGCAAGAAAGAGGAGAGATAAATCGAAATGAAGCATATAGCCAGTATGAATGGGAGACACACAAAGCATTTGAAGCGAAACGCAACATTTTCTTCAGAAACAACAAGGATCCAGACAAAGTTGCTCCTCCTAGGTACTACCCAAAGCCCAAGGAATACATGGAAAGGCAGAGCAAAAAGTACTTGGCGCAAACTCTTAAGGGTGACGGAGCTAAGGACAAATAGTCATTATATTATAGCTGGTCACGGTGTATTAAGAACATTTAACAATTATTACTGTCGTGTGAACAATTCTGACTTTCATGTGAATATATTTCTCTTGGTATATATATATATATACTTGAATGTGTGAATGACTCAAGTCCTGTTCTGATTGCATATATTCCCTTGTGTCGCATATTTAATCTTTAAATGCTATTATTATTATTTGATAGGTGTTATTCATCTTAGCTAGTAGGGTTTTGGCTTCGTCAAATAGGGGGAGATTGTTGGGTATTGTATCCACGATTACCTAGATTTGAGGAAGCCCCCTGTCAAGCTAAGATGAATTCACAATGTATTTGATGAAACATTTCCAGTTGTGCTTGTAGTTTCTCCATGCTAAGTGCACACCAATGTCAGGGTGCAGTAGGTCAATATACACGGGTCTGCACGACGTAATCCCTCGTTGAGCAGATCAGTGTGTTGGCCTACGTGTACTCTCTCTATTGGAGTGCACTTATTTTCAAGCACAGGGCCGCTCATATGCAAGAGAAGACAAGGAGCATGGAGGATCAAGGAGCAGCTCCTGGGGTGGAAGACGAAAAATCTTCCAAGGCAAATTCGACGAGAATCACCAAGTGATTCTCGCCGATTCGGCGAGAATCACTAGTGATTCTCGCCGAATCGACGAGAATCATTAGTGATTCTCGCCGACTCCTTTTGGCCATCTCAAGACGGTGCCAAGTAAGATTCGGTGAGAATCACTTGTGATTCCCGCCGAACCAGTGGTCAAGCAGCCCATGTGTAAAGTAAAATTCGTTGAGAATCGACAAGTGATTCGACGAGAATCACAAACGATTCTCGACGAATCGTCGAGAATCACTTGGTGATTCTCGCCGATTCGTCGAGAATCGTCTGCGATTCTCGCCGATTTTGACTTGGCGTTTTCTCAGAATGCTGCTGAACCAGATTCTGCTTCTGGATTTGTTTGAACCGGATTTTGGGGATCTCAATTGTGGGTCCCACAAACTGTCATATTTGAGAATCCTACAGTATTTATACTCAGGTACTTTTGAACAGTAATAAGACGGATAAGAGAAAAAGAAAAACAAGCGGCGACGTAACCCTAAATCCGCGAACTCGCTCCGCTCCGCCGCCGCCGCTCGCGTCAAGTGGTCGCCGCTGCTGATCACTCTTCTTCCCGATCTCCGGTGACAGAAGCTTAGCAAGGCTTGTGTCTCACGCGTCTATCCGGAGATCTCTTGTCTCTCGATTCGTTGACCGGGAAAAACTCCCCCGTCCGAATCGATCGAGACGACTGATCCTAGAGTGACCGTTGGTAGACCTAGCTTGCTTCGCTACGAAGTTTAGATCTCCAAGTTCTGCAGCCACTCTTCATCGTAGCCGCCGATCTCGAAGCTAGCCGTCGCTCGTGTGCCGCCGCCGGTTCCGGGGAGATCTTCTCCAAGAGAGACCAAGGTCGTAGACTCTTCATCGACTTCAAGAACATGTCGTCGAACAAAGAGGAACACCGAAGTCTCCAAGAGAAGTTTGTATCACGTGTACATTCTACTTTTATTTTATTGTAAAGGAACTTTTGTTCCGTGTTGTAAGGGTTGGGTGCAACCCGATTTGTGGGAGTGTTGACTCTCACGTGTGGAAGGGCTCCTTCCGTTAGTGAAGGGATTGGATTTCAATCCCGTTGGTGAAGTGACCGAGTCGTCCCTTGTTGGGGAGATAGGTCGAAGGGGGAAAGTGGATGTACCCAAGTCGGGGAACCACTATAAATTTGCTGTGTTTTCTGTGTGCTGTGTTTGTTGTTTTTATTGTGCAGGTACATCTGTAAATTCCGCAAAAGAACCACACGTCACCTATCCCCCCCCCATAGGTGCACATAGCCGACACTAGGTGGACTTTCACTTGTAATTTTTCTAATTAATATAGCATTTAATAAATATTTCCAAAAATTAGGTCATGCCTAATTTTGAACATGAAGTACTAGATTTCTTTAAGTTATGGCCTCCCAAAATTTATGAATACCATATGATATCAAAACGTCAGTGAATACCAAATTTCACAGATTTTTATAAATTTAATAACCTCTAAAATATTAATTAAATGTAATTCAAATAATTGGAGTTAAAGAAAGGAGTACCATAAATCATAGTCCAAAAATTACATAAAAATTACTAGAGCTTTAATATGAACATAAATCATTACTGACTAAGTTTCATAACATTATAAGTTAGTTTAACCATGATTTTATCAAAATCATCCTTAGTGGCAACATAAAGATTATAACTACAAGTATGATCTAATATCTTCCAAACATCCTACAATAATTTTTAGAGACTCATATTGTTAAAAAACTCTTCTACCTAAATTTCATAAGGATCCAAAGTCATATGACCCCTTCAATATTTTCCTAAAAGGTATAGGCCTAAACTTTCCCTAATTGGTTTAAGTTGTGTGTCTAAGTCTAAATGCCACTAAATTCCTTCCTAGGGCATTTCATCACCCTAAGATCACATGGAGTAAACACCAAGTCCATACAAGGATATATCACCCCATTTCCTTCACAAACCCCCAAAGTTCATCCTTAAGTTTTGAAGTAGGGTTCTAGGAAAAATCCACCGTAATCCACCCCAAACTCCATGTGAGGGTGTTTAAGGTCATAATAAATCAGTGGCCCAAGTTTCAACCTCTTTTAACGTGATTTGGTCACTCAACACCACAAGGGACAATTTAACCTAATTACACCTTTTTGGGATAGGCTAGGGTTTACCAAATTCCAAACCAAATCATCTCCAAATGCGATGAAATTTTATATAGAGTTCTATATTGACCAAGGAACCACTTAACAAAATTTGGGAGGGTTTGGAGGTCATTAGACCCTTTAATTAATTCATAAATGGATTATTAAATTTCTACAAAAACTTTAGGAAAGTGTCTTCCAAAAATTCCAATTTTTGGATATGATTTAGGTATAGGCAAGAGTGACCCCCACCCAAAATTTCAAGTCATTTGGATTGATTGATTGATGGGGGCACTTAAAAAATCTCTAACATATCCTAGGTATAGAGCTCACCAAAATGAGTGTTGTGGTCTAACCTCAACTCCAAATTAGTTCAAACCAATTTTACCTAAATTAGACTCTTAGGGCTACAACTTTCATGTAGACTATGTTTACTGTAGGGGAACCTATGTATTTTTAGTAATTAATTCCAAACAGCCCAAAAACTTTGACAGAAAATATATAAATCAAAATTTAATACACTAGATCTAGCACAGATCTTAAAGCAGATCCAACGGATGCTGGGTTTCTTCTTCCTCCAGCGAATGACCATGACCCGACCTAGAGCATATTCCAAGCTCATTTGCCGGCCAACCAGTCACCTCCCTGGCCGGCCACCACCGCCACCACCTTTGTTGAGGTGGGGGCTATCGTCGGGCGGCGACACGGCAGCTGGAGGGGCAGTTTCCGGCGAACCCGCATGGTAGAAAAAGCCATGAAAATATGGAATTCCACTCACCCGATCGGGCTCAATTGAGCCCGATTTCTCTCCTAAAATATCTAAGATGCTAGCCCACGAAGAGAGGAGTAGAGGAGGACCTGTTGGGAGAGCTTGAGGTGGGCCGATCGTCGGAAAGCTATGGACGGTGGTGGCGTCGTCGGGTGTTCTGCAACAATACTGTCAACTTGATCGACTCCTTCAGGTAAAGTGTGGAACCGACTCCTCTAGGTCTAGGGATTCTTTTAAGGTTGTTAATTGGGGAAGGGGAAGGGCCTAGCACCAATTGTCATTAATGGCCACGAAAGCTCTTATTTTCTACCACGGTGGATCTCTGAATTCAGTCACATAGAGGCTGGGAAAAATCTCGGGTCTCCTCTAACTGATGAGGGGAAGATGAATCAAGACTTTAGAATCAATTGGAGAGGAACTCTTGCTCTCCCATGGCCATTAATGGTTTTCTCTCTCTCCTCTTTCTCTCTCTTCATTATGGGAGAAATCAAATTTAGCCACTTGGTGGCTAGTTATGATTATTCAACTCCTCATAACAGATGAGGGGGAATGTATCCATCAATTGGAGAGGCCCTTGGTCTCCCTTGGCCATGAATGGCCTCCTTTTTCACTCTCTCTCTCCTCCATTAAAGGAAAAAATGGAGTTGTTCTCTCTCCTAGTCATCACGGGCAATTTTGATGACTACTCCAGCCTAATGGCACCCCACTAACCCCCATAATATTCATGGAAATATGGCTAGCCTAAGGGGGATTGGGCTTGAGCTTGAGTTAGCCCATTTGAGCTAGTTTGACATATTTCAAGGATTGAGTTGACCGTGGTCAAATTGACCATATGGGTTGACCCCAATGGGTACTTAGTGACCCATTGACCTCCCCTAAGGTCTAGGAAGGCTTAGGTAAGGTTGGTTGGGAATCTTGGAGGTCACTTAACCCTTAGTTAGGGCACTTTGACCTTTTTAGGGCTAGGGTTGACTTGGGTCATCTTAGGCTCTTTGGTTGACCCCACTGGGTCCTTGGTGACCCATTGGCCTACCTTAGGGCTTGGAAAGGTGTAGGTTGGTCCATTTGGCTATGGGGAGGCCAATTGGGCATGGGTGAGCTTAGTTTGTCCTAATCAGGGATTTGGGTTGACTTTGGTCAACTTGACCTTTTAGTTGACCTTAGTGGGTCTTTATGGCTCTATTGGACCCTCTAAAAGGTTAGAGATGTTTTGGTCGGGTAATGGAGTCATGGTGAAGCCCTATGGTCATCCCTAAGCCTGTAATTGGAATTCTACTATTTGCAGACCAAGGTGGTTCACACACAAGTTCCCAAGTTCACCCCAATCTTTTGGTACTTCCTAGGGTTTTGTCATGACCCAGTCATGACAAAACCATATTAGGGGTCTAGAATTCCGAGTGATGTTACAAATCCAAATACATAAAAATAAAAATTTCATCCTCGAAATTCAAGTTATTCCCACGGGGTTTCAAGTATGATAAGTAAAATGTAACATCCCGAGAGGTTATAGGGAATACCTGACGTGAAAATCTTCGGGTACCTTTGCTACATCAAGTACTGTTGCTACCACGTTTGCTCCCCTTATCCATGATTCCTCCACAAGACCTTAACCAGCGGAACCTTCTTCCATCGTAAGACCCGCATCCCAGTATCCTCTATCCGGATCGGCTCCAGGCGCACCGATTGATCAGAAGCTATAGGCCCATCTGTCGTCGTAATCCGCTGCTCCGGCCGAAGTAGAGCTCTCCTGAGGGAGGAGATGTGGAAGACGTCGTGCCAACCCGCTAGCTCTGGTGGCAGCTCCAGTCTATATGCCAAGGGACTGATCCGCTCTAGGATCATGTAAGGCCCCATGTATCTCGGACTGAGCTTCTTCCGACCACGCGGCCGCGAGACTTCATGCATTGATCGTATCTTCAAAAACACCCAGTATCCTACCTGAAACTCTACCTAATGATGTTGAGCATTGTAATACTTGGCCTGCATGCTCTGGGCCTCCAACATCCTATATCGAATCAACAGCACCTTAGCATCTGTATCCTCGACAAACTCCGAGCAAGGTGCCTTCAGATCCTCATCCTGGATCTACGACAAAGGAGTCCTGTCTCTTCGCCCGTATAAAGCCTCATAAGGGGCCATACTGATGCTTGGTGGTGGCTATTATTGTACGAGAATTCGATAAATGGTAACTGCCTCTCCCATGGCTCTCCACTGTCCAGTATGCAAAGACGCAACAAATCCTCCAGTAACCTATTTGTGCGCTCTATCTGTCCATCCGTCTGAGGGTGGAAGGCAGTACTAAATGTCAACCGGGTCCCCAAGTAAACCTGAACTGACCTTCATTCCTTAGACGTAAATCCTCCATCATGATCGGACATTATCGACCTCAACATTCCATGGTATCGGACGAACTGCTCTACAAACCTCAGCACCAATTCACCCACTGAAGCATCCTTCCTGATCGGTAGAAATTTGGCCACCTTCGTCAATCGATCGACGATCTTCCATATCGAGTCATTCCCCGTATGTGACTGAGGAATACCATGTATGAAATGTTAAAATTCAACAAACCGCAGACACCCCCTTGGATACCCTGTTGAAAACTCAACAAACCGAAGGAGAATACGCCCACTTATAATGTTGAAAGTTTTCCCGGATCGTGGAGTTAGCAGGGGTTATCTCAACAAAGCAGAAACAACCAGTAACTCATGCAGCACAAGCTTCTTTATTGATCAAGAGCAAACTTCTTTACAAGGCGTGACATATATGGCGAGACATGCTTCACCAAAACCCAACACCGGGACAGCAGAGACAGTTACAAAGACAAGAACAAAAACAAGCCGCGCGGACTCAACCACCAAGCCGCCGACCTACTGTCGTGGAGTCCGCTCAGTCCGCCAGGTCGCCAGACCGCAACCCAAGCCGCGCGGACTCACCCTTATTCCAATGCTTAGCTCTTCACCGCCGATCTGCACGCCGCCAGACCGCACAAGCTGCGTCACTGAATGGAATAGTCCGCCTGAATCAGGCGACTTCCTGAACCCCGAACCAAGTTGCCAAAGAGGAGACCGCCTGGTCGCTATCCGCGACCTGCTGTTTACCGCCTGTTGCTTAACCGCAGAGTCCGCATTGTCCCTCACCGCAATCAGAGCCAAGTCCTGGCTTTCCAGCGCTATCCGCACAACCTGCACAGCACAACCGGGTCAACTCTCAATCTGCGCGGACACCAAGGTCCAGACCGCAGCAACTAACGCGAGCTCAATTACTGTTCACTTACTTCGGTCTAGGTTCACTCTCCTGATGTGACATGGGTCCTATTTATAGGCACGACGATGAGTATGGTCACCGCCCTAGCCGATAGGATCACCGCCACATCCCGCAGCTAGAACAAGTATGTCCGCCAGCCCGCGGACACACATTCCAGTTCGCCGCTCCTGTGCAGAAAGCTAGTCCGCCCCAGCTTCTCCAAGGCCGGACTCCAATATCCAGCCCGCCTTGCCGCCAGAGACCAAGCCAGGACCACCACAGCCGGACTCCACAACAGCCGTGTCCGCCATTTTGCGGACAAGGCATCAGCCCGCAAAACCCGAGCCCGCATCCTCGCCATCAAGGCACCTGCCGGACTCAGCGGACACCCGACTACCGTCCGCATATCCCAAGTCCATTGCCTTATTGCCAAGGCACCTCCGGACTTAGCGGACACGCCAATCCAGTCCGCTAACAGCAGACTCCAGTCCGCAACTCCTGAGTCCATAACCTCATCACAAGGCTAAACCGGACTCAGCGGACTCTGGCTCCAGTCCGCACGCACCTGCACAAGCAATTCTCCAGTCCGCATTTCCCCAAGCTAGCAAACAAGGCAACAGCACTTCTACTACGCTTGGCGGACTGAGAAACCAGCCCGCGCTCCAGTGCGCGATCTCCCCGGACTGAGCCATCCTAGACTTGGTTCAGATCACACCAAGTCCAGTCCGCTGGCCACAAGGGCCAGTCCGCACTTACTGGCGGACACTGGATCTAGCCCGCCATACCGGGCGACCTCTAGTTTCTGTCCGCGCTGACCGGCGGTCTCCGCGGCTTCCACTTGCCGCTTCACTAGAGCAAGACCAAGGCAACTGCCAAACCGGTCTGCCGAGCTCCAGTTCTTCAGTCCGCTTCATGTCGGACTCCGCGGATAGCATTTCTATCCGCCCGGTTACTTCCTGGGAGTCAACCACCTACTGAGCATACAATGCCCTATCTGTAACGCCCCGGATTTTTATTACGTACGCATGATGGGCGTTACGTTGGCTTTGATTGTAGTTGAGCATGGTTTTTCCCGCGGGCATGCGAGTGGCTGTTTTGGTTGCCGAGTTGCACGATTCCCCAGCAAACCGTAGTCCAAATAAGGGACTCGGTGAGGCCTCTTAGGGAATGCCTGCACGTTTTCGCGCCCGGGGAATGTTGCTCAAAATCGGTTGCTGGTTCAGGAAACAAAAAAAGGGTAAAAAGTGCTTAAGGCAAAAATGGTCTAGGACGTCCCAGGAACATTTTTCACAAAAGGGGAAAATGGTCGTTTTTGTGCTAAACACGCCCCCTGACACGGGCGTGACCCAGGCCGTGACCTGGGCGTGACCTCCTTGACTCGATGAAGTTTTCGTGCGTCGAGTTGAGCTCGACGAATGGGGTACACGCCCCCTGACACGGGCGTGTCACGGGCCGTGTCCCGCTTCGTCGAGTGTCGAGTGTCGATCGTCGAGTATCGGGCATCGAGTATCGAGTGTCGAGTCGTCGAGAGAGGGGACACGGCCTGTGACACGGGCGTGTCACAGGGCGTGTCAAGCTGGGTCGAGTGTCGACATTATTTTTGTCGACGAGGTGTCGAGACACGGGTTACACGCCCTAGGTCACGGGCGTGACCGACCCGTCACGGGCGTGTACCCCAGCCGTGTACCGTCTGGATAAACATGGAATTGCCGCCTTTCGGCGCCGCTTATGGTACACGCCCTGTGTCACGGGCGTGACACAGGGCGTGACCGGCCCGAAAATCGACTTTTTCCAATTTTTTTGTGTCGTTCATTTCCTTGATCCTGCATCGAACGGTTCAGCTCGGTTCTGGAGGAAATAAGTCCGAAACAGAACTCTTCATTTTCATCTTCCTCCTCTTCATCTTCATCTTCATCTTCTTCTTCCTTCTCCTCAAAGAGAAAGCAAAAGAGCAAGGGAGCAAGCAAGGCAAGGGAAGAAAAAGCAGCCGTCGCGGCATCGCCTCGGTTCAGGCAAGCGGTGTCCTCCACCCTTGCCAATCTTCGTACTTGATTCAATTCTCTATTTTTCTAGCTTGAGATCTTGTGTTGAATTCTTCCTTATTAGCCTTAGGGTTGCTCTTTCAATTCCCCTATACTTAATTTGTTCTTCTTGAATTGCTCTTTCATTTTCTTAGCCTTAGTTTCTTGTGTTCTGAAATTTCCCTATGCTGCAATTACCTAGTGTGTTCTTCTTGATTCAAATGATGCTGAATTAGTGTAATTGTGATCAACCTCTTGTTGGTTAATTTGACACATATAGCAAGTTCCTTATGCTAAATGATCTTGCTCATGTCCTATGCTAAGTTACCTATGTTAATTCCATATGACATTAGTTCAGTCCCTATGTTACATTCCCTATACTAGCTCATTCCCTATGCTAATTCCCTATGCTAAATTCCCTATGCTAGATCAATTCATGTAGCTAAAATGTCATATGCATGTATTTAGCACTTTTCCCTATGCTATTGTCACATTCATGTAACCTATCAAGAGAGGTGATTTTAAATCCTATCATGTAGTTCTCTTTTGATACAAAGCATGTGATTATGTATTTCTCACACTCTACGTTGGCAATTGGGAGTTATGTGTGAGGACGATGAAAGGAAACGTGTTACCTTGGGTTATGGGGTGTTTTGCGAGGCAAATTGGTGAAGCATGGCGGGAGCGTTTGTGTGAGGATTTTGCAAGGGGTGGTGTGGTTTCAGCCTGTGGCCACCGGGTTTTGTTTTTGTGGTTAGAGAGACCACTTTGGCCCCGATTTGGGCTGGTTTTGTTTTGTGCGTTCCACTTTAGGGCCGCCACCGATAAGACCCTTGTGAAATTGAACTTAACCGCTGCTTATGCTTCACTTGTCTAGTAGGTTCTTGTTCTATGAATGGTGGAATAGGCATGTGTTTTGCCTTTTGTTTCTGCGGTTTGAGCAGGACTTGAAGAACTAGTACGCACTTGGTGCGGTTGATCCTTTGGAATGACATTGTTTTCTACATGTACGCACTTGTTTTGTGCACTCTTGACTTAAGCATTGCTATGGGGTCGGTAAGCCCCTGCTTGATCCATTATGAAATTTATATTCCCTTTTGTATGGTTTGGTTGATTGCTGAGGTATTCTTTCTTGAATGCCTCAGGTGCAGGTTGTAGCCGGTTGAGCGGCTAGGTTGGTTGGAGGCGTTTCTTGGGAGCTAACCGAGCATTCAAAGCGAGGTAGTTCTTCTTTTGTTGTACAGACATATATATGCCCCAATGGGTTCGTGTCAGCTTGTTGGCGCCCATTTGGTGGATTTTCTTTTATGTAAATATGAACTACTGCTAATGTAACTCCTTTGTATGGAATGTACTTGCTTTTGGGATGGTTTTCTGGTAGGTTGCATTAGGTATTTTGAAGTTACCAAAACTATTATTGTAGCTCATGCATACATGTTTTCATCAATTAAAACGTATTTTTACATAACGTAGACAAAGAGAATTTCTTATAATAATATCACTATAGGTTGCATATAGGAGCTCATTATAAATAAACCAAGGATTTCCGCCGCGTAACAATGTGTTTTGATACCTAAGGCCGAGGGATACGGCCAGCAAATGAACTAATTTTCTTACATAAAACTGTTGAACTTGAATTCACAAAGTAAGCGTCAAGGGTTGCCTGAACGTGTGCAGTTATCCCCTGCACGACGTGGCATCATAACCCGTAGTTCCTCTTGCTCTGATACGAGGTACTCGTTGAGGAAATGCGGGTTGTGACAGTTGGTATCAGAGGGAGGTTTGCTGGACATTTGGTCGGGCAAACTTTCCTTTTTGTTTTGTGAGTGTAAGCATCATTTCATACACACACCGAGGTGCCATCAGTATGTCTTGGCCGAAGCACGTACACTACACTCATGGCATGAACAGAAGTATACGGGGCATATTATGTAGTATGGGATGCATAATATGTGGTTGTATATGGATCCACCATAGGGGCAACATGTGAGGGTTATGTAGTATGGGATGCATAACCTCACCACATGGATGCGACTAGCACGTTTTCTTTTCTTCGTTGCATGCAATGCTATGTAGTATGGGATGCATAGCATTGTGATGCGTACGACCGCTCATGGCATGCATTAAGGCCTTTTCTAGAATGCATAGCACAGCACGCATAACATAACATTGCATGAGCACAACGTGCCAAGCTAAGACTTACATGATGACACCTGTACACTCATGGTTTTGGGTCAAATCAAGTCATGCATCCATCGGTTAGGCACAAATTAGTGGGATGACGGTGAGTCATCTTTAGGTTAGGCATACCATCATTCTCAAACTCCCAAAGCAAGTTAGCAGTTGATGTTCATATTTTTATATGTATGGTCTGTACATAGCCTTTGTGTGGTTTGTTAGGTTTGAGATTGACAAGAGTGAACGTGTTTCTAGGATGTCGAAGCGTCCAGTGACAAGGCAAACTCCCCAATCCGAGGGTGAGTCTTCGGGAGCGCAGAATAATGCGCTGATAGATAGTCTTCGCCAAAGTAATGAGGCTTTGACGAGGCAGGTGCAGGAAGTGCAGTCCCAGCTTCAAGCTATGTCATCCGCTATGTCTGGGCTGGCACCAAGAGGACAAGAGACGGTGAGAGGCCCCACTAGTTCGACTCCTTCAGTGGCAGTGACACCCCCAGTTGTGGTTCCTCCTGCGATGACGTTTATCTCGCAGTTTCAACGCCTTGGACCACCGACGTATGACGGAAAAGAAGACTTCGTAATCTTGGATGACTGGGTGATCACGTTAGAAGAAATGTTTGTGTATGCTGGTGACACTGAGGACCAAAAGGTGATGCTTGCTGCCTATCAACTTAAGGGATTGGCGAAAGGTTGGTGGTTACGAGAAAAGGAAGGCCTAGGGGCGGGCTGCTCGTGGGAAGTGTTCAAAGAAATGGTACGACGCAAGTTCCTACCGGCAGTGGAAAGGGACCGCCTGATGAATGACTTTTTATACTTGAAGCAGAGGAAACTCACAGTGAGTGAGTATGAAATTGAGTTTAGCAAGCTCAGTCGGTTTGCCCCGAGCTTGGTGATGACGGAAGCTGATCGAGTCAAGCGGTTTTTGGGCGGACTCCGCAGCGACGTACAGCAGTTTGCAAGTGCTTATGGAGCGACGAGTTACACTGCTGTGGTTGAGGCTGCGTTGAAGGTGGAAGCGATCGAAACTGCAAAACAAAGAGGACAACTGATGAGGAAGGATAAGAGGAAGCTGGTGGGAGGGAAAAGCTCCCAAGACGCAGATGTAAGGAAGAGAAATAAGGAGACATGTAGCTTCTGTGGCCGAGCTGGTCACCCCTTTGCGACATGTTTCAAGCGGTTGGGGATGCAAAAGAAGGAGCAGGTGCACGCCATTCAGGGTGCGCCAACCAGAGACTTGGAGTGTGCATTTTGTGGGAGAAGAGGTCATGATGTGAGCCGCTGCTGGGCCAAAGACAAGGTATGCTTCCAGTGTGGCAGACCAGGACATCTGCGCGCAAGGTGCCCACAGGTTCAAGCTGTGTTGCAACCCGCACCACTCCAGGCTTTGCCTCCGCCTCCGCGCTTGGACAAAGGCAAAGGGAAGTTGAATGTGGTCTCTGCAGAGGAAGCGCATACATCACCGCAGGTTATCTCAGGTTCGATTCAGTCCTCTGGTTCTCGTTTTGTGTATGCCTAGTATGTGTAGTTCTTAGCGTAGCATATATACCTTATAGGAAAATTTAAGGTCAAGAACTGTTGGGCGCGTGTTCTCTTTGATTCTGGCGCGACCCATTCATTTGTAGCGCGAACCTTTCTGGATCGATATCATTTGACACCAGAGCGAGTGGGGAATGCATTTTTGGTGAAATTTCCTTCTGGCGCTTCTGTGGTGGCAGACTGGGGTCTTCTTGATTGTCCCATTTTGTTGGGAGATTTTATAGCAAGGGTTGATTGCAAGGTAATCGATTTGGAAGATTTCGACGTCATTCTGGGTATGGACTGGTTATCCCGCTATGACGCCGTCATCCAGTGCAGAGGGAAGCGCTTGGATTTTGTCAAGGACGATGGTCAGCCAGGAAGTGTGTATGGTGATTCTTGCCAGGATTCTCCAGGGCTTTCGGCGGTATGTGTTCGGACGTTATTTGTTTCCGACTGTTTTGCTTGTCTTGTCTCAGCTGTGGGGACGAGTGCTGTTTTGCCGCGTTTCGAGGAAATTCCTGTTGTGCGTGACTTCCCAGATGTTTTTCCTACTGACCTTCCTGGTCTTCCCCCTGATCGTGACGTCGAGTTTGTTATTGATTTGGAGCCGGGTACGCGACCGATCGCGAAAGCGCCGTACAGGATGGCCCCGCGTGAGCTAGCAGAGTTGCGTACACAGTTGGATGACTTATTGGCAAAAGGGTTTATCCGGCCGAGTTCATCACCTTGGGGTGCACCGGTGTTATTTGTAAAGAAGAAAGATGGGTCGATGCGGCTTTGCATCGATTACCGGGAACTGAATAAGGTGACTATTAAAAACAAATACCCACTGCCAAGAATCGATGATTTATTTGATCAACTGCGTGGCAGTTCTGTTTTTTCAAAGATTGATCTCCGCTCGGGCTATCATCAGCTCAAGGTCCGGGAATCTGATATTCCGCGAACTGCGTTTCGATCAAGGCATGGCCACTTTGAATTCCGTGTGATGTCATTTGGATTGACCAATGCACCATCAGCTTTCATGGATCTGATGAACAGAGTGTTCAAGGACTATTTGGATAAATTTGTGGTGGTGTTTATTGATGATGTTCTTATCTACTCCCGCAGTGCTGAGGAACATGAACAGCATCTGTGATTAGTATTGGCCACTTTACGAGATCAACGGTTTTTCGCTAAGCTAAGCAAATGCGAGTTTTGGTTGCCACAAGTTGCTTTTCTGGGTCATGTCATTAATCACCATGGGATTTCAGTGGATCCCGAAAAGATTTCTGCGGTCATGGAATGGAGAAGACCGGAAACACCCAAGGAGATTCGAAGCTTCTTGGGCTTAGCCGGCTATTATCGCAGATTTGTCGAAGGTTTTGCGACGTTGGCCGCACCTTTGACTCGATTAACCCAGAATAACGTGGCATTTGAATGGAATGACAAGTGTGAGACCTCCTTCCTGGAACTCAAACATCGATTGTGTACCGCTCCTGTGTTGGTCTTGCCGACGGAAGGAAAAGAGTATGAAGTGTTTGTGGATGCGTTGCACGTTGGACTTGGCTGTGTGTTAATGCAAGACAAGAAGGTGATTGCGTATGGGTCTCGGCAGTTGAAAAGTCATGAAAAGAATTACCCAACGCATGATTTGGAGTTCGCAGCGGTGATCTTTGCCTTAAAGTTGTGGAGACACTTGCTATATGGTGCACAGTGTAAAATCTTTACAGATCATAAGAGTTTGAAGTATGTCTTCACGCAAAAAGAACTTAATTTGCGCCAACGACGATGGCTTGAATATGTCGCGGATTATGATGTGGACATTCAATATCATCCGGGGAAAGCGAATGTTGTCGCCGATGCTTTGAGTCGGAAGACTGGGAAATTATTTCATCTTTCTGTTGATCGTCTCGTAGAGGAATTTTTATTGATGGAGATTTCCGTGGGAAAATATGATCCGCAAAGTCATTCGGCAATAGAAGAACCGTCATGGCTGATGCTTACAAGACAACATCAAAAAGACGATCCGGATCTTTTACATTTATTTCTTCGGACTGAAAAGGGTGAATTACCGGATTTTGCGATTGATGGTGCAGGCACGTTAAAGTATCGTGGGCGCTTTTGTATTCCTGCAGTTGGGGAGATTCGTGAGATGGTGTGTAAGGAAGCACACGGCGTAAATATGGCCTACCATCCAGGTTCAACAAAAATGTATCGTGATTTGAAACAAAGTGTCTGGTGGTATTCAAGAAAGAATACCTCAGCAATCAACCAAACCATACAAAAGAGAATATAAATTTCATAATGGATCAAGCAGGGGCTTACCGACCCCATAGCAATGCTTAAGTCAAGAGTGCACAAAACAAGTGCGTACATGTAGAAAACAATGTCATTCCAAAGGATCAACCGCACCAAGTGCGTACTAGTTCTTCAAGTCCTGCTCAAACCGCAGAAACAAAAGGCAAAACACATGCCTATTCCACCATTCATAGAACAAGAACCTACTAGACAAGTGAAGCATAAGCAGCGGTTAAGTTCAATTTCACAAGGGTCTTATCGGTGGCGGCCCTAAAGTGGAACGCACCAAACAAAACCAGCCCAAATCGGGGCCAAAGTGGTCTCTCTAACCACAAAAACAAAACCCGGTGGCCACAGGCTGAAACCACACCACCCCTTGCAAAATCCTCACACAAACGCTCCCGCCATGCTTCACCAATTTGCCTCGCAAAACACCCCATAACCCAAGGTAACACGTTTCCTTTCATCGTCCTCACACATAACTCCCAATTGCCAACGTAGAGTGTGAGAAATACATAATCACATGCTTTGTATCAAAAGAGAACTACATGATAGGATTTAAAATCACCTCTCTTGATAGGTTACATGAATGTGACAATAGCATAGGGAAAAGTGCTAAATACATGCATATGACATTTTAGCTACATGAATTGATCTAGCATAGGGAATTTAGCATAGGGAATTAGCATAGGGAATGAGCTAGTATAGGGAATGTAACATAGGGACTGAACTAATGTCATATGGAATTAACATAGGTAACTTAGCATAGGACATGAGCAAGATCATTTAGCATAAGGAACTTGCTATATGTGTCAAATTAACCAACAAGAGGTTGATCACAATTACACTAATTCAGCATCATTTGAATCAAGAAGAACACACTAGGTAATTGCAGCATAGGGAAATTTCAGAACACAAGAAACTAAGGCTAAGAAAATGAAAGAGCAATTCAAGAAGAACAAATTAAGTATAGGGGAATTGAAAGAGCAACCCTAAGGCTAATAAGGAAGAATTCAACACAAGATCTCAAGCTAGAAAAATAGAGAATTGAATCAAGTACGAAGATTGGCAAGGGTGGAGGACACCGCTTGCCTGAACCGAGGCGATGCCGCGACGGCTGCTTTTTCTTCCCTTGCCTTGCTTGCTCCCTTGCTCTTTTGCTTTCTCTTTGAGGAGAAGGAAGAAGAAGATGAAGATGAAGATGAAGAGGAGGAAGATGAAAATGAAGAGTTCTGTTTCGGACTTATTTCCTCCAGAACCGAGCTGAACCGTTCGATGCAGGATACAGGAAATGAACGGCACAAAAAAATTGGAAAAAGTCGATTTTCGGGCCGGTCACGCCCTGTGTCACGCCCGTGACACAGGGCGTGTACCATAAGCGGCGCCGAAAGGCGGCAATTCCATGTTTATCCAGACGGTACACGGCCGGGGTACACGCCCGTGACGGGTCGGTCACGCCCGTGACCTAGGGCGTGTAACCCGTGTCTCGACACCTCGTCGACAAAAATAATGTCGACACTCGACCCAGCTTGACACGCCCGTGTCACAGGCCGTGTCCCCTCTCTCGACGACTCGACACTCGATACTCGACGCTCGATACTCGACGATCGACACTCGACACTCGACGAAGCGGGACACGGCCCGTGACACGCCCGTGTCAGGGGGCGTGTACCCCATTCGTCGAGCTCAACTCGACGCACGAAAACTTCGTCGAGTCAAGGAGGTCACGCCCAGGTCACGGCCTGGGTCACGCCCGTGTCAGGGGGCGTGTCTAGCACAAAAACGACCATTTTCCCCTTTTGTGAAAAATGTTCCTGGGACGTCCTAGACCATTTTTGCCTTAAGCACTTTTTACCCTTTTTTTTTGTTTCCTGAACCAGCAACCGATTTTGAGCAACATTCCCCGGGCGCGAAAACGTGCAGGCATTCCCTAAGAGGCCTCACCGAGTCCCTTATTTGGACTACGGTTTGCTGGGGAATCGTGCAACTCGGCAACCAAAACAGCCACTCGCATGCCCGCGGGAAAAACCATGCTCAACTACAATCAAAGCCAACGTAACGCCCATCATGCGTACGTAATAAAAATCCGGGGCGTTACAATCACTCCCCCTAACAAAAAGTTTCGCCTCGAAACTTTTCACAAAACCCAACACACAAGCAAACCAAAACATGAATCCAATCAAACACTAAATCACATACCAGCTTACGGGAACAAATGAGGGTGAGCCGCCCTCATCGTTGACTCGAGCTCCCACGTCGCGCTTTCCACATCCTGATTTTTCCATAACACCTTTACCATAGGAATCTTCTTTTTCCGCAACACACGATCTTGGGAGTCCAATATCCGGATGGGCATCTCCACATAAGAAAGGTTTGGCGCTAATGGCGGCACCACGTCCAACACTTGCGTGTCATTCCGCAGACACTTGCGCAGTTGGCTCACATGAAACACATTGTGAACGCCAGGAAAGTTCACAGGTAATTCCAGTTTGTAGGCAGATGCACCAACTCGCGCAAGAATCTTGAAGGGACCCACAAATCTTGGGTCTAACTTGCGCTCTTTTCCAAATCTTTTAATCCCAACCATTGGGGAGACTTTCAAGAAAACAGAATCCCCCACCGCAAACTCCAATTCCGACCTTCGTCGGTTGGCATACTTTTCATATCGCTCTTGGGCGATTCGGAGCTTCTCCCGAATACCTCGTACTGCAACTTCCATATCCTCGAGCGCCTCTGGCCCCAACAAAGGCCGCTCGCCAACCTCAGTCCAAAAGAGTGGGGTTCGACATCGTCGCCCATATAACGCTTCGAACGGAGCCATTTGCAAGCTTTCTTGATAGCTATTATTATACGCGAACTCCATAAGCCGCAAACGTTCATCCCATGCTCCGCCATACTACTGCTAATGTAACTCCTTTGTATGGAATGTACTTGCTTTTGGGATGGTTTTCTGGTAGGTTGCATTAGGTGTTTTGAAGTTACCAAAACTATTATTGTAGCTCATGCATACATGTTTTCATCAATTAAAACGTATTTTTACATAACGTAGACAAAGAGAATTTCTTATAATAATATCACTATAGGTTGCATATAGGAGCTCATTATAAATAAACCAAGGATTTCCGCCGCGTAACAATGTGTTTTGATACCTAAGGCCGAGGGATACGGCCAGCAAATGAACTAATTTTCTTACATAAAACTGTTGAACTTGAATTCACAAAGTAAGCGTCAAGGGTTGCCTGAATGTGTGCAGTTATCCCCTGCACGACGTGGCATCATAACCCGTAGTTCCTCTTGCTCTGATACGAGGTACTCGTTGAGGAAATGCGGGTTGTGACACTGTCAGACCGCTGCTGCTGTCCGCGTAGTCCGCGCGAACAGACCACCCAGGCCGCCACAGAGCAAACCGCCTACAACATCCCTACCGACCTAGCAGTCCGCCAACCCAGTCCGCGTAGTCCGCGCGGATAGGTTTCCCAAGCCTTCCATTCACCCACTTTCACTTCACAGAATTCAACACTCTCCCTTGAAGTGAGAAGTGGTGAATAACTCCAGCAGCTCCCGTAACCTTGCACCTAGTCCTTCTGATAGCATCTACGAAGAGATGTCCAAGACATAGTCCTCGCCCCGCATATCATGGACCATGAGGGAGCCCTCCAGCATCTCCAAAAAGGAGTCATGCTTCCCTCTGCCTTCTTCAGCTTCAACCTCCACTCTTGCATCACAGGAGTATCACCAACTTCCTTGGACACTGAAGTCCAAGCCTCGTTGCCTCTGAGAGAAGTCACCTCTTCAGACTTGGTGTCAACCACCTCCTTGATTCTAGTGGGGTCATCATAGCAAGAAGAACCTTGCTCGACCTGAGGGATAACAAGGAAACACGGGACCAAGTCCGCCGTGTTCCCTTCACAATATCGAGCTGGTGGCTTACTGATCCTCTTTGATCTCCGAAGAACCTGATCATGGCTAACCACCTCCGCTGCTATTGAACCAGCTCCGTTCCCGGGCAAACCCGGAACAATGCTCCCTTTGCTCCCTGAACAAGATGCCTCCTTACTGGAACCAAAAGCATCTGGAGCAACGCTCCCCCTGCTACCTGAACCAGAAGACTCCCCTCTTGAACAAGAACTGCTTGGAACATCGCTCCCCTTGCTTCCTGAACCGGAAGCCTCCGCCTTCGAGCCAGAAGATCCTGGAGCATCGCTCCCCCTTCTTCCCGACTCTGACGCCTTTGCCCCGGAGCTAGAACAACCTGGAGCACCTGGTGACTCAGGCAACTCCACTTCCTTAGCAGCAGCCTCCTTCAGCCCACCATCTGACCTGCTTATCTCTAGCTCCACATAAGAGCTACCCCAATACGGCGTCAACTCATCGAAAACAATGTCTCTCGACACTATGAGTTTCTTCGTCGCAGGATCCATACACCTCCATCTTTTTCTCTGCTCATCATACCCAACAAAGACTAGCTTTGTCTTGAGAGCACCCGGAGAGTGTATATAGCAGGTAGATCCAAACACCCGAAGGTGCATCACTGAGGGCTTCACTCCGAACATCAGCTCATAAGGAGTCTTCATTATGATCGGACTAAGAGGCATCCGGTTGATGACATGAGCAGCACAGGCTATTCCTTCCGCCCAAAGAGCCTTCGGAACGCCTTTACTCTGAAGCCAACACTTGCAGGTCTCCGTTAACCAACGGATCATCCGAGCTGCAATACTACCTTATTGTGAAGTATGTCCACAAGAAAGCTCCATCCGGATCCCTTGCTTCCTACAAAAGCGTGAGAACTCGGTTGAGCCAAACTCACCACTGATACTTGTCCTCAGCACCTTGGTCCTCCGGCCAAGCTGGCCTTCCACAAGCTTCTTGAACTCCACAAACAAGCGTACCATGTTGGACTTCTTCTTCATAAAGTATACCCAAGTATACCCAGAATAGTCATCAACCAATATCAGCATGAACCTGCTGCCTCCAAGACTGGTCGTGACGGTCGGTCCCACCAGAGCACAATGGACAACCGCCAATGGTACATTACATCTGGATTGTGCTTTGTCGACCATGAAGCGATAGGCTCCACTTTCCTGACATCCCGCACACCCCCGACCATCGCCATAGGATGACAATCTAGGCAAGCCACTTACGAGTCTTCTTTCCGCAATTGCTTTCAGCTTGTCCATCCCTACATGCCCCAGTCTTTCATGCCAGATAGCAGCACTATCACTGGCATTCCTCCGATCAACTCCAGAACTAGTTGAAATCCCAACTACGTTCTTCTCCTTCCTCCCTATATGAGCTACGTTCGCCGAGAGCAAGACAACCTTGCACTCCTTCGGAAGATGACCTTGCTGCTTGCATTTATAGCACCTTGGTCCTTCCTTCCTCTTCCTATCACGCCTAGGAGAAACACTCCTTTCTTCCTGATACGAAGTAGAGGGACCATCTTCAGCAGCAACCTTCACCTCCTTCCTGAACAACCCATCAAGGGAAGTCCAAACCTCCGCAGCTGACCGACATCCACTGATGTGGTCCAAGAGCTCTGATGAGATCACCTGCTTGAGAATAGACTCCACTTTCGCATTTGCCTCCTTCCAAGCTCTCATCGCCTCAGCATTGCCAGCAGTATCCTCTTGTCTTCCAGCTCCGCATACAACCTCCCAAAGGTCCTCGCCAAGAAGAAAGCTCTTCATACAGGACATCCACCGTTCACAGTTCGTCTCTGTAAGAAGATCAATTCCAAGACAGCTTGCATCCTCCACTGCCATGGTTCTACCACTGGTTTCCTCTACAGACGAGCAACTACTTCCATTGAGCACTGCTTGACCACTCCAACAACCTCGCTCTGATACCATGTTAAAATTCAACAAACCGCAGACGCCCCCTTGGATACCCTGTTGAAAACTCAACAAACCGAAGGAGAATACGCCCACTTATAATGTTGAAAGTTTTCCCGGATCGTGGAGTTAGTAGGGGTTATCTCAACAAAGCAGTAACAACCAGCAACTCATGCAGCACAAGCTTCTTTATTGATCAAGAGCAAACTTCTTTACAAGGCGTGACATACATGGCGAGACATGCTTCACCAAAACACAACACCGGGAGAGCAGACACAGTTACAAAGATAAGAACAAAAACAAGCCGCGCGGACTCAACCACCAAGCCGCCGACCTACTGTCGTGGAGTCCGCTCAGTCCGCCAGGTCGCCAGACCGCAACCCAAGCCGCGCGGACTCACCCTTATTCCAATGCTTAGCTCTTCACCACCGATCTGCACGCCGCCAGACTGCACAAGCTGCGTCACCGAATGGAACAGTCCGCCTGAAGCAGGCGACTTCCTGAACCCCGAACCAAGTTGTCAAAGAGGAGACCGCCTGGTCGCTATCCGCGACCTGCTGTTTACCGCCTGTTGCTTAACCGTAGAGTACGCACTGTCCCTGACCGCAATCAGAGCCAAGTCCTGGCTTTCCAGGGCTATCCGCACAACCTGCACAGCACAACCGGGTCAACTCTCAATCCGCGCGGACACCAAGGTCCAGACCGCAGCAACTAACGCGAGCTCAATTACTGTTCACTTACTTCGGTCTAGGTTCACTCTCCTGATGTGACATGGGTCCTATTTATAGGCACGACGATGAGTATGGTCACCGCCCTAGCCGATAGGATCACCGCCACATCCCGCAGCTAGAACAAGTGTGTCCGCCAGCCCGCGGACACACATTCCAGTTCGCTGCTCCTGTGCAGATAGCCAGTCCGCCCCAGCTTCTCCAAGGCCGGACTCCAATATCCAGCCCGCCTTGCCGCCAGAGACCAAGCCAGGACCACCACAGCCGGACTCCACAACAGCCGTGTCCGCCATTCTGCGGACAAGGCATCAGCCCGCAAAACCCGAGCCCGCAACCTCGCCATCAAGGCACCTGCCGGACTCAGCGGAAACCCGGCTACCGTCCGCATATCCCAAGTCCAATGCCTTATTGCCAAGGCACCTCCGGACTTAGCGGACACGCCAATCCAGTCCGCTAACAGCAGACTCCAGTCCACAACTCCTGAGTCCATAACCTCATCACAAGGCTAAACCGGACTCAGCGGACTCTGGCTCCAGTCCGCACGCACCTGCACAAGCAATTCTCCAGTCCGCATTTCCCCAAGCTAGCAAACAAGGCAACAGCACTTCTACTACGCTTGGCGGATTGAGAAACCAGCCCGCGCTCCACTGCGCGATCTCCCCGGACTGAGCCATCCTGGACTTGGTTCAGATCACACCAAGTCCAGTCCGCTGGCCACAAGGGCCAGTCCGCACTTACTGGCGGACACTGGATCTAGCCCGCCATACCGGGCGACCTCCAGTTTCTGTCCGCGCTGACCGGCGGTCTCTGCGGCTTCCACTTGCCGCTTCACTAGAGCAAGACCAAGGCAACTGCCAAACCGGTCTGCCGAGCTCCAGTTCTTCAGTCCGCTTCATGCCGGACTCCGCGGATAGCATTTCTATCCGCCCGGTTACTTCCTGGGAGTCAACCACATGCTGAGCATACACTGGCCTGTCAGACCGCTGCTGCTGTCCGCGTAGTCCGCGCGAACAGACCGCCCAGGCCGCCACAGAGCAAACCGCCTGCAACATCCCTGCCGACCTAGCAGTCCGCCAACCCAGTCCGCGTAGTCCGCGCGGATAGGTTTACCAAGCCTTCCATTCACCCACTTTCACTTCATAGAATTCAACGTGAAATCCATGGAAATATCGTCGAACTTCCACTCCGGCACAGAAAGTTGCTGAAACAACCCGGACGGACTCTTACACACTGCCTTCACTAATTGATAAGCCTTGCAATGGGTCACGAAGTATGTGATGTCCCTCTTCATGCCCGGCCAATACATCGTCCACTTCAGGTCGGCCGTCATCTTAGTGATGCTCGGGTGCATCGAGTACCTGTTATAGTGAACCTCGGTCATAATGTCCTCCTAAATCCTGCCCCAGCCGGTATGTGCACCAGTCCTCTAAAGTAATCAACCAATCTCTCTATGTATAATCCACGGCCATGCCTGCCTCCAAGGCAATGAATACTGGCTATAGCTTGTCATCCCTCTTCTGCTCAGTCCTGATGCGATCTCGAATATCATCGGTAGTGCTCATCGCGGCCTGATACTCCTCATAAAGCTCTGAGCCATCCGAGGACACCAAGGTAATCTGCATATCCTCCATCATCTATACCAGCTCCATAGCCATCAATTGGGACTCTGCTTTAAAGTGGTATCCCTCCAGCTCAGTACGTCCGCCACCACATTTTCCTTCCCTGGGTGATAGTGTATCGTATACTCGTAATCAGATAGAAATTCCACCCATCGCCTCTGGTAGACATTCAACTCCTTCTGTGTATCAACATATTTCAGTTCTCGTGATCCGAAAATATGTCGCAGTGCACCCCATAAAGGTAATGCTGCCAAATCTTCAGAGCAAAAACCACTGCTCCCATCTCGAAGACATTCACAGGGTAGTTCTGCTCGTGCTTCTTCAGCTGGTGGGAGGCATATGCAATCACATGTCCATGTTGCATCAGTACATCGCCCATCCACTGAAACGATGCATCAGTGTACACCTGAAGCCCTCCTTCCCTGATGGAAGAGCGAGGATAGGGGCCGACGTAAGCGGAGCCTTCAACTCCTGGAAGGCTGCCTCACATTGCGGCATCCAAACTAATGGAGTGTCCTTCTTCGTAAAAGAAGTGAGTGGAAGGGCTATCTGAGAGAATCCTCACACAAACTTTCGGTAGTACCCGGCCAATCCCGAAAAACTTTGGACATCTATTTCCATCTTCAACTGAGGCCAGTCTTGCACTGCCTGAATCTTCATGGGATCCACCGCTAATCCTGCTCCACTGATTATGTGGCCTAAAAAGGCCACCTCCGTCAGCCAAAATTGGCATTTACTGAACTTGGCATACAACTAATGCTCCCTGAGCTTCTCTAGAGTCAAGGCCAGATATTGTGCATACACTTCCTTCGTCCTCGAATAAATGAGAATGTCATCTATGAACATAATGACAAATCTGTCGAGGTACGGCTCGAACACCTGGTTCATCAACTCATAAAAGCCGATGGCACATTCGTGAGCCCAAAAGGCATCACGATAAACTCGTACAAGCCATATCTACTGCTAAACGTCGTCTTCAGGATGTCTTCTTCCTGAATCCGTAACTGATAGTACCCCGACCTCAAATCCAGCTTCGAGAACCAATGTGCTCCCACTAGCTGATCAAATAATCCGTCGATCCTTTGTAGGGGTTAGGTGTTTCAGACTGTCAATCGGTTTAGTGCATGATAGTTGATGCATAACCCGAGGGTCTCGTCCTTCTTCTTCACAAACAAGATCGGAGCTCCCCAAGGTGAGGAACTTGGCCTAACGAATCCAGCCTCCACCAGCTCCTTCAGCTGACTCCTGAACTACACTAGATCCTTTGTAGCCATCCGGTAGGGAGACCTAGACAGCGGCTTAGCTCCAGGCACCAACTGAATCTGGAAATCCTTCTCGCGGTGCGATGGCATTCCTGGTAGCTTCTCTGGGAACACATCCACAGAGTCCCGCACCACCGATATATTGGCAACATCCAACTTGGCCTCGACCATCTCGAAGAATACCTGATACACCTCATCTCCATTCATGTGGGCATTGACGACCTGAATAGAGGATAACATCCTACGAGATACGGGAGTAGTACCTTCGAAGGTCACGAAGGTGCCGTCATAACTCAGTACAACCTTCTTTGTCGGGCAATCAATCTGGGCGTGATTCCAAGTAAGTCATGTCATGCCCAGATCCAGGTCAAAGTCCGACATCCTCAAGACCGTAGCCGGGGCCCCGAGTGTCAGTCCATTAATAGTTACCTTCAGGAGGCACTTGGTAGTAGCTAAAACCTCTATGCCGTTTGGGAGACGCACCCTCCTGACGACTCCCGAATAATGTATGACTCCCTCCAGTCCATTTACAAACTCCTCAGAGACAAAATTGTATGACGCCCCCGTATCCACCAAGGTGTGGGCAGGTTTTCCGCACAGCATAACTATTCCTATTTATTAAAGTATGTTTAGATGACTGATAACATGGTTTTCTTTCATAGTATGCTACTGTTGTTTGTTGTTTCAAAAGTTCCAAAAGTAAATAACAACATAATATTACTAGCATACCTGTAATCACCCTGCCCTGGTCCTGGGGTGGAGCCAAGTCAAGAGCATACACTTGCTCCCTCTCTTGCCTCCGATCTCTGTCCTAGAAATAATGTCCTCTTCCATAGCCTCGGCCTACAAACTGCTGAGCGGGCGGGGCAGCCTATGGTGTCGGCAGAGGTGCCCTTCTCATAGGACAGTTCCTCCGGATGTGCCCTACCAAATGACAGTTGTAACACTTGGGCGGGGGAAGTGCCACACGCCTGGGCCTCTATATATCCCACATCTGAAGAGGTTGAGGGGTCAATACCACCTGCTCCCTCATCTCCTATCTCACCTCTTGCGGCATTGGTCCTCTGCCCTTATCTCTTCAGCAAAGTGTCCCCTCTGCTGATCATTCCTGCCTCCCCGACCCAGATCCTTAGTTGTCCTCTTCCGGCCTCGAGTCGCATGCCAATCAGCATCCATCCTCTTTTCCATATCCAGAATCCGAGGTATATGCCCGTCGGATACAAACAGAAGATCCTGTATCCGGTCCTCTCAAAGGCCCTTATAGAACCTCTTGGTATACCCCATTTCGTCCAGCTGATAGGAGTCCACAAACTAGGCTAAGTGGTTGAACTCCCGATGGTACTCCACCACCACTATGTTTCCCTGCCTCAGCTGTAGGAACCTGTCTTCCAGCTCGTCTCTTGCCGACTATGGGATGAAGTGCTCCAACAGTACGGCCCTGAACTCCTCCCAAGTGATGTCAGCAACCTCCCTATCTGCAAATATCATATCTGGAAGTGTCTTCCACCATCTCTTGGCATGAGACTCCAAGCAGGAGACCACCAGAGGTACCCTCTCCTCCCACATGCACCATATCCCGGTCAGCATCTCGAACATGATATCAAGCCACTCTTTTGTCCGTACTGCCGACTCTGTCCCCATGTAAGATGGGGGAGAGAGTCGTGGAAGATACTCAAATAATTGGCCCCCGGGTTCGGCTGCGAAGCCGAAGCATGCTGGGCGTTGAATGCCTCCAGAATGGCCATCAGAGTCTACCCCATCTCTGACAGTAGAAACAGAGTGGGAGCCGGTGGAGGTGGTGCAACATTTGGAGTTTGCTGGGCTCCGCCCTGCAGTGTAGGATGTGCCGGGGGCTGCATAACAAAGGCAATTGTAAGAAATTTGACCCAAACCTAATTAAAAGTGGACAATTACATGTGATCCCACATATGGGCACACCACAGCTTCTGCTGCTTAGTTTGTCCACAAACTAAACTCGAACGGGGGTGATCCAGGTTTAGCGGACTTCTACTTTTCGGATCAAGGTTTCGCTCAAATACCAATTTGTAAGACCATCTTTTTTTTTTGCAAAACTGCCGGGGTATTATGTCCAGAACCACCGCTTTGCGGTGACACCAACACACCCAGGAAGGTCGTCACTACAAAACTCTGATCCTGCCGGCCATACCGATCGCAGAAGAGTAGAATAAATATAAGAGTAATGAAAAACTCAGATATTGGTCCACAGAAAATCACATATATATAAATAATTCTCCACGAAGGGACAGTCCACAGCAATGATAAATCCAAGTACTAATAGAAAAAGGGCTCCTGCCCGATACATCAAATCCTTACTACAAATCACTCAATCACGGAAGCAAATCTATAATATCTAATAATGATAGGGACTCACTGGCCCTGCTGCCTGAACTCTAGTGCTAGACTGTCCCGTCTCCAAGTGCACTGACCTTTGGTGCTACATCTCCTGGTTCTGCTCCTCGATCCCCAAAAATGATTTGGCCAACGACCGTTTGTCTAAACGACTAAGTCCTATCATCCCCACCCCTCCCCCATGGCTCCTAGGCACCGAGCGGGGAGGAGGAAAGGGAAGGTAATGAAGGTGGAGAGTAACAAAGGTAAGCAGGTGGTGGCGGAACTAGTCTATCATGAGTTCAAAAATAGAGCAAGTATATGTGAACAGTAGTAAGTAAGTAGCATAAGTATACACAAGAACAAGTAAGCAAGTATAGTATGAAATGGTAAACTAAGTAAGCATGACCTATAGGAATGCCCATACAAACCTATAGACCAAGGGGTCGTTTTTCAAGGCCTATTATGTAAAGAGTCACATACCAGTTTATACAATAGGTATCGAGGGTTATATATAATGATGATGCTATGTCATGCAAGTATGCCATGATGTGAACATGCAAGTGCAACACACACACTCGACTCTGTGCACAAAGACCTTTAGTTCCCCCTTTTTGGAGCCTAACCTCCCAGTATACCTTTGTAGTGGCAAACGGAAGCGGTGGGTTGGGCCTTGCTGATGGGCACTTTCGGCAAGTGTACCGATCATAGTCAAGTAATAGATTTGAGGAGTTGAATTCCTGTATATCGATCTCTCGAGGAGTGCAAGTAGGGAGTGTGACTTAGCTATTTAAAGAGGGATTGCAAGTGCCAACGTAACAAGGGGTTTTGATTTTTGGTTTCCTAATTTTAACACTAATAAAACTAATGCGGTTCGCCTTCACCACGTTGCTTGGGTGGATTACTCAATCGGGTTATGAGGAGGATGGACAAACCATTGAGGGTTGTAGTCACCTCTTCGCCACGCATGCTCCTAACAATTGTTAGGACGACGTTATCACGTCAAGAACACAAAGGATGGAACCGCACCAACACAATCAAGAACTAAAATATATCAACATATAGACATGCTGAAATCATTAAGTAAATCAAGTTCTTACTCATCAATCCAACAACCAAGCAATCATGAGCAAATTTACTACAAGATAAGGGGAGAGATACAACCAAACACACGAAGACTTTCCGAGATTCGCGGCCGGAGTCAAGGGTTGTCGGGCCTTGTCCATGATCAGTTTACGGATGACGTTCGAGGTTGAGAAGCGTTGTCACTTCCTTCTAATAGCCCATCTTATTCATGAATAGCCGTCGGGTTAAACCTGACCGGAGAACTCCACGTATGCAGCACCTAAGAGTGTCAGGAATGACTATATTCATATGAATATTGAGCATTAATTAACAGAGTATTACTATCTTAATACTTAGAATTAAACTGCTTTAGTCGATCTAAGAATCTGCAGAGAGGTTTAGTAGAACAGAAACTGGAATGAGTTAGTCGAACTCAGTAAAATTTTCGTCGACCTAAGCTCCAAGTTCATCGAGCAGATAATTCTCCTTCGTCGAGCTGAGCTCCAAGATCGTCGAATAGAAAATATACTTGCCAATCTAAGCTTCAAGTTCGTTGACTTGAGAAGGCACTTCGTCGAGCTGAGATTCTGATATAAACTCACAGTTCATCGACCTGAGCTAGACATTCGTCGAGCTCAACTCAGAGAAGGAACTCTAAGTTCGTCGACCTGAGATCGACGATCGTTGAGCTGAGTTCAGCTATCGTCGAACGACTTTTTCTGCAATCATAAAAACTGCCATGTCTCTTAATTCTTGAGTCTCTGAAGTCTTTTGAAGTTAGGTTTCAGTAATCTAATCTTATGTGATTGACCTTAACCCTGGAACTAATATATGACCCTAGACTATACATGGTGGGTCATCAATCGTAATAGTGAACCTAACCCAAATCACAAGTAGGGTTCCAACAATCTCCCCTTATTTGGGTGAGGTCACTATACAAAATAAAAATAAACAAAATCACAAAGCAATAAAAATATCTGACAGAATTATAAAACATTCAGCAGATATGAACAGTTGTGCCTTATGAATATATACATATAGCAAAAACAAAATTCAAAATTCATAATCAGAAAATTATGATTGTTTCTTTGAATCATCTGAAGAATGAGGAGGTTTTGTGAAAATCATCTTTCTTTTTGGATCAGAAGCTTGTTGTTGACTCATCTTCATATATTGAGCACCAAGAATCTTCACAGATGCAGCTCTGGGCAATAATGCTTCTGGATGTAAATTCATATAAGTATCAATAATGAAAAGAATTTTTACCTGATATTTGTCCAATTCCTTCTTCATGTATGATGACATGGTTGAAAATAAAGAGGAATCTTTTCCTTACTCCTTGGCCTTCCTTATCTGAGATAGAGCAATCAGCTCATTAAACCTGACCATTCTAAAATTAGGATCCAACTCTGGATCATAAAATGGAGAGGGAGGTCTATCTGGACTTGATTCTTCTTTCTGACTTTCTTCAGATGTCTATTGTTGACTGTTTTACTTCTTATGTTGTTGTTTACTACCCTAGGAGCTATGCTACTGTCTGCTGCTGCTGTAAGATGGTCTGGTATGATGAGAGGATATAGACCTTTGTACTTGAGAAACATTGTCTGTTGATCCTTCTACAGGAGGAGGAGGACCTCTCCTAGACTGTGGAGGTGGAGAGTATCTCCTACTCTTCTTCCTTGATTTCATTTCATTCTTTGAGTATCTCATCCAGTGAGGAGTGTCTGAAGTGAGAGTAATGTTGTGTAAAATATAATAAGGTGTATCAGCAGTAGGATTTGGTTTTGGAGCAGTCCTGGGTGGAACCTTCTTCTTGAGTTTTCTCTTTTTAGAACTGGAATCCTCTGAGTCATATAACTTTTCATCATCATCATATTCATTTGCAGGATTATCATAAAGAGCATTGATTTGTTTAAGCATTGCATCAGATAATACTGGATCAGCTTGTGGATTTATACTTGTATCTATTATCTCAGCCTGTGGCTGTTCAGCTACATTTTCTTCTTCAGCCTGAGGCTGTGCTTGAAGTTCTGGCTCTATAAATTCTTTGATAACTTGAGCCTGAATACTGTCTATCTCTGGTTCCATATCTTGAAACATGAATTCATCAAGATCAAGCATGGGGGAATCACACCAGCCAAAAGCTGGAGGAGAAAAAGCCATTGGCTCTATAGTAGTAATTTGCTCTATAATATTTTCTTTAACTACAAAACTTGTCCTTATTTGTTCCAATACTTCAGGACTTATTGCTATTGTGTAGCAGACTATAGCTTTAGAGTAATTGGTAAAAAATGGAAGACTGTTGTTGGAAATTGTATCAAAAGAATAAAGTAATGAGGGAAGATCAACTGTGGGATTAAGAATCAAATCACCAACACTAATTATTTCTGGAATCAAAAAAGCTGGTGCTTCTTCTTCTGTACAGACTGGAATCATTTATGTATCATCTTCTGCTAGAATTACTGCTACTACTGCTGGACTTGCTGTTGTTGGAGTTGCTGTTGGAGGTTCTTCATGAAGTGCCAGAGCTTCTTCATTGAACATCTCCCCCTACCTGGATTTAGAGAGTCCCAAACCCAGGCTCCCAGAAGAAGGGACAGTGGAGAAAAAAGCAAGCTTTGAAGAGATTGTAGTGATGGAAACAGTAAGTGGAGCAATGATCTCAGCTATAAGAGTCTTGAGTGTAGGGGTAATTAGCTCAAGAATGCTTGCTGATATAGCAGAAGATGGCATGAAGCAGTTTGGACAAAAGGTGAATGTTTGTGGAATGGATGGTGTTGGAATGTCAGTTGGAATGTTGGATGTTGAAAAATCAGGGAGTATATTATCTTCTTGAATTGGGGAATATTATGGAGATGGTTGTGGAGATGGTTGTGGAGATAGAGATGATAGTAAATCAAAATTGAGAGATGACGATAGTGGATCCATATATAGTGTGTCATCAATTTGTGATGGTTGATGTGATGGTAGAGGAGATTGAGGAGGTGGAGATGGTGTTTCCTCGGGAATATTAATTGGTGATTGTGGAGGAGGTGGTGGTCTCGATGGTGAGACAGAAGGGATGGAAGTAGAAGATTGTTGAAGTGTAGAAACATCAACAAGGGGAGTTGATGAAGGAAATATTGGATGATGTGGAGATGGAGGGGAGTTTATGATGGAAATATGAGGAGCAAAAGCTTTTTCAAGGGTTGGTGAAGAAGCTATTGCAGCCCTGGTGTCCTCAGAAGCTATCCTGAAAGAGGGAGCCCTGGAGGGCTTTGGGATAACCCTATCCCATCATCCAACGAGGGCAGAGGTAACCCTCTTAGAGGTATTTATGAATATGATCTGGGAGACCAATAATTATGGAACCTTTGCCTGTAAGAAGATTCCCAAAATTCTACCAAAACTGACATCCTTCTTACTAATTTTCTTCTTAATCAAATCAAACACAATTTCTCCCCAGTTTATTGATTTATGATTAACCAGGGCACACATCAAAAGGAATTGGTTCCTGATAATATAGTCATGGGCTGAGTACTTGCCCAAGAGTACCTTCCCAACTACATCTGCTAAGAACTTATATTCAGCAGATAAGTTCTTCTTCAACAGTTTGTTAGGGTTTCCCTGGTGTCCAGAGATTGATCCAGAAATGGAGGTTTGATCTAGAAAGATTGCTCTAAAAACCCATTCTTTGATTTCCTACACTGGGACTTTGATTCTCAAAGTCATGAACTATCTCAACTTTGGTGCTTCAAACAACTGAAGTATGTTCCTGAAGACTTGATCAGAATGGCTGAAGGAATCGATGTCAATGTCAAACCCTGCATCAAATTTTATGCCAGAAAGGGTCGCCGACGAAATTGTCATGCCTGTAAAAACAAAATATCAAGTGCACAAGAACGAGAAAGCGCGGGATGAAGTTCGATAAAACACTATTATAAGTTTTCAGAAGATGAAAAGACAAACTCTGTCTGACGAAACATTAAAAACTTTAAACTCGGTTCGACAAAAAATCTCATAAAGAAATAAAAGCGTCCATCTAAGTCTGAAGAGGGGGAAAATAGTTCATCGTTCTCCGTTCGACGAAAAAATTTTCTTAAACAAATTTCGTCGATCTCCGTACGACGAAAAATTTTCTAAAACAAATTCGTCAATCTCCGTTCGACAAAAAAGTTTTACAAAGGATGGTTCATCGATCTCCGTTCGACGAACACTCCACGAAGAGTTCGTAGTTCGTCGATCTCCGTTCGGCGAAACATTAACAGTTCGTCAACCATAGACAAAAATTAAATTAAAGCTTCTCCATTAATCATACCTAACTGATTTAGGAAGAACAGATGTTTCTTTTCATCTAAGGGTTTGGTGAAAATATCTACCGTTTGTAAATCAGTAGAGATAAAGACAAGTTTAATTTTATTTTTGTCCACAAAATCTCTAATGAAATGATGTCTAATCTCTATATATTTTGTTCTACTATGATATACTGGATTTTGTGCAATAGAAATTGCATTGGTGTTATCATAATATATAGTTGAATTATTTAAGTTGAAACCATAATCCAGGAGCTAATTTTGAATCCACAAAATTTGTGAACAGCAACTACCTGCTGCTATGTATTTAGATTCAACAGTTGATGTTGACACAAAAGTTTGCTTTTTGCAAAACCAGGACATTAGCCTATCACCAAGGAAGTGACATGTTTCTGTTGTGCTTTTCTTGTCAACTATACATCCAGCAAAGTCAGCATCTGAAAATCTAGATAAATCAAATTCTGACTCAGTAGGATACTAGAGTCCTAGATTAGGACAACCCTTTTTATGTATTAAAATTATTTTTAATAAAATAAGATGTGATTTTTTAGGCCTGACTTGAAATCTAGCACAAATCCAAGTAGCAAACATGATATCTGGCTTACTAGCTGTAAGGTATAATAAGGACACAATAATAGCCCAATATGTTTTCTGATCAACTAGTTTGCCCAGTTCATCAGAATCAACTACAACATTGGATGTCATGGATGTTTTCTTGGCTAAGGAATCAGCCATCCCAAATCTTTTGAATAACTCTATAGCATATTTTGACTGGGATATAAAGATGCCATCAGGGGTTTGCTTCACTTGGAGACCAAGGAAGTAGGATAGTTCACCCATGCTACTCATTTCAAACTTTGAATGCATTAGGTCAGAAAACCTTTTGCAAAGTTTGGAATTAGTAGAGCCAAATATTATATCATCTACATATATTAGGACTAGCAGAATTTTTGACTTACGATGTCTAATAAATAAAGTCCTATCTATAATGCCTCCAATAAACTTATGTTCTAAAAGAAAGCTAGCTAAGGTCTCATACCAAGCTCTTGGAGCTTCCTTTAAACCATAAAGAGCTTTATGTAGCTTAAAAACATAAGGTGGATGAGTTAAGGAGATAAAACCTAGAGGTTGTTCAACATAAATTTCCTCATTTAGTTCTCCATTGAGGAATGCACTCTTGACATCCATTTAGTATACTTTGAACTTCTGATAGGCAGAATATGCACGAAATATCCAGATGGCTTCAAGTCTTACAACAAGAGAAAAGGTTTGATCATAGTCAATGCCTTCTTCCTGTAAATAACCTTGGGCTACCAATATTGCTTTGTTCCTTATAATTGATCCTTGTGCATCCAATTTGTTCCTGAAGACCCATTTAGTTCCAATGGCTGGGTAGTTTTTGTGTCTTGGAACTAAATCACAAACTCTACACTTCTCAAATTGATTGAGCTCCTCTTGCATTGCAATAATCCAGTGGGGATCTTGCGCTGCATCTTTCATGGATTGAGGCTCAAATTGAGAAATGAAGCAACCATGCATCAAATCTTTGTTGAGTTAATGCCTTGTTTGCACACCAGCTGATATGTCTCCAATCACTTGAGATATGGGATGATCTCTAAGTGTGACAAGATCAGCAAGAGGAGTTGGTTCATCAACAGTTTGTGGAATTAATTCCTCTTGTGGAATTATATTTGTTGTTGTGGGTTCAACTGCTTCAACACTTTCTTCTTCACTTTCTTCATCAATCTGTGTAGAAGGATGCAATGTAACCTCTTAGGTAAGGTTTAAATCATCCAACTTATCACACAGATAGGGTACCTATAAGGTGTCTATGGTAGAAGAATCTATCTCCTTGTAAAACATGTTAGCTTCATCAAAGGAAATATGTACAGATTCTTCCATTTTTAATGCTGACTAATTAAATACCCTATATGCTTTGCAGATTTAGGAATATCCAAGGAAAAATCCCTCTATAACCTTGGCTTCAAATTTTCTTATGTGTTTTTTGTTATTATTGTGAATGTAACACTTGCAACCAAATACTTTAAAATAATCTACTTTAGGTTGCTTCCCTTTAAGTAATTTATAGGGAGTCTTACCCTTTAGTTTATGAATTAAACTTTTGTTAAGAACATAATTTGCTGTGCTTACAGCCTTTGCCCAAAAGGATAGGGGGAAATAAGCATCTGCAAGCAATGTCCCAGCAGATTCAATAAGGCTTCTATTTTTCATTTCTGCTACCCCATTTTGCTGAGGAGTTCTAGGAGAAGAAAAACAATGTCTGATACCTTCCTTCTCACAGAATTCTTGCATGAGAAGAGATTCAAACTTGATGCCATGATCACTTCTGATCAATGCAACCTGAGTAGAGTACTCAATCTGTATGCTCTTAAGAAAATCTGTAAGAACTTTAAAGTTATCTGACTTGTTTCTTAGAAAGAACACGCAAGTGAATCTAGAGAAGTCATCAATAATAACTAGATTGTATGGCTTTCCTCCCAAACTTTGCACATTAATAGGGCCAAAAAGGTCCATATGTAACAAGTACAAAATCTTGGGTGAATCACTTTTGTTAAAAGATTTAAAACTATTTTTGTTTTGTTTGTATAATTGACAAGCCCTGCAGAGTCCTTCTTTCTTGTAAGAACCAGAAGGCAGTCCTCTAACAAGGTTGTCCCTAGATAGTTTAGCAATATTCGTAAAGTTTACATGGCCTAGCCTCTTATGCCATAAATCATTAGTAGAGCTAATTATATTAAATAAACAAATTTCTAAATTAGCTGATTTGAAATTTACTACATAAATGTTTCCTTGTCTAGTTCCATTTAAAACAGTTTTGTTTTTATCAGGAGTAATAATGCAAGATGACTGATTAAATGATACCTGATAACCTTCATCACATAACTGGCTTATGGATATTAGGTTATGCTTGAGACCACTTACATATTCTACATTTCTGAAGGTAATAGCTCCAACTTTGACATTTTCATATCCTTCTATCTGTCCACAGTTGGAGTCCCCAAAAATCACCTTTGGTCCAAGCTTGGCTTTGAAATCAGTCAGGTTGTCGATCTGAGTTTGACGAACTACATTCATTTCATCGAGCTTGGTTCGACGAAATATGTTGAACATAATTTTTGTTAAAGTTTTTCTTTTTCTTAGGTTGAGTCTTATGTAAAATTTCTGTTTCTGTAATATTAACTTCTACCTTTTCTTTACCTTTTCCAGAAACAAATTTTATGGGGGTAGACAATATATTTTTCTATAAAAGAGATGGAGGCTGATTAGATGATTCTCCCAAGCCCAGCTTGTCATTAAGCCTGACATTCACTGTGCTTGTGATGTCCATCAATTTGATGCTTCTCCCACTAAAGGATTCCTCAAATTGCTTAGCCTCTTTTAATTTGTTTTCTAAAGAAAATATTTGTTCATTAGCAGTTTGTAATTCTTCTTTAAGTTTTAAGTTTTCAGAATAAGTATTTTCAAATTCAATTAATTTTTCTCTTAGAAGTTTGATTTCCTTCTCATATTTAATTAAATCATTACATAATAATTTGAAATTAATTTTCAATTGATCATAAGAAAAATCAAAAGAAGAGATTACCTGATCTTCTTCTGACATGAATTCATCTTATGAATTGTCTGCTTCTAAATCAACAGCATCATAGTTGCTGCAAGATGCATTTATTGCCATCAAGCATATCTCTCTGGCTTTGGCTTCTTCTTCATCCTCACTGGAGCTGGATGAAGATTCTGACTCAGAATCACTCCAAATCTCAACAACAAATCCTCTTTCTTTATTCTTGTATTTACTGGAGGATGACTTGCTGGAATGATTCCTAGAGTCCTCCTTTCTCTTGTCTTTCTTCTATGCTTGTGGACATTCTCGTAGTATGTGTCCAGGTTTCCTACACCTACAACAAACTATTTCTTTAGTGGGGGTTTTATCATAGCTTGGCTTGTCATCTTTTCTGGATGATCTTCTTTTGAAATCCTTCCTTGCCATCTTATAGAATTTATTTGCCAAGAGACTTAGCAGGTCTTCATTATCTGGAGTGGCTTCAGCTTCTTCACATGCTTTGAAAGTAATACTTTGTTCTTTCCTTGCTAAAGATGAAGTGGTCCTTTGCTCAGCTTCTCTGGTCTTTATGAGCTGCTCATAAGACTTGAGCTTGCCCAACATGGTTTCAGTTGATATCTCTTCCAAGCTTCTAGCTTCCTTGATTGGCCAGATCCTAGAGTCCCATGTGCTAGGGAAGCACATAAGAATCTTGACATTTATCTATGTTAAAGAGATGTCCTTGTCAAGAGTTTTCAGCTCATTAATTATGAGGTTAAGTCTATTGTACATTTCTGCAACTGATTTTGACTCCTCTATCTTAAAATTCTCATACTGAGAGATCAAGTGTGATCTCCTATCCTTCCTTTCATCAATAGATGTTGGCACCATAGCATTCAGTGAGTCCCAAATGGCCTTTCTTAAAGTGCATTCTGCAACCTTCTAGAATATGTCATCGGACATAGTTTGGGTCAGTATATTCATTGCCTTGGCATCTACAATCTTGGCCTTATTTTGTGCTTCAGTCCACTAAGGTGGTGGAACACCACTTGTGCTTGTAGTTTCCACTGGTTGTGAGGGACTTGTCAAAATAGAATTATATATGTCTTCATCAATAGAATTCATATATAGTCTAATCCTTGAATTCCAAAGAGCAAACTTGTTTTGATTGCACACTAGAGGTCTATGCTTGAATACTCTTTATTTTGTGTCATGATATGAAATACAAATAGAGTAGATAAGATCAAACAAAGATCTTTTGGTTCAAGCGTTTGCCTGTACAACCAAATAACCTATCCCTCTGATACCAATTAAAAGTGATGTCTTAGATACTAATGAAAGTGAGGGATTGATCTAAATAACTCTAGAGGGGGGTGAATAGAGTATTTTAAAAATTTTATAGAAGAAAAGAAAATATCACAACACTGTAAATAAAATGTAGAGCACAACCAGACGATACAAGGAAATTTATAGTGGTTCCCCAATAAACCTAGGTACATCCACTCTTCTACCACCCTGGTAGGAATCCACTTCTGGTTTTTGATCAGGTGCCCTGCCACCACAGGTTTTTGTTCAGGTTCCCAGTCACCATAGGTTTTTGATCAGGTTCTCTGTCACCACAAGATTTATTTTCTAAGGGAGATCTAGCAACCCTTTGAGATTTTTATGAGGTGCCCAAAAACCAAACCAAGTCTTTCAATCAGGAGACTTGAGAACCAAAAGGTTTAACTTTTGAAGGGAGTCATAACCCTGTACACAATGAAAGAAAATAAAATTGATAGTGTCTTCTCTGTCTCTTTTCTCTAAGAAGACTAGCAGATTTGTTGATGTTGTCAAAGCTCCCCCTGAGTTATAGAATTTGATCAGGAGAGGAAACTTTGCTTCAGGGTGTAGGCCTTCAAAGATGAACCCTTCTTCTTCCAGTAAATGTCTCTGAGAGATTGAGATTTTGGTCCCAGATTGAATATTGTGTTTCTGGAAGAAAAGACTTGAAGAAGAAGATGAAGAATAAGATGTTCTCTATCTCTATTTCTTGTTCTCTGGTTCAGATGTTCTCTTTCTTCTTCTTCTGATTCAGTAAATCTTACTTATTAGACTGTTAGACCTGGCAATCTTCTGAAAATTTCTTTTATATATTGATTGCTGATTTGTATTTTAAATTCCTTGAAGTCCTCTGCAAATTTTCTTGGAATTGGAACGACTATTTTTGTCTTCAATGTATTTCCCCAACTATCCTAGTAAATATGGTAGAGTAATAACTCTATGAAATCCATAATTAATGCTGCCATGAACGGCTATATTCATAAGAATACAGAACATTAACTAAAAGAGTATTACTGTCTTAATACTTAGAATTAAACTACTTTAGTCGATCTGAGAATTTGCAGAGAAGTCTAGTCGAACAGAACCTGGAAGGAGTTAGTTGAACTCAGTAGAGTTTTCATCGACCTGAGCTCCAATTTCATCGAGATGATAATTCTCCTTCGTAGAGCTGAGCTTCAAGATCGTCGAACAAAAAATATACTTGCCAATCCGAGCTCCAAGTTCGTCGACCTAAGAAGGAACTTTGTCGAGCTAAGATTGTGATATAAGGTTACAGTTCGTTGACTTGAGCTACACTTTCGTCGAGTTCAACTCAGAGAAGGAACTCTGAGTTCGTCGATCTGAGATCGACGATCGTCAAGCCGAGTTCAGTTATCATCGAACAACTTTTTCCGCAATCTTCAAAACTGCATTATCTCTTAAGTCTTGAGTCTCTGAAGTCTTATGATGGTAGGTTTCAGTAATCTAATCTTATGTGATTGACCTTAACCCTCGAACTAACATATGACCCTAGACTATACATGGTGGGTCATCAATCCTAATAGTGAACCTACCCCAACTCACAAGTAGAGTTCCATTAATAATCTTACATACATCGGCACACAGGTTGGCCATACTTGAAAATAGTAAACGTTTGCCTTTGGGACTTCGAGGGCCAGCCAATCGCAGTATAAGGTACTTCATCCCGCTACTTTTCACTTGGCACTCCAGCACCTACATAAGCATGACCCACCAAAATGTGGCAAAACAAAGCAACGGTTAGCATTAGCAGACCAAATTATAACGACTTCACCCCTCACTCGGGGCGGCGGTTCTCCTTCCTTGCAAAAGATAACATATATATCTTTTGGCAACAAAATGTGCATTTAAGCACCATTTGCCACAGGCGTATGCATGATGGGCCACATGCCCCATGCACTCAGGAAACATTATTGGTGTACCGGGTTTCCCAGGGTCCCACCACCATCCATAGTCCCAGACTTGATTGTCCAAACTTAAGCATTCTAGTCTCTCTGGCCCGTAGCCTAAGACTCACATTATGTCAATGATGAAATCCAAGTACTTTAGGCAATCTATTATAAAAATGACATAACACAGGTATAGGTCAGCTCTTTCCCATTGCTCAAATCGTCAAGTCAATGTCGAAAGCCGAAGCAATCAAGGCGAGCAACGGGACATGGGCCAACCTTGCCTTTCCCGTTTGGCTCTTTTGGCCTCACAGTTGTGCACTTTAGGCTCTCAGCTTCAATTGTCACCCACCTTGTCCCCAGGACCTGTGCTCGAAATCATCACAATACTGGCTTTCACGACAATAACAACTAGGCTCTCCATACTCAACATCTTCACATGTTACCCACCTTGTCTTATAGACATAAGCTTCGCAACCACAATAAGTCTGGCTCTCACAACCACCTTAGTTGGGCTCTTAAGGCTCTTAGCTCAATCATGTGGCCCCCAAGTCACTAAGAGATAGGCCTCTCAATTATTGCTCACTGGGAGCTACCGTTGGCGGTAGCGCTACGACGGCTTGGTAGGGGACAAAATATCATTTCTTCCCCAGCTTTGAGTGTTTTCCTAGAGGCAACCTTTAGTACTATCATTATAACATCCTGCAGACCCCCTGACCCTAGAAACTACACGATTATCCATAGATTCCTCTCCAGCACGTAAATAAATCATCACCAATCTAGAACAACTTGTTTAGATGGGCTTCACATAGCAAGCCTATTCCATACTTCGATTTCGGATTCTATATGCAATTTCTACTGGGGATCAGAATGATCTTCCTGTTGGAAACCACCCTTTTCTTCACCTTTTGGTGAGGGGTTCCGTTCACTTATGCAAATTGAGGACTTCACTTGTCCAAGGAGAAAGGATTTTAACATTGCCGATCGCTTAGGAGCCATGATCTTGCACTTGATCCAGATGGAAACAATCACCACACTTTCCACTCCTCGGATATGGATGCGACTCACATATCCGATCATAAGAATGCCTTCACAGCAGGGTTGAATTAACCTTGTCCTTCCTTTCCCTTGCTCTCCTGGCCTCATCCTTCTTCTTCCTCAATATCCAAGAGAGAGAGAGAGAGAAAATGAGAAATTAATCTCATCACTAGCCTTTATTAGAGAGCTATCGCCGCACAGTATATTTGCTACCACCACACGGTATCTTAGGCGACGGATGCTTCTCCCAGTCGATGTCATTCTGCCGCTCAAGACCGCCTCAACCTTATCTGACATGTGGCACGCTACTGCTGGCTTTACTGTTACCTCCGCATGATACTTTCCACAACCAAAAGTGACTTAATTCACCGGCTACCGCCGCGTGATATCATCCTATCACTACGTGATAGTCTCTTAGCGCTTCGGTGCAGCATGTGGTAACATCGCACATTAATTTGCTACTACTGCGTGATACCTTCCCGAGACAAGGGTTGCCTAAATTCAACTGGATACCGCCAGTGCTAGCTCTATCGCTTGGCGGTAACTTTGGGGCATTACACCCTCATCCTCACAAAATCTATAGATCAACTGATTTTCAAACTCTGTGTCGTGATCACTTCTAATTAAAGACACTTTAGTGTCATATTCAAATTGAATCTATTTAATGAATCTTATGAGAGTTGTGAAGGTTTCAAACTTTTCTTTTAATAAAAACACTCAACTGAATATTGAGAAGTCATCCACAATAACAAAAGTGAAAGTCTTACCTCCTAAACTTTGAGTTGTAAGAGGACCAAATAAATCCACCTATAGTATGTATAAAATTCTTGGAGAATCATTCTTATCAATTGGTTTGAATTAAGATATTACTTGTTTACCGTGCTGTCAAGCTCTAGATGATAGTGGGATAAAGGCTCATATTTGCTTGTATTTCACTTATACACATATTCACACAAAGTGCACTATTTAGACCATTGTGGTGTGCAATTTATTGCTTTTGTTGGGGGTAATTAAGCACATGGTGCTCCCCTGCTTGTTTTTATGTAATGTTTTCTATTGTTTATGTGTGTGGGAGGTGTGCTCCAGGCCATATCGTTGTTGTGCATGTGGGAAAATCCCCATTGTTTCTTTAGTCTTTCGTGTAGGAATCACACGGTCATGCATTTTTCTTTATGCATGGTTGAATCAAACCGTGCAATGCCTACAACTCTGTTTTTTGATGATCTGTCCTGGGTCGTGTGATTTGCTCGGGAACGGGATATTTTACTCGTGTGTGACCAAATCACACAACCTCATCTTTATTTCTAAAATTTTATGTATTTATTGTCTATGGGTTTTCTTCACGCATGGTTGGATTCAACCATGAGCGAATAAAAACACACGATCTTCCATTTTTGCCTGATTTTCAATGTTTTATCACTAACTGTGCGACTTGTTCTCGCATGGGTTGTTTTTCCTATACGTGTTAAAAAAATGCACGGTCTTCTCCTATATCAAGCTGGGGGAGTTCTGCACTATTATTATCACATGATTCACGCACGGTCATGCATTAGACTATGTGTGTCTTATTTTCTGACTGTTTACTATTTAAACTGCAGGACTTCACCTTATTTAGGGACTTCTCCATTTTTACCATACAGAGAGCTCCAATTCACTCCTTTTCGCTGCTCCATGGCTGCCAACCTTTGTGAGGCCTTCCGGCCATATTCCTCTTGAAGATCAAAGGCTAGGAGATCCTCTTGGCCTCTTCCATCGATCGATTGCTCCCAAGGGTGATTTCAAGTCATTTCTTGTTGTCCTAGTGAAGTTCTCTGGCAAGATCGTGGCCGAAGATAAGTTGACGGAGAAGACAGGTAATATAGAAGAAGGTGACAACTCTTTTGTACCCCAGATGACAGTTGGAGCCCGAGCACGAACAAAGATTGACAACCCTAGATTCTGGTCGTGAACCATCGACGATTCTCCGTCCTTTGGTTGTAATCTCACTCCCTTCATGTATTGTCGCTTTACTCTAAATTCCTTGGTTGTTTGTGCGCATGTTTGGTAAACCCGAATTGCTATTTAATTTGTTTCATGTCTATGTGATTTATCCTTGTGGTTTGTGAAAATGAGGGGCACCTCCACCTTGTCGTCCCCCATCGCGAGCAAGGTTGCACAAGTTTTTGCTAGTGGTGTGCAATGTGAGGAGGTACTTATGATCATCATTCCACCAATTTGAGCCATTCCCTCCGCAAGCCTTCTCGTCCACCTGCCTACAAAAGTAGTGCATCGCAGCCTGCATAACTTCCATCCACCCTGCAAAGGGGTGCTTATGACCCGCATTAGTATAGTTAGTATTTCTTTTGATTTTGCTATACCAAATCCAAGCTCTTGTTTTAGTTTATTTTTTATAATTAGTTTTCCGAATAATTAAATCGCATGCCCCATCCTGTGTTCCTTTAGAGATCAATAATTGGGGAGTTACTCCCGCATTTTATTTCACTTTAGCAACTGGTGTACTTGCCATTTGTGCATCATGTTTGTTGTGTCGTTGTCGGGTAACGCAGTTGGCATTGTGACTCTGTTATTTGTAAAAGTAGTTGTAAGGGTTTTTTCTTTTCTTATTTATTCATTTATTCCCTTTTCCTTTATTCTAATCTAGGATGCTTGAGTTGTATTTATTTTGGTATACTACCATGCACAGTAGTTTTCTGGTAATTCTGGCTACCTTAGCATTATGTGTGCTGGGTTTAATATATGGTGTCATTGGTGCGGAGATACCCGTCATGCTAGTGATAAATTCCCAACAGGAGATGATGTCTCAAGTTCTCAGGGATCAAGATATTGGGCACCGACATCGTATGGTACCTCATACACTGTGTGTTGGATCCCTAGTTTGATTTGGTATAGGTTCACTAAGTTAGGATCATCTGACCCAACATGTATAGCCAGGGTCATGGTTATGTCTTAGAGTATAGGTCAAGTCCTTAGAGTCAACACTATATGGACCAGCCATCAACAGACTACATAAAGACTCAAGACTTAGAGAAATATCAAAGACTTAGAAAATGAGTTCGACGTTCGTCGAACTCATGTCGACGAAAGTCATGCTCAGCTCGACAATCTTAGAGATAATTCTCTGAGCTGAGCTCGACGAACTTGGGACTCAGGTCGACGATCTATGGACACTAATCCAACATTTCAAGTCCAGAATTTCTCTGAACTCCACTAGACGAACTTGGTATTCAGGTCGATGATCTATGGGTATTATATTTCAACATCTTATTCCAGAAATAAGTAAATATTCTAAGTCCAGGATCATACTCCAGTCGACGAATTCACCTTCTCAGCTCGACGAACTTAGACCACATTCCTGGCAAGACTTATCTAGCAGTTAGAAGTTCTCAGGTTGACGAATCAAGTTCTCAAGTCGACGATTTCTGGCAACTCCACTTCAACACATCATTCCAGACACATCTAGGATATTCTAAGTCCAGAAACACTTTGCTGAACTCGAGTCAACGAACTTAGATTATCAGCTCGACGAACTTCAAGCACAAAATTGGCAAGGTTCTGGAGAAAGCAGTTATCTGTTCTGCGGTAGACGATCTTGGATCTCAGCTCGACAAACAACCATTATCTGGTCGACGAACTTGACTTCATAGCTCGACGAACTTTGGACCCAGATCGACGAATTCTGTGAAGAACCAGACTTAGTTATTTTCATTCATCTCTCCTTATTCTATGACAAGAATTCTTGAGTAACCAATGCTAAAATATTCTCTGAATATTACCGTTAGAAGCAAGTATTGATTACGGTCTTCATCAGGATTATTGGTTGCCATTTTTCAATGACACAGTTGGGGAAATCATTCAATGCAAAATATTCTCTAGGCCGTCAGCAATGAATGCAGAAGAATTTCAAAATTCAAAAGGAAGATAATATGGAAAATACAAAAAGGGATTTTCCATCTCTTTCTTGTACACACAATGTTAGTTTGTTAATTAAGGATCAAGAATATTCTGCTGCTCTCTCTCGACAGCACTCTGAGACAAAAAGAAATAGAAAGCTGATACAGAAAAAGAAGCCCTAACCAGAGAAAGAACATCAAGCTGAAGAAGAAGAAAACAGCCAATCCAAATCAAGAGTCTTCTTCTGTCTTCTGTCAGGATTCTTCAAAGGACAACAACTACAATATCTATCAAGAAGTTCCTGGAGCTTATCTGGTCAAGGTAACAATTTGAAGGCCTATCACCCTGCAGTAAAGCTCCAACTTCCTGAACCATTCTACATCTCAGGGGGAGCCTTTGCTAACATCAAATCCACAAAAGTCTTCTCAGTTGTACTTTGAGAAAGAGAAGACAAAATCAATCTCGCATCCCCCACTGTATAAAGGGTTCTTAACTCCCTTCAAAAGTTATCACTGGTTGTAAGTCACCTGATCAAAAGACTTGAGGTTTCATTTTTGAGCACCTGATCAAAAGCTCATTTGTGTCAGGCACCTGATCAAAAATCTAAGTGGATTCCAACCAGGGTGGTAGAAGAGTGGATGTACTCAGGTTGGGTAACCATTATAAATTTCTTGTGTTGTCTGGTTGCTCTTTTCTTTTGTTTGTTGCTGTGGCTGTGCTAGTTAGGATAACTATGTTTGTGTTTGTTTATTTTCTGCAGCACCTGTGGTAGATTCACTTAACCTAGGATAGTTTAATTCATAAGTTTTATTTGTAGCAAAAAGTCTTAAAAATCTAAAGGTACTCTATTCACCCCCCCCCCCCTCTAGAGTATTCCTGATCTAACCCCTCACTTTCATTTGGTATTAGAGCCTTGATTCCCTTGGTTGAACAAGCTAATCCTTGAACCAAAGATCCTGAGTTAGATCTATATTTTCATTTTTATTAGATATTCGCACACAGCTTGGCACAGAACAAAGACTATGCAACCACCAGACCTCCAGTTTGCAACCTAAATAGGTTTGCCATCTGGAAGGAAAGAATCAAGTTATATATGAACTCTATTGATGAGGATATTTTCAATTCCATTGCGACAGGTCCTCCTCAACCATCTGCCTCCACCTCTACAGAAACATCCAGCAACAATGCAGTTCCACCACCTGAGTGGACTGAGGCCCAGAAGAACGCAAAAATTGCTGATGCCGAAGCCATGAATATTCTGGCCCAAACAATGTCAGATGACATTTTTCAAAAAGTGGCTGAATGCACATCAACCAAAGCCATCTAGGATTCCCTCAATCAAATGATGGCTAGATCTGTTGATGAAAGAAAGGAAAGGAGATCCAATCTCATATCCCAATATGAGAATTTCAAGAAGGAGGAAGCTGAATCAGTAGCAGACATGTACAATAGGTTGAGCTCAATCATCAATGAGCTGAAAACTTTGGACAAGGACATCACCCTCACATAGGTGAATGATAAAATCCTTATATGCTTCCCAAGCTCATGGGATTCAAGGATCTGGCCCATCAAGGGGGCTAGGAGCTTGAATGAGATTTCCACTAAATCTCTTTTAGGAAAGCTTAAGTCATATGAGCAGCTTATGAAATCCAGAGAAGTAGCTGAGCAAAGAACACCTCCACAAGTAAGGAAGTAGCACAATATTGCATTCAAAGCTGCTGAGGAGACAGAGACTCCAATAATGAATGAAGAACTGATGTCTCTCTTTGTCAAGAGATTCTATAAGATGATAAGGAAAGACTTCAGAAGAAAGTCATCCAGACAGTATGAAAAGCCAAGGTATGATAAAACCCCCACTAAAGAAGTGGTGTGCTTTGGCAGCAAGAAACCTAGACACTTCCTCTCAGAGTGTTCAGAGACTCAAAAGAAGGAGAAGAGAAGAGAGAAGGATACAACAAGATAGCAAAGCAGCAGGCCATCCTCCAGCAGACACAAGAAGAAGAAGAAAGGCTTTGTAGCTGAAAGCTGGAGTGAAACAGAAGATGAATCCTCATCTTCCAACTCCAGTTAAGAAGAAGAGGGGGCAAGTGCCAAAGAAGTATGCCTCATGGCCATTAATGCCTCTAGGAGCCAATCAGATGAAGATGCATTTGACAATGAAGAAGCTTCAGAATCTGAAGCTGACCAGGTATTTTCTTCTTTTGATTATAACTATGATTCATTCAAATCTGAATTTAAAATCATGTGCATAGATCTAATAAATTCAGAAAAAGAAATTAAGACACTTAGGGAAAAACTAGGAAACCAAGAAAATGTTATTTCTGAAAATAATAGGTTAAAGGATGAATTAAATTTAGCTAATGAACAAATTATCCTGTTAAAGACTGAGTTATGTGAGGCTAAACAACTTGAGGAAACTCTCAATGGGAGAAGCCTCAAGCCGATGGACATTACAAGAACTATCAATGCCAGACTAAATGGGAAGCTGGGCTTGGGTGCTTAATCATGTTTGCCCCCCATTCTTAAGAAGAATATTTTGACAATTCCCATTAAATTTGTTTCTGCTAAGGGGAAAGAGATAATAACTAATAAACAAATCACAGAAGAAATGCCAAACCTTAAAAATCAAAATAACAGAAACCAGAAAACATGTAAAAACAAAGTTTAGCAAATTTCGTTGAACTCAGATCGATGAAATATGACAAGTTCGTCGAACACTAGTCGACGAACTCTGAACGCAAACTTAAGCTATAATTATTTGTCTAACTGCGATCGATGAACTTTGTATGGTTTGTCGAGTGGAGATCGATGAACGTGGGGCACAGAAAATTACTATGTTCATTCTCTGGGCAGAGATCGACGATCTCATCCTAATTCGTCGAACTCTGGTCGACGAACTCATAATATTTCGTCGAATCCAGAAAGACTTAATAAAAGTTATGACTATAACAACAATTCTATTAAATCCAGAAAACCAATTAATCCATTAGCTGATTGGATAATTTCACCCAGAAGATATCATCCATTAGGATATAAATCTCAACCAGAATTTTTTGTGATATCTAGTTTTTCATATCAACAATATAAATGACCCAAGGTAACTTGGGTCAAGAACAACTAACTGTTTTTACTCAGGAAAAGGGTTGTCCAGTGATTAATCAAACCTGGTACCTAGATAGTGGATGCTCCAAACACATGACTAGCAGCAAAGACGGTTTAATCAACTACAAGTCCAAGCTGGGACCAAAGGTAATCTTTGGTGATTCAAAATGTGGCCAGTCAGAAGGTTATGGAGACGTGAAAATTGGATTAGTCACCTTCAAGAAAGTGACTTATGTAAGGGGACTCAAACATAACCTCATCTCCATAAGTTAATTATGTGATGAAGGTTATCAGGTACATTTCAACTCAACTTCTTGCTCTATTTCTGATAAAGAAAAACAAATTGTTTTAATTGGAAATAGACAAGGAAAATTTACTTAGCTGATTTTCAGTCTGCCAAGTCAGATATCTGCTTACTTAATATAGTTAGTACTCAGAATGAACTATGGCATAAACTGTTAGGTCATGTTAACATGAAAAATATTGCTAGGGTATCAAAAGACAACCTTGTGAGAGGTCTATCTTCTGGTCCCTACAAGAAGGAAGGTCTTTGCAAGGCTTGTCAACTAGGCAAGAAAACTAAATATAGCTTTAAATCAGTAAATAAAAGTGATTCACCTAGGATCTTGTACTTGCTACACATGGATCTCTTTGGACCCATTGTTGTACAAAGCCTAGGAGGGAAATTCTATACCTTAGTTCTTGTAGATGACTTCTCAAGGTTCACTTGGGTATTCTTTTTGAGATCTAAGTCAGATACCTTTAAAGTTCTTATAGATTTTCTCAGGACCATACAGATTGAGTACTCTACTCATGTTGCATTGATCAGAAGTGTTCATGGTACAGAGTTTGAGTCTCTTCTTATACATGAGTTCTGTGAGAAGGAAGATATCAGGCACAGCTTCTCAGCTCCTAGAACTCCCCAACAAAATGGGGTAGCTGAAAGGAAAAATAGGACCCTAATTGAAGTTGCAGGTACATTGCTTGCAGATGCTTACATGCTCCTATACTTTTGGGCAGAGGCTGTAAGCACAATAAATTATGTCCTGAATAGAAGTTTGATACATAAACTGAAGAATAGGACTCCCTATGAATTACTTAAAGGGAAGAAACCTAAAATCATCTATTTTAAAGTATTTGGTTGTATATGTTATATACATAATAACAACAAAAAATATATTAGAAAGTTTGAAGCTAAGGCTGAAGAGGGAGTTTTTATAGGATATTCCCAAGTAAGCAAAGCTTATAGGGTATTTAACAAATCCTCCTTGAAAATTGAAGAGTCTATACATGTAACATTTGATGAGGCTAACATGTCTTGCAAGGAGAAAGAGAATTCTACCAAAAACACTTTACAGGTACCTCACTTTTGTGAGAATTTGGATGGACTAAGCCTCACCCAAGAGGCCCCAGCACATCCTTCTCCATAGGTTGATGAAGACAGTGAAGAAGAAGAGTTGGAAGAAATTCAACCTCATCCAACAGCAAATATAATTCCACAAGAGGAATTAATTAAAAATGTTATTGCTGAACCAACTCCACCAACTGATCTTGTCACACTAAGGGATCACCCTAGATCTCAAGTGATTGGAGACATGTCAGTAGGTGTACAGACAAGGCATCAACTCAACCAAGATTTTATGCATGCGTATTTTATCTCTCAGGTTGAACCTCAATCTATACATGATGCTGGGCAGGATCCCCACTGGATCATTGCTATACAAGAGGAACTAAATTAATTTGAGAGATGTAGAGTTTGGGATTTGGTTCCAAGACCCCAAGACTACCCAGTCATTGGAACCAAATGGGTATACAAAAATAAACTGGATGCCCAAGGTACAATTGTGAGGAACAAGGCTAGGCTTGTTGCTCAAGTATACATGCAAGAAGAAGGCATAGATTATGGTCAAACCTTTGCACCAGTTGTAAGGTTAGAGGCCATCAGAATTTTTCTAGCCTATGCTGCCTACAAGAAATTCAAGGTTTATCAGATGGATGTGAAGAGTACATTTCTGAATGGAGTACTTAAAGAAGAGGTTTATGTTGAACAACCTCTAGGTTTTGTCTCTCCAACTCATCCTTATCATGTATTTAAATTGCATGAAGCTCTTTATGGTCTAAAGCAAGCTCAAAGAGCTTGGTATGAGACCGTATCTAGCTTTTTGATAGAGCATAAATACATTAGAGGCATAGTAGATAAAACACTTTTCACTAGACACCATAAGGACCAAACATTGTTAGTACAAATTTATGTGGATGACATCATATTTGGGTCTACTGATTCCAAATTATGCAAGAGGATCTCTGACCTCATGCATTCTAAATTTGAAATGAGTAGCATGGGTGAGCTCTCCTACTTCCGTAGTCTCCAAGTGAAGCAGCTCTCTGATGGCATCTTCATCTCCCAAGCTAAATATGCTAAAGAGCTTATAAAGAAGTTTGGGATGGCTGATTCCTCAGCAAATAAAACACCCATGGCTACAAATGATGTAATAGACTCTGATGCACATGGGAAACCTGTGGATCAGAAACTATATAGGTGCATTGTTGGGTCCCTACTATACCTTACAGTAAGCAGACCTGATATTATGTTTGACACATACCTTTGTGTTAGGTTTCAGGTGAACCCTAAAAAATCTCACCTAATTTTCTTAAAAAGAATTTTGAGATATATAAAGAGTTGTCCTAGTCTAGGCCTATGGTATCCAACTGAGTCAGAATTTGAGTTAACTGGATACTCAGATGTTGACTTTGTAGGATGCAGGGTGGACAGAAAAAGCACCTCAGGTACTTGCCAGTTCCTTGGGATGAGATTAGTGTCTTGGTTCTGTAAGAAACAATCATCTATGTCCACTTCAACTGTTGAAGCAGAGTACATTACAGCTGGCAGCTACTGTTCACAGATGTTGTGGATTCAGAATCAACTACTGGACTATGGTCTCAACTTAAATAATTCAACTTTATTCTGTGATAACACAAGTGCTATAGCCATAGCACAAAATCCAGTCCATCACAGTAGGACTAAGCATATAGACATTAGGCATCATTTCATTAGAGAGTGTGTAGACAAAAACAAAATTAAACTTGTTTATATCTACACTGATTTATAAAGAGCTGATATATTCACCAAACCTCTGGATGAGAGAAATTACTTGTTCTTTATTAATCAGCTTGGAATGATCAATGGAGAAGACTTAGTTTAGTTTTTGTCTGTACTCGACGAATTTTCCAAAGTTCGTCGAATGGAGTTCGACGAACTGGGCAGTGTTCTTGAGATATTTGTCGAATGGAGTTCGACGAACTCTCTGTGAGTTAAGTTGTTTTCGTTGAACGGAGATCGACGAATCTACTTCAGAAAACTTTTGTCGAATGGAGCTCGACGAAATGTATTCAAATCTTCAGACTGAGCTCGACGAATTGTTTAACTCTAAATTATTTCGTCGACCTCAGATCGAAGAATTTTTTTAATTTTCGTGGAACGGAGTTTGTCGATTCATATTCTGGAAAACCTTATATCTAGGTTTTCTTCGACCTCCGTCCCGCGCTTTCAGTTCCTTTGCGCTTGATCTTTGCTTTTCTCTTACAGGTGCTCTAATGGTGATTCAAGCAGGAACTCTTGCCGCAATGAAATTTCACGTAGGGTTTGATGTCGATTTCGACTCATTCCAGCATTCAGACCCAATCTTCCTAGGAATCATGCAACTACTTGAAGACCAATAATTAAAGAATCTACTGTCGACTAGAATCAAGATATCTGCCACAGAAATCAGGGAATGGGTGAATACTTCTTCTACCACAGATGATAACACCATGTCTGGAACAATCGCGGGTAATGCTGTTTCTCTCACTCCCGCCATTTTAACAGAAATATTTTGCTTAAGTAATGGTGAAGAGGATTTAGAAATGGATACTGAAGAGTATGATGAGATGCTAAGTCTAATGGGTTATTCTGGACAAACCCCTAACAAATTGTGAAGAAGCATCTTTCTGCTGAATTCAAATTCTTAGCAGACATTGTAGGCAAAGTCATGCTAGGCAAGCACACTGTACACGACTATATAACTAGGCACCAATTTCTGGTTATATGTGTAGTGGTGAACAAGAAAAGGGTGAACTGGGCACAGATCATGTTTGATCTTATTAATTAAAAAAATAATAAAAAGGAAGTCAGTTTTGAAAGGATCCTGGGGATCTTCTTGAAAGAAAAAGCTGTTGAATCCCTGGTCTCCCTGACCATATTCATTAATGCCAACAAAAGGCACACTTGTGCCCTGTTTGGCAGGTGGGAGAGGACCATCACAAAGCCATCTAAGGCTTCCTCCTCTACCACCAAAGCTTCTGAAAGTACAAGGGCTGATCCAGCCACTCCCCACCCTTCTGAAGAAATCACTCATACACCTCCATCACTTCCAGCAACCCAACCTCAACTTCCCTCCACAGTCCACACTATAGCTCAAACTCCCACACCTCCATCATCCACCATACATACATATCCAACTCATACTCATCTTCCTACCCCACCTCCATCTCAATATGATACACCATCTCCATCACCACCTTCATCTCCTCTTCTACCCCACTTGTCCTCCATACAATCTTTCAATCTACTATCATCTCCCCTCAATACTCCTTCTCCTCAAAATGAATCCCTACCAGATATTCAAATGTGAGATGCTCCATCTTCCACTCCACCACCTACTTCCATCACTATATCTGCTTCCATACTAGCACATTCTGCCACACCATCTACAACTCTACCATTGGATCCCTCCATCACTACTTCTCTTATTGCACTGCATACTCCCCTTCTCAAAAATCTTATAGCAGAGGCTATTTCGCCTCTTGCTACTTCTATATCCTCCCTTGCTGCTCAAATAAATGCTCTCTCTGCTTCCCCCTCTTCAGTTAGGGGCCTGGCTCCAGTTTGCACTAAAACCAGGCAGGGGGAGATACTTGATGAAGAAGAAGCAGTAGAAGTATCCCCAGCAATAGCAGTAACAGCAGCAACAGCAGTACCAGCAGCAGCAACAACAGTATTAACACCATAAGAAACAGTAGCAGGTGCTGATCAAGAGTTACTAGATTTAATTAATTTTATTGAGTCTGATATGAACTTGGATGAGCCTATGTTGGCTGAGTAAATAACTATTGGTGATTACATTATTAATCTCACAGTAGATCTATTCAATTTATTGAAAGTTTTTTGATACAGCTTATTTCCACACACTTCCAGAAGACAGCATTAAGCCATTAATGGCTATAGTACCATACACCTCCCCCAAAAGCCCCAAGGTTGCCAAGCAACTTAAGGCTACCTTTGTTATTCCTGAAGCTCCAGCCATTCCATATCCACCCAGAGCTATTTCCCCCATCAGTTCATCTCCTCCCGCTCCTATTTTTGTCATGGATGATTCCCCCATGCCTGATCTTGAATCTTTGATCATGGTTGATATAGAGGAAGAAAATATGACAGTTGCTGAAAGCACTGTTATGTATAGCTCTACAGCTCCTGCTCCTGCTCCATTTGCAGCTCCTCCTCCAGTTACCTCCCAGCCCGAGAAACCTGAAATATCTGTTGAAGCCTTAAAAGCACTAAATGCATTATATGATAATCCACAAGACTTTTCTGATGATGATTAGGATGAAGATGAGGACTCAGATGAGGATCCCAAGAAAAAGAAAGTTTCTAAGAAAAGGAAAGCTCCTCCACCTCCTGCTCCAAAGCCTAATCCACCCAATAACACTTCATACTATATATTGCAGAAGATCACTCCTTATAAGGGAATGCTTGCTTGGATGGGGTTGTCTAAGAATGAATAAAAAGAGAGAAAGAAGAGAAGGAGATATTCACCTCCTCCTACTCAAAGATATAGAAAGGACTCTCCTCCACCTCCTCCTCCAGCTGCTGGTGCTTCTAGTCCTTCAGCTCCAAGGCCTACTCAGTTTCAAACTTATCAAAGACATTACAGTAGGTCCTCATCCTCAGGAAGTAGCCAGCAAATACAGTATTCTTCAAGCAAGCAGCACCAACAACAACAGTAGCACCATCAATAACAAAAATAGCAACAACTCCCTGAACATCAAAAAGCTGAAAGCTCCAACAGACCTGCATCCCCTATACCTTTTGAAGATCCTGAAATAGCTACAACAACAAGGATGGCCAGTTTCCAGGAACTGGTTGGCCTTTCCATGATCAACAAAGCTAGCGCTAAAGGGAAGGATACATCTGAGTACACAATAATGTCCAAGTATAGGAAGGAAGAACTGAACAGGTTTGCTAAAGCTAATATATTTTTCAATATTGATGACAATATGAAACTGTATCCAGAAGCAGTAGTGCCCAGGGCTACATCTCTAAAAATCATAGGGGCTGCTGACATGACTATGACAAAGGTGCAAGCTGCTGATCCCAACAGGGAAATTATATTCACTCAGTCTGGAGAGAAAGGCAAAGAGGAGAAGCAAAAGGAGAAAAAGCAAAAGAAATGATACTTGAACTTTCTTTAATATTTCTGAGTTAGTTTGAAAACTGCTATTTATATTTCCTAATACAAAGCATATTGTATATATATCTGCTGCATATACTAAATTTTTCTGCCAAATATATGTTTTCCTGCTTTGTAAATTTTTGTTTCATTATGAGTCTGTAATTAGTGACCTCACCCAAATAGGGGGAGATTGTTGGATCCCTAGTTTGATTTGGGCTAGGTTCACTAAGTTAGGATCATCTGACCCAACATGTATAGCCAGGGTCATGGTTATGTCTTAGTGTATAGGCCAAGTCCTTAGAGTCAACACTACATGCACCAGCCATCAACAGACCGTATAAAGACTCAAGACTTAGAGAAATATCAAAGACTCAAAAAATGAGTTCGACGTTCGTCGAACTCAGGTCGACAAAAGCCGTGCTCAGCTCGACGATCTCAGAGACAATTTTCTGAGCTGAGCTCGACGAACTTGGGACTCAGGTCGACCATCTATGGACACTAATCCATCATTTCAAGTCCAGAATTTCTCTGAACTCCACTCGATGAACTTGGTATGAACTTGGTATTCAGGTCGACGATTTATGGGTATTCTACTTCAACATCTTATTCCAGAAACAAGTAAATATTCTAAGTCCAGGATCAAACTCCAGTCGACAAATTCATCTTCTCAGCTCGACGAACTTAGATGACATTCCTGACAAGACTTATCTAGCAGTTATAAGTTCTCTTGTCGACGAATCTAGTTCTAAGGTCGATGATTTCTGGCAACTCCACTTCAACACTTCATTCCAGAGACATCTAGAATATTCTATGTCCAGAAACACTTTGCTGAACTCCAGTTAACAAACTTAGATTATCAGCTCGACGAACTTCATGCATAGAATTGGCAAGGTTCTGGAGAAATTAGTTGTCTATTCTGCGGTCGACGATCTTGTATCTCAGCTCGACGAACAACCATTATCTGGTCGACGAGCTTGACTTCACAGCTCGATGAACTTTGGACCCAGATCGACGAATTCTGTGAAGAACCAGACTTAGTTATTTTCATTCATCTCTCCTTATTCTATGACAAGAATTCCTGAGTAATCAATGCTAAAATATTCTCTGAATATTGCCATTAGAAGCAAGCATTGATTACTGTCTTCATCAGGATTATTGGTTGTCGTTTTTCAATGGGACAGTTGGGGAAATCATTCAATGCAAAATATTCTCCAGGCCGTCAGCAATGAATGCAGAAAAATTTCAAAATTCAAGAGAAAGATAATATGGAAAATACAAAAAGGGTTTTTCCATCTCTTTCTTGTACACACACAGTCAGTTTGTTAATTAAGGATCAAGAATCTTCTGCCGCTCTCTCTCAACAGCACTGATGCATGTAAATCGGCAAGTGCACCGGTCGCACAAGTAATAAAATTTGTTAATAAATCCCCGAATGTCGGACTCTTGAGGAATGCAATTAACATAGAGCGGCGACAGTTCAGAAAATATCGTTATGAGGGTTATACTTAGAAAAGATTAAAAAGGGGTCTTGTGAGATTGTGGTTTCTTGATCTAATAAACTAATTAAGGCTATGCGGGTCGAATGCACCACTTCGCAAGGTGAGGTGAGTGTATCGGCCGCGATGCCGAACTTCGGTTGGGCGAGTGGACGGAAAGCTAATGGATGGAAGTGTTCTTGTGCGGAGTGCAATCAGGTGAAACAAGGGTATGGAGTGGATGTGGAGTGGGTGAGGCGCATTCACAAGACACAACTCAAAAGCAAATAAAAACTACAAACATCCACTTATATATAGAGTAGAAAATGTAGTTCATTACAATATCAAATCATTCCATACAATGGAGGAAGGGGAAGATGAGTAAACCACTAGATGGTGAAGGTCCACCGCAGGTCGTGGCCGGAATAGCGAGTTGTCAATCCGCTTCCGGGCTCAGTCCGAGGAGGCTTCCGGTACCAACGAGCTGTCACCTCGAAGGCCTTTGACTCTGTTCTCTAGGTCGTCTTCTTCTCCAACTCCGATGGAAAGCTTGGAGTTGAGGTCATCAATGGACGGGAGCTTCGCCGGAGGGTTTGGAAAGCTTTATAAACACTGGCTACGGACTCCCGATGAAGGTGGAGGTGGATGGAGCAGCTGGAGAAGTCGAACAGCACTTCCCGTGCACTCTTCGATCGCAGAAATGACTTGTGTTCCCATAAATCACGGAGCAGGCCCTTAAATACGGAGGCAGAATAAGCAGAGCGCACGATCAGTGGCGCACGAATAGTGGTCGTGCGCACTGTCGGTCGATGATTGTGTGCAATTTCCAACTAAACCTGCAACTTGGACAGAAACATCAGCAGATATGCGCACGATCAGTGGCACACGACTGCTGGTCGTGCGCACTGAATCCATTGATCGTGCGATTGGCTAATACAGAACTGGGGAAAAGGAGAATGTAATGCGCACGATCAGTGGCGCACGATCAGTGACGCACGACCGGTGATCGTGTGCAGTGAGTCCAGTGATCGTGCGCAGTGTTCCTGTAGCGTCGGGGTATCCCGAGCGGTTTTGGAGCACGCACATGACCCATGCACCAGCAAAAGAGGCAAATAGGCCACCAAAAGTGCACACCACATTCTCAAGACACGGCGAGAGAACAAGTAAAACAAACGGAAATACAGAAACATATAAAGCACACAGAAAACGTGCCTAAAGTGCACTTAATCATGAAATAGTCAAATAAGCAAATATAAGCAGTTATAGCTCTCAAGTGCAGTGCTAAGACGATAAAACTGGCCCAGATGAGTCTAAAAATCTATTTGGACTCATCACACCCCCAGACATACCCATTTGCGCGTCCCACGCAAATCATTACTCCGTGGACTATAAAAACAGCTAGTTGGTTTAGAAACTTCAAAATAAAGTAGGACGAGAAATCAAATACATCATGTGCATAGAAAATAGAATAGAAAAACTTTTTAATTATACTACGGAGCTTATATTATTCGACAGAGGTAAATAAATATTGTGTCTACTTAAAATTAGAATTCTGGAGAATCGTTCGGTCATGTGTACGGAGAAAGTAGACAGGCCACTAAGGTGAGCATTGCCCAAGACCAGGGCTCGTGATCACCTCCAAAGAAATCCATCAATGCTTGGAACCATAAGCTTGCCCGTTCACACTCTCTCCATGATGCTAAGTAGACTCAAATGTGATTCAGCAGGACTTGTAGGTTTGAATGGGGCTAAGGCTAAGGTGTGGTAGTCAATGATAAACAAGGAGGCTACATGCAACTAAAGCGAGCGAACAAGAGCTAAACATAAACCGCCACTAAGAAATGCATGTGTGACACACCCCCAGACATGGCTTGAAAACCGGGTATGCACACGGCCTATCCCGACCAAAAACTAACACACAAGATGGGGATTACAATTCTCCTTGTAATAATTTTAAATTTTCTTTTTTTATTCATCTTTTTATTTTTCATTTTTCTTCTTTTTCATTCAGCAATCCCCAAATCTAAAAATTAGCAATTCATGAATTCATCTCCACATCATATGAATCCCAAATATCACAACATATCAAATTTTTGAAATCGATCAAGCTCAAGGTTTTGGTTGCGACAAAAGGGTTGGCTTTTAGGCTTTGATGAGTATAGTTGGAGCTGAAACAAAAGGAGGGTAGGCACAAATTTGGCTTCCAAGGGTCAGCTACTAGGACTAGGTATAAAAAGGCTCAAACTAGCCAAAATGATGGCCTACCTCACGCTCACACTCGACTAACCGGGCACCAATGCTTCGAGAGTAGCTTGGGGCAAGTTCTCAGTCCCCCAAAAAGACGATCCTTCCCCCTGACTCGAGCAATACGAGTCTAGTGACGGCTACACTCATCTCTACACTACCGTTCGATTACTCCAGATTCTACAATTTTAGGTAGCACAAACAAAATTTACTTTTGCAGAATAAATTTAAGTCTACGACCATGAAGAAAAAGTAATCCTATACTATTTCTATTCAAATCATGAGTACTCGATTAGGAGCACTGCATGAGTTTCGAACTACTATATCCCAAAATCCTAAGTCATCACCACTTTTTAGAGTTTACACAAAAGAAATACATTTGCCTTGAGCCGCGCGCATGGTTAAGTGCGCACTCATGTGGGTGATTCAGTGTGTGCAAGTAGTGATCATGAAATAAATAAATGCAGACTAGTATGCAATAAACTGTGCTATGTAGTGATCACAGGCAACTCCACCCACAGACTAGAATATGACAATATGAAAAAGTAAAATATGTAAATAAAAATAATGGGCTAGGGGAAGAAGTAACCATGCACAAAATTGAGCATACTGGCCGTGCGACGAGATATCCAAGTGCGGTCAAGTTGTCGTGCCTCAAAAATTCTTGCACCTGTGATTTAAATACGGATGAAAAACAAAAGATGGACACATATATATATAGAAAAAGAGCTCAAAACATAGCACAGGACCAAATGGTCCAACATGGGTTGTCTCCCGAAAGCCCTTTTGTTTACCATCCTTAAGGTGGACCAAATACCTGTATTAGCAGTTATAATAAAGAGTTCTTTGCAGTTTGAAGAAAAAGAAATAAATATAAAAGCTAAAATATATTCTTTAGATACAAAATTTGGTGAATAATGTGAAGGGGTAGCTTCAGAGTTGAGGGGTGGTCCTCATTCGTTGTTGATGCCATTGTCGATCAAGGAGTGTCGCTATCGTTTTGCTTGGGGTCGGCGAGCTGCAGGCTTTGAGATTCGCCGGTGGTTGCGCCGCCATCATATAATTTTAGTCGGTGCCCATTGACTTTGAAATTGTCTCCGCTTTTCCAGGCTATTTTGATGGCGCCAAAGGGTGAGACTCCGATCACTGTGAAGGGGCCGCTCCACAGCGATTTTAGCTTTCCTGGAAATAAGCGGACGCGAGAATTGTACATCAGGACTTGGTCTCCTGGTTGGAGTTCTTTTGGGATGATGTGACGGTCGTGCCATTTTTTTTTCTTTGTATATCCGCGCATTTTCGTATGCGAAATGCCGGAGCTCCTCTAGTTCATTTAGTTGAGAGAGGCGCTTATCTGATGCTGCTTCGATGTCCATGTTTAGTAATTTGGTTGCCCATAGCGCTTTGTGTTCTATCTCGACCGACAAGTGGCAAGCTTTTCCGTAGATTAGTTGAAAAGGGGTCATACTGATAGGGGTTTTGAAGGCGGTTCTGTACGCCCATAAGATATTGTCGACCTTCTTGTCCCACTCTTTTCTGTTGGAATGAATGGATTTTTTGATGATTCTTTTGAGCTCGCGGTTTGAGACCTCTACTTGCCCACAGGTTTGGGGATGGTAGGCAAGAGAGATTTTGTGGTGGACTCCGAACTTCTTCATGAGTTGCAAGAACGACTTGTTGCAGAAATGGCTCACGCCGTCGCTGATGATGGTACGCGGGGCGCTGAATCTGGAGAAAATGTTTTTGTGTATGAAATTCAATACGGTGTTGGCGTCACTTGCGGCGACAGCTTCGGCTTCGACCCACTTGGAAACATAGTCGACTACGAAAATTATAGAGTTTTCCGTGCGACATTGGGAAGGGTCCCATGAAGTTGATCCCCCAAACATCGAATGGCTCGCAGACGAGCATGTTATTGAGAGGCATTTCGTCCCTCTTGGAGATATTTCCTGTCCTTTGTCATTCATTGCATTTTGCGACGTATGCTTGGGTGTCTCTAGAAAGGGTTGGCCAAAATAGGCCACATTGCACTACCTTGTGTGTCGTTCTGGTGGCGCTGAAATGACCACCGGCCTCCCGGTCGTGGCAGTGTGTTAAGACGGATTCGAATTCGGTCTCGGGTACGCAGCACCTGATGATGCCGTCGTTGCAAGTACGGAATAGTAACGGGTCTTCCCAGAAATAGTATTTGGCATCAGACAGTAGTTTTTGCTTTTTCTTCGATGACAGGTTAGGGGAGACAGATTTGCAAGCGAGGTAGTTGGCCATATCTGCGTACCACGGGATTGTCGGAGTCAGCGAAAAGATGGCGAATAATCTTTCGTCCGGGAAGCAGTCGGCAATCTCGTTGCATTCACAGATGGGTGCAGCTCCTTCGGTGTCGCTCTCCAATCTTGATAGGTGATCGGCGATGACGTTCTCTACCCCTTTCTTGTCTCGGATCTCGATGTCATATTCTTGTAGTAGAAGAATCTAACGGATTAGCCGGGGCTTGGCGTCTTTCTTCTTGAATAAATACCTTAGTGCAGCATGGTCAGTGTAGACAATGACCATAGATAACACTAAGTACGAATGGAATTTTCGAAAGCGAAGATTACTGCCAATAGCTCCTTTTCCGTAGTGGTATAATTCAGTTGGGCATCGTTGAGGGTTCGGCTGGCGTAGGAGATAGTATAAAAGATTTTGTTCTTCCTTTGACCGAGCACCGCTCCGACTGCAACATCGCTTGCGTTGCACATGACTTCGAAGGGCAAAGTCCAATCTGGTGCCACCAAGATTGGAGCGGAGATGAGTCGGTCTTTGAGAGTCTCGAAGTCTTGCATACATTTTTTGTCGAAGTCAAACTGGGTGTCTTTGGCCAGCAGATTTGTGAGGGGCTTAGATATTGATGAGAAATTACTGATGAATCTTTTGTAGAGGTCGGTGTTTCCCAAGAAGCTGCGGATACCCTTGGCGGAAGACGGAGGAGGAAGATTTTTGATGATGCTGACTTTTGCTTGGTCGACTTTGAGCCCCATGTGAGAGACTTTGTGGCCTAAGACGATGCCCTCACGAACCATGAAAGGGCATTTTTCCCAATTCAAGATGAGGTTTGTATCTTCGCACTGTTTTAGAGCTTTGGGTAGATTCGCGAGGCAGGAATCGAAGTGTTCCCGAAAAGGGAAAAGTCGTCCATGAAAACTTCTATAAAGTCTCTGATCATGCCACCGAAGATGGCTATCACGCATCGCTGGAAGGTTGCTGGGCCGTTGCACAATCCGAATGGCATTCTCCTGAACGCGAAGGTGCCGGATGGGCACGTGAATGTCATTTTGTCTTGGTCGTCGGGGTCAACTGTGATTTGATTGTATCCTGAATACCCGTCGAGGAAATAATAGTATTCCTGAACGGCCAATTTTTCCAGCATCTGGTCGATGAAGGGTAGCGGGAAGTGATCTTTGCGTGTAGCCTCATTCAGTTTCCGGTATTCTATGCAGACTCGCCACCCGGTGACCACGCAGGTGGGTAATAATTCATTCTTTTCGTTGGCCACCACGGTAATCCCGCCCTTTTTGGGCACCACTTGTACTCGGCTTACCCATTTACTGTCGCTGATTGGGTAAATGATACCCGCATCAAGCAATTTTATTACTTCTTCCTGTACCACTTCATACATCTTGGGGTTCAGTCTCCTTTGAGGTTGTGCCGATGGTTTGTATTGATCTTCAAGAGAAATCTTGTGCATGCAAAATGCCTGGCTGATCCCTTTTATGTCGGCTAATGATCGTCCAAAAACATTTTTGTATTTCTTTAAGACATCGACCAGGGCGAGTTCATTGTCGGTGGAGAGGGATGCGAAGATGATGACCGGGCATGTTGTGCCTTCCTCTAGGAAAGCGTATTTCAGGGATTCGGGCAGCGGCTTCAGAGTTGAGGCAGTGGGTGTGATGGTAGATGCGATGAAAGGTTCTTTGTTCGGATGCGGGGTTCTCGGGACATTAGTTTGGATGGTTTTGTCAGGTGCATCTTCCTCTTCCCACGCTGGCTCTGCTTAGTCAAGAATAATTTTGCTGTGCATGTTTGGCTCGTCTATCAAATCAGCTTCTTCACAATTGGTGATTCTGAGATGTTTGGGAGGTTCATGGACGTTGAAAGAAATCGATTCTTCCCCCAGGCTTAGGGTTAGCTCTCCTTGGTCAACGTTGATAATGGCACGGGCTGTGGCGAGGAAGGGTCGTCCTAGGATTATAGGTACTTTGGGATCGGCCATCATGTCGAGGATGACAAAATCTGTTGGGAAGGCGAGGTTGTTGACCATGATAGTGAGGTATTCGACTATCCGGCCGGTTTTTTTATCGATCTTGTTGGGTACATTGGTCAAATGTACCTGATTTGAAGAAGCCTCACCCAACTCAATGATATACATCATAATGTATTTGATGTATGTTTGAGTTACTTGTGCAGGTTAAGAAATCACTGGACTGAAGCAAAAAGTTTCTAAGTTCATGTGTCGACACCCAGAGGGAAAGTGTCGACACTTAAGAAAGCTTGTGTCGACACCCAGACAAGCAGTGTCGACACTTGGAGTCATTATGTCGACACCTGGGATGCAGAGTCGACACCAGACAGAAAGTGTCGACACTTGGAGCTGTGTCGACACTCAGTGAAGAAAAGTGCAGACAGAAAGTGTCGACACAAGGAGGTGTGTCCACACCCAGTGAAGCTGTGTCTACATCAGAAAGTGTCGACACTTGGAGCTGTGTCGACACTCAGCAAAAGTCTGCAGAGTCTAAGTACAAGTGTCGACACTTAACATAATGTGTCGACACTATGCAGAAGAGTCAGCACTTGAAGCATGTGTCGACACTCAACACAATGTGTCGACACTCAACAGAAGAGTCAACATTTGAAGTATGTGTCGACACCCAGAACAATGTGTCGACACACAGCTAAAGACTCAACACTGGAAGAAAGTGTCGACACATGGAGCTGTGTCGACACTTAGCAAAGAACAAAAAGAACAACAAATTATTCTAAGTACAAGTGTCGACACTATGGGAATGTGTCGACACTCAGCTGAAGTCTCAACAACAAGGAGGTGTGTCGACACAAGGAGCTGTGTCGACACTCAGCAAGATTCAACATAAAAGACTATGTGTCGACACCAAGAAGCAGTGTCGACACTTGACAGATTCAACACAAGAAGATGTGTCGACACAAAGGAGATGTGTCGACACATAGAAGAATTCAGCAAAAGCTAGAAGAACAAGTACTTGTGTCGACACTCAATTTCAGTGTTGACACATGCAGAAGAATCTGTGTCGAGACATACAAGGAATTGTGTCGACACCTTGTAGACTTGTGTCGACACTTACACAACATGTGTCGACACTTGGACTATAAGTGTCGACACTTAAAGACTGAAAGTCTCGACACTTACAGACAGTTAGAGATTTTCAAGAAGTGACTGGATGATTTGACAGATGTCGTTCCAGCCGGTCTACAGCACCTGTCAGAGATATCAGAAGTCAGTTATGGACCGGTCCAGCCGGTTACCATGAAGAAAGCCTATAAATAGGCACCTACAGTTTACAGAAACTGTTGTTCAGTTTTGTTGAAGTTGTTGAAAGAAGTTCAAAGTTGTTGAAAGTGGTTAAGAGTTGTTGAAGTAATTATTGAAGTAATACAAAGTGAATCAACACAAGAAGATCTAGCAGTTCAATTGCAGATCTAAGAAGTTGGAGAGAGAGGGCTCCATCCAAGAAATCAGCCTTTGGAACTAGGCTGAGAAGAAGGATTCAGATTCAGTCTGGATCTTAAGTGGCAGAGGTCAAGGAACAACTGCAGAGGATTCAGTCTTATTCAGTTCTACTCAAGAAGCTTTGAAGAAAGCTAAGTCAGGGTGAATCCAGCTGAGTTCTTCCAAGAACTCATCAAGAATCTCTCAACTCCCCTCCTTTAATTCTGAGTTGTAAAGATATTATTTGTATTACATTTTTAACTTGTAGGATCCATTGGATCTGAGTGATTGTAAGCCTATATTTATAAAGGCTGAGGGTAGGGCTTGTTTGCCTGAGTGTAGGAGATAGAGATCTCTGAGTGTAGGCCTTGTTGGCTGAGTGTAGGCCTTGGTTGGCTGAGTGTAGGCCTTGATTGGCTGAGTGTAGGCTTTGGGATAAAGCTGAGTTGTAAGGCTTTGGGCCTGAGGTGTAGGAACCAATTTGGGTTCTGAGACAGTGCAGGAGTTTGGCCGAATCTAGTACACTGCTAGATAGGCGAAGGGGGAAAGTGGATGTACCCATATCTTGGGGAACCACTATAAATCACTGTGTGCTGTACTGTGCTGAAATTGTTGCTGTGTATGCTGTGATAAACTAGTTAGTTTACTGTGATATAACTGATTGCTGCCAATAAAGTTAAAAAAGGATTAGGTCACCTATTCACCCCCCCCCCCCCTCTAGGTGTTTAGGTACCATATCTTTCAAGTGGTATCAAAGCCAGGTTCCTCAAAACAAGGACTAACAGTCTGAGGAGATCCTGTTTGGCAGATTCAGTGTAAGGCATTACACAGTTTCAAGAAAATCAAGAAAATCAAGAAACATGGGTTCTTATGAGAATCACAAGGAATTGGGTTCCATGAAATTACCCATATGCAGAAAGGAGATCTTTGGGATCTGGAAAGAAAGGGTAAGGCTACTTATGGAAACCTCTGACCCTAGAATCTACATCACAGTTAAGGAAGGGCCTTATGTGCCTATGAAGATTTCAGTTCTAGATGCAAACCAGAGAACTCCAAAGGATTTCTCTGAGATGACTAAAGATGAAATTGTCCTGGCCACCATGGACAAGAGGGCACAGAACATAATAGTGAGTGTCATTGATGATGCAACTTTTCAGAACTTAATTCACTGTAAAATAGCAAAAGAAATGTGGGATACCCTCATTGTCTATATGGAAGGTTCTGAAGAAGTTAGGCAAGATAGGAAGTCCTTGCTAAATCAGGAGTATGAAAGCTTTAGGTAAGGAAAGGGTGATAGCATCTCTGAGTGCTATAAGAAATTTTACAGAATAGTTAATGAACTCATGTCTTATGGAAGAGAGTTCAGTAACTATGAACTAAATGACAAGTTCTTAAGGTCCCTAACCAAAGATTGGGACACCAAGATCTGTGCCATAAGAGAAATGGCTAATTTGGGGGAAATTCCTCCCCCTACACTGTTTGGCAAGTTATTGTCATATGAGATGCAGTTGACAGTAAGAAAAGAGGAGGAGAAATCAACAAGGACTGAGTATAAAGAAAGAACTGTTGCTTTCAAGACAGAAGTTCCCAGAAGATGCAGGAATAAGTCTTTAACTCCACCTCCAGAGGTAGTTGAATCAGAGTCTGATGAGTCTGTTAGCACAAAGTCTAAGAGCAGTGAAAGTGATGAAGACTTTGCTGCTTTCACTAGACACTTTCAGAAGTTTTTGAAAAAGAAACAGTGGAGGTCAAGGCCTTCTACATCACAAGGAAAGGAAGACTCTTATCAGAAAAAGAGGTCTTCAAAGAATGACAAGAAAAGGACAAAATTAAGCAAGGCAACTGGTTCAAAGATTGTTTGCTATTGCTGCAATAGACAGGGCCATGTTATTGCAGATTGTCCAGAGAAGAGAAAGGAATCTGGTGACAGGAAAAAGACTCACTTCAAAGGGAAGAAAGAAAAGTCTTTTGTTGCTAAGAAGGAGAAGACTCTATCAGATATCTCTTCTTCAGAAACTGAGTCTGATGCTGAAGCCTACATAGGGCTGTTTGCTGAAGAAGAAGAGGAAGAATTCATGCAGATCTTGGAGTCAATTTATGAATAAGAAGACAGTCATTTCCAAGGGCTAATGGCATTGACAGAAAGTGCCAAAATCCTGGAGCAGCCAGGACCCAGTCAGGTACAAAGTTCAAGTTTAAATTCAGTTTCATGTTCTAGTTCAGAATCAGATTCTTCTTCATCAAGTGATGAGAATATATCTGAGTCTGAGGATGATATTCATCAACTTATAGATGAATATAGAGTACTGTTGCAAGCCTACAAGAAAAGCAAGACCCTAGCCAAAAGTCAGGCAAAGGAAATTGCTGATCTTAAAGCTGCTGCAACAGATTTTGAGAAGCAATTTGATCAAAAACTGAATGAGATAGCCAGGCTGAAACACATTACTGTGATTCAGATGGGAACTATCACTTTTAAGAATGATCAAATTAAGTGTCTGGAGAACAATCTTTAGAAGGAGAAGGACTTGGTTGCTAGGTTTTCTAAACCTAAGTCAGTGTTACCCATAATTGATGAATTTGTTCATCACAAGGGTAAAGCTAGACTGGGCTTTATTAGACCTGCAGGGACTGAGCAGTCCAAGTATAAGTCCAAGGGCAAAGCCCCAACATTCTACAAGCCTGTTGTAGTCAAGACAGCCAAGGCAGTACCTAAGCAAAGGTACAATAAATTTGAATGTTGGTGCTGTGGCAAAGTTGGCCATTTTGCAGTGGACTGTTGGCACAATGTGAGTGCCAAAGTGAGTTCCAAACTACCTGTTGGAAAGCCATTAGGTAGGTTTGTCAAATTGCAAACTAACAATCACCAAGGACCCAAGAATACTTTGGGTTCTAAGGTTCATTAATTTGTTTTGCAGGTGAGTCCAAGTGGCCATACCCCTACATGGTACTTGGACAGTGGATGTTCCAGACATATGACTGGAACTAGGGGACTACTGAAGGACTACATTCCAATCAAAAATGGTCCTAAAGTGACCTTTGGTGGTTCTGAAAAAGGAATCATCAAAGGGTTTGGTAACATTTCTTCAAACTTAGTTACCATTACTCAAGTGGCTTATGTTAAAGGGTTGAAACACAACCTAATAAGTATAAGTCAATTAAGTGATGTAGGGTATGACATCTCATTTGTTAAAAATGGTTGTCATATCAAGAGGTCAAGTGATCAAGAGATCATTTTGACAGGTTATAGGAAGAGGAATGTCTACTGCCTAGACATTATGATTGAGAACAATGGTTCTCCAGTTTGTCTTGTAGCTGATGAGACAGTCTCTCATTGTGTCAAATGGCACAAGAGGCTAGCCCATCTTAACTACAAGACAATTGGCAAACTCTTTAGCAAAGAGTTAGTGAGGAATGGTCCTCAAGTTAAGTGTGTTAAAGATGGCATTTGCTCAGCTTGTCAGAAGGGCAAGCAGACTAAATCCACCTTTAGAAGCATAGATAACAAAGATGCTGTGAGGTGTTTGTACCTCTTGCATTTGGATCTCTTTGGTCCAATGCCAGTTCACAGCTTAGGTAGGAAGGTATATACCCTTGTAGTTGTAGATGACTACTCAAGGTTTTCCTGGGTGTTCTTCTTAAGACAGAAATCTGAAACACCTAGTGTCTTCTACAGCTTTGTCAAGCAAATTCAGAATGAACTAAATAGTACTGTGGTCAAAATTAGAAGTGACCATGGTACTGAGTTTCAGTCTGATAGCATGACAAAACTGTGTGAAGACTTTGGGATATTTCAAGAATTCTCTTCACCTAGAACACCTCAGCAAAATGGCATTGCTGAGAGGAAGAATAGAACCTTGATAGAGGCTGGTAGAACCCTACTAAGTGATACATCACTGCCTAAGTATTTCTGGGCTGAAGCAGTTAACACTGCATGCCATGTTATAAATAGGGCTACCATCACTAAAGGGCTAAACAAGACCCCCTATGAAGTTGTGAAAGGCAGGAAACCAAACATATCCTACTTCAGGATCTTTGGTTGCAAATGCTTCATACTTAACAATGGGAAGTCTTACTTAACTAAGTTTGCTGCCAAGTCCCAAGAGGGAATTTTTGTTGGGTACAGCAATAATAGTAAGGCTTATAGATTCTACAACTTGACTACACAAGTTGTAGAAGAATCAGTGCATGTAGTTTTTGATGAGACTAAACTTATTAATAATGAGTTGTCTAGCAATGTATGCAGCCCCACAGGTTTGACAAAGACAATGGACAAGCTGACTATAGAAGAAGTGCCTGCTGCAAGACAGCAAGGAGAGGAGAGTAGCTGCTGTCCAGGGGGAGAACTACATGTGCCAGTTGCTGAAGAAATCCAAGGTATACAGCATGATGCAGATGCTGAAGTGGTTCAATCTGAAGTGAGGATGCCTCCAGCCCATAGGCATCTTAGAGATCATCCAGTAGAGCTGATTATTGGAGATCCAAGACAAGGAGTACAAACCAGGAGTAGAAACATGAATGCTGCAATGTATTCCAGCTTTTTGTCTCAAGTTGAACCTAAAAGATTTGAAGAAGCAATACAAGATCCACAATGGACTGAAGCAATACAAGAAGAGCTTAATCAGTTCAAGAGGTGCAAGGTTTGGGAACTTGTTCCTAAACCTAAAGACCACAATGTAATAGGAGTTAAGTGGATCTACAGGAATAAGATGGATGAACAAGGTGTCATCATTAAGAATAAAGCTAGGCTGGTTGCTAAAGGATATAGGCAAGAAGAAGGTATTGATTTTGATCAAACTTTTGCTCCAATAGCCAGACTGGAAGCCATAAGAATGTTCTTGACCTATGCAACCTATCAAGGATTCAAGGTATACCAAATGGATGTCAAGTCAGCATTCCTAAATGGTAATTTTGAAAGAAAGAAGAAGTCTATGTGGAGCAGCCTTCAGGTTTTGTTGATCCAACTCTACCTCATTATGTCTATAGACTTAGGAAAGCTTTATATGGGTTAAAGCAAGCCCCTAGGGCTTGGTATGAAACCCTATCTAGTTTCCTCATTGAGAACAAATTCTCAAGGGGGAAAATAGATAAGACACTATTCCTTAGGGAATCTAGAGGCAAAGTCATACTAGTCCAAATATATGTAGATGACATTATATTTGGGTCTACTGAAAGCAGCCTTTGCAAAAAGTTTGCAAAACTTATGCAAGGTCAGTTTGAAATGAGTAGTATGGGAGAGCTGAAGTTTTTCTTGTGTCTCCAAGTTAAACAGACTGAGAGTGGTTTGTCCATTTGTCAGTCAAAGTTCACCCTAGAACTCATAAGGAAGTATGGTATGGATTCATCCAGTACCATGAAGACTCCTATGGGGTCAAGTATGTCTCTTAGCAAGGATGATGCAGGGAAACCTGTAGATGAAACCTTGTATAGAGGGATAGTTGGCTCCCTATTATACTTGACTGCTAGTAGACCAGACATCATGTATGCTACATGTGTTTGTGCAAGGTATCAAGCCTGCCCTAAAGAGTCTCACTTGACTGCAGTCAAGAGAATTTTGAGATATCTAAAGGGCACTCCCTATCTAGGCCTCTGGTACCCTAGGAATGGAGACTTTGATCTAATAGGTTATTCAGATGCAGACTTTGCAGGATGCAAAGAGGATAGAAAGAGTACTACTGGAACCTGTCAATTCCTAGGTGGGAGACTAATTTCATGGAGCAGCAAAAAGCAGACTAGTGTGGCTATCTCCACAGCTGAGTCAGAGTATGTGGCTGCAGGAAGTTGCTGTGCTCAACTTCTGTGGATTCAACATCAGCTAGAGGACTATGGATTTCAGGTAAGTAGAACTCCACTTTACTGTGATTCTACAAGTGCTATTTCAATAGCTAATAACCCTGTATCTCATAGTAGAACAAAACATATTGAGATTAAATATCACTTTCTTAGAGAACATGTAGAAAGAGAAGATATTTCACTTGAATATGTTAAAACAGATGAACAAGTAGCTGATATGTTTACTAAGCCACTAGAAGAAGCTAAGTTCAATAGATTCAAAATTGAACTAGGAATGATAAACTTAGAGTAAGTTTACAGATTTGAAAATGACTAAGTAAAAAGGTGTCGACACATAGACAAGTCTATGTCGACACAGAATAGTGGTGTCGACACTTCAGGAAAAAGGTGTCGACACATCTAGGAATGTGGTGTCGACACTTCAGAATGTTAGTGTCGACACATGTCAAGTAGGTGTCGACACATTCCAATATGGTGTCGACACTTAAGTTTTACTCAGAATTTTTCTAAGTAAAGTCTCGACAATGTGTCGAGTTATGTTGTGTCGACACATCACCAAGTGTCGACACATAAAATCTGTTGAATAAACTTGTGTCGACACATATGTGTCGAGACATTATAAGTCAGTGTCGACACTTATTGCCAGTGTCGACACATTTTAAGTTAGCTGTCCCGCCTGTTCATCTTCAAAATCAGAAAGGTATAAATAGGGTTTTGTCTTTGTTTGTCGACACGCTTTCAAAGTTTCGAGACTAAAACTCCTGTATCGACACCTCTCTTTTCTCAAGACTAATTCTCCAAACCCTAATGGCTCCTAAGCTTGAGGAGAACGTTAACGAGGGCTATGAGCTAGTGCGCGGCGCGTTCGACGACGCAGATCAAGAAATCTAGTCGGTGGTAACCCTAGTCGCCAATTCTGGACTAGAATACTTGGTTTCAGAACCAACAAAGATTTGGAAGAAGGAAGTTCTTGAATTCCTTAATGGAGCTGCTGTAGATGACTCTGGATATCGAATCAAATCCAGAGTTCATGGATCTAAAGTCAAGATTTCACCAAAAATTCTGAGGAAGGTACTCCAGCTACCTAAAACACAAGATGAAGAAGAAGTAACTGCATCCAAGACCAGGGAAGCCCTTATCTGGTGTGGACTTGATCCAAAAATGAAGATAGGATCTGTCTTTAACAGGAAAGGCATGAACAGTCAAGGAAAATTCATGTCTGAGATTGTGGGCAAGGTTATTCTCAGTAAGCCTGGAGGGCATGACAGGGTGTCTGCCTCTATGTTTGGAATTATGACTAGAATCATATTCACTCTGAAAACAGACTGGTCAATAGTGGTTTTTGACAAGATCAAGGAGAGCTTGAAGAAGCCCAATCTGGGCAGAATTATAAGTCTCTACCTAGCTGGTACAATACCAGAGGTAATGAGCAATGCTGCTGGAAGTAAGATCAACCACATGAGGAAGATGGATCAAAGGATATTTTCCAGATGGGACAGGGTGTTGTCCAAGAAAGTGGCAACCCCAGAGAAGCCAGTTACTGAGAAGGAGACTCCTCCAAGGAAGAAAAGGAAGACAGCTGCTGTGACACAGGAGTCCTCCAGCAGTTCATGGAGTGAAGAACAAGTTGTTTTCACTCCTGATGCTCAAGAGGAAGTGGCTGCAGAGAAGACCCCTACTGCTCAAGATGTAGCTGAGATCCAGGGGGTGCTGCCTCAAGCTAGCCTCATCCATAGGGATCACAGCCAGGGGGAGCTTCCAGTAGTAGAAGAACCCTCTACTCTGGACAGTGAGCAAGCCACTAACATCATCCAAGAGGTACTCATTGATCTAAATACATTGAATTTTTCTATAGTAGATTCTGATTTGTCTGATGTACATCAGCAAATTCAGCTGCCTAGCCAAGAACCAGATGTTGTTATCAAAGACACATCTGCTATTCCAGTGGTTGAAGAGCACATAATATCTCCAGCTCAATCACCTCAAGAGTTCACCATGGAAGATCTGTTTCTAAATCTAGATCAAGAAGATTTTGATATGGATAAGGATACTGCTGCTGAAGATAAGAGTGCTGCTGCTGAGGGGGAGCACATGGAAGTTCTGGAAGAGCCTATTAGGCAAGAAACTGAAAAGGCAACTGCTGTGCAAGCTGACAAACCTCAAAGCCCTAAGGAAAGGGTTGAAATAGCCAGCACTTCAGAATCTGAAGAAGATGAGGCTGCAAAGGCTAAGAAGAAGAAACTCTATGTCTTCAAGAGGAGTAGTCAGAGTTATAAGAAAGCCTTGCAATCCATTGCCCCACAGCCTATAGTCCAACAAGCTCCAACTGTTGACTATAGTGCTTTACTGATTGCACTGCAGATAAAAATGGATGAACAAAGGAAAGCCATAGAGGCTTATGTTGATGAAGGGCAGAAGACTTTACAGTTTGACCTGGCCCAAGAAATAAAGTCTATAAGGTTTGAGATGAACCTTAATAAGAAGGAGATGAATGAATGCTTCCACAAGGGTCGAAATGTTGTGGTGTATCTGGCAACACACCAAGAGAAGATAAAGGCACAGGTAGATGATATAGCATTGAAGCAAGGGTATGTACTGGAAAATCAGTTAAGGATGAATGATAACTTGACTGCATCACACAATGCTATAGTCACTGAATTGAAGAATAAGACTGCTGAACCTTCAACATCTACTGCTGCTGCTAAAGCTGAATTTGACAAAGTATTCCAGGAAGAACTTACTGCTGTTAAGTCTGCTATTAAAGATTACCAGAAAGCCATCTCTGAACAACTTACAAAGCTGAAACCATTCTTTAAAGAGGGAATCAGATATTTGGACAGTCAAATTAGATTTCAAAAGGATGATGTCAGAGACCATATGGCTAGAGAAATCATAAAGGGGGAGAGAGTATTAGTCAAAGCTAGCTCTGACCATGCCAAATGGATATCTAACTCCATCAGAGCTACACTGGGCTATCCTCCACTCTGTGATGATGATAATGTTGCTGAATCAGGGATTCAAACTGCATATCTTGGAGGTGAGCAACCAGAGGTAGCTCAAGTGATTTATCCACCTCCAGATTTTGACATGGTTCAAGCAGATGTCCAGACAATGTATAGCCCAACTGAAGGGAAGCCTACTGTTATTCTGGATAAAGTGGTTCAGCCTATTTCTGCAGCTATGCAAGAGGCATTAGAAAAAGAAGAAGAGGCAAGGTTGTCAAAGAAGAGGCTTAGGGAACAAGCAGAACAAAGGCCAGATTTTGAACAGTGGAGCCCTACCTCTAGAAATATAATTTTAACTGCCTGGAAAGCTGCCAAGGACAATGCTCATGAAAGGAATAAGTGGTTCTCTGAAGCAGAATGGAGGAAACATGAAATAAGACAGGAGGCCATTGTTCAATATAGAAGAAAGGCAAAGATGGGAAAGCTACCTCCTACTGCAGTGGAGCCTAACAAGTACTTCCCCAAGCCATACCACTGTTTTGAAAGGCAGAAAATCAAAGCAGAAGAGCTGAAGAAGAAGGACTTAAAAGGCAAGAAGCCTGCTGATGCTGCAACTGCTGAAGCCACTGTCAAAGCTCAAGTCCAATCAGGCAAAGGCATTGTTATCAAAGAACCAGATCAGAAATAGATTAGGAATTGACTTGAAGATTGTTGTAATCTTTTGAATGAAATACATTTTTGTAAACCATTGAAGATGTATTTGAAAAATGTTAGAACAATATATGATAAATATATTTCATGATTGTTCTGAGAATATGTCTATTTCTTGTTTGTTCTGCAATGTTGAATGTGTATACATGTGTGAAATATTACATGTTTATGTTTACCCTGCTGTTTATAATCTGCTTTACATCATTCTGTAATTTTTAATTATGCATGGTGTATATCATTGACTAAGGGTTATGACTTCTCCAAATAGGGGGAGATTGTTGGGTACATTGGTCAAATGTACCTGATTTGAAGAAGCCTCACCCAACTCAATGATATACATCATAATGTATTTGATGTATGTTTGAGTTACTTGTGCAGGTTAAGAAATCACTGGACTGAAGCAAAAAGTTTCTAAGTCCATGTGTCGACACCCAGAGGGAAAGTGTCGACACTTAAGAAAGCTTGTGTCGACACCCAGACAAGCAGTGTCGACACTTGGAGTCATTGTGTCGACACCTGGGATGCAGAGTCGACACCAGACAGAAAGTGTCGACACTTGGAGCTGTGTCGACACTCAGTGAAGAAAAGTGCAGACAGAAAGTGTCGACACAAGGAGGTGTGTCGACACCCAGTGAAGCTGTGTCTACATCAGAAAGTGTCGACACTTGGAGCTGTGTCGACACTCAGCAAAAGTCTGCAGAGTCTAAGTACAAGTGTCGACACTTAACACAATGTGTCGACACTATGCAGAAGAGTCAGCACTTGAAGCATGTGTCGACACTCAACATAATGTGTCGACACTCAACAGAAGAGTCAACATTTGAAGTATGTGTCGACACCCAGAACAATGTGTCGACACACAGCTGAAGACTCAACACTGGAAGAAAGTGTCGACACATGGAGCTGTGTCGACACTTAGCAAAGAACAGAAAGAACAACAAATTATTCTAAGTACAAGTGTCGACACTATGGGAATGTGTCGACACTCAGCTGAAGTCTCAACAACAAGGAGGTATGTCGACACAAGGAGCTGTGTCGACACTCAGCAAGATTCAACATAAAAGACTATGTGTCGACACCAAGAAGCAGTGTCGACACTTGACAGATTCAACACAAGAAGATGTGTCGACACAAAGGAGATATGTCGACACATAGAAGAATTCAGTAAAAGCTAGAAGAACAAGTACTTGTGTCGACACTCAATTTCAGTGTTGACACATGCAGAAGAATCTGTGTCGAGACATACAAGGAATTGTGTCGACACCTTGTAGACTTATGTCGACACTTACACAACATGTGTCGACACTTGGACTATAAGTGTCGACACTTAAAGACTGAAAGTCTCGACACTTACAGACAATTAGAGTTTTTCAAGAAGTGACTGGATGATTTGACAGATGCCGTTCAAGCCGGTCTACAGCACCTGTCAGAGATATCAGAAGTCAGTTATGGACCGGTCCAGCCGGTTACCATGAAGAAAGCCTATAAATAGGCACCTACAGTTTACAGAAACTGTTGTTCAGTTTTGTTGAAGTTGTTGAAAGAAGTTCAAAGTTGTTGAAAGTGGTTAAGAGTTGTTGAAGTAATTATTGAAGTAATACAAAGTGAATCAACACAAGAAGATCTAGCAGTTCAAGTGCAGATCTAAGAAGTTGGAGAGAGAGGGCTCCATCCAAGAAATCAGCCTTTGGAACTAGGCTGAGAAGAAGGATTCAGATTCAGTCTGGATCTTAAGTGGTAGAGGTCAAGGAACAACTGCAGAGGATTCAGTCTTATTCAGTTCTACTCAAGAAGCTTTGAAGAAAGCTAAGTCAGGGTGAATCCAGCTGAGTTCTTCCAAGAACTCATCAAGAATCTCTCAACTCCCCTCCTTTAATTCTAAGTTGTAGAGATATTATTTGTATTACATTTTTAACTTGTAGGATCCATTGGATCTGAGTGATTGTAAGCCTATATTTATAAAGGCTGAGGGTAGGGCTTGTTTGCCTGAGTGTAGGAGATAGAGATCTCTGAGTGTAGGCCTTGTTGGCTGAGTGTATGCCTTGGTTGGCTGAGTGTAGGCCTTGATTGGCTGAGTGTAGGCTTTGGGATAAAGCTGAGTTATAAGGCTTTGGGCCTGAGGTGTAGGAACTAATTTGGGTTCTGAGATAGTGCAGGAGTTTGGCCGAATCTAGTACACTGCTAGATAGGCGAAGGGGGAAAGTGGATGTACCCATATCTTGGGGAACCACTATAAATCACTGTGTGCTGTACTGTGCTGAAATTGTTGCTGCGTATGCTGTGTTTGTTGTGATAAACTAGTTAGTTTGCTGTGATATAACTGATTGCTGCCAATAAAGTTAAAAAAGGATTAGGTCACCTATTCACCCCCCCCCCCCCTCTAGGTGTTTAGGTACCATATCTTTCAGATCTGTCAGCTAATTGAAACCTCAGGTGGGTGGGCTGTAGAATCCCAACTCCTATCTCGTGGAGGATGGAGAGCGGCATTAGATTTATCGAAGCTCCCAAATCACATAATGCGCGACCGAATCTGTGGAGGCCGATTTTGCAGGGGATGGTGAAACTGCCCGGATCTCTGCGTTTGGTTGGGGTATAGTTGGCGAGGATAGTTGAGCATTCTTCGGTGAGGTTGATCGTTTTCAGTCCTTCTAAAGATTTACGCCTCGAGATGAGGTTCTTTAGGAACTTGGAATATCCTTGGATCTGAATGATAACTTCTGTCAGAGGTATGCTTATTTGGACTCCTTTCATGATCTTGAGGAATTTATGGAATTACATTTCAGCCTTTTCGTTTTGCAGTCGGTGGGGAAATGGCAGCTGCACGGTGTTCTTCATAGGTTGTGGTACTGCCATGGGTTCTTGCTCGGTCGGTGAGGACGGAGGTTCATTTATCGAATCGGCAATGGGCTCGCGGAGTGATTGTTCGGGAGGATCAGGAGGCGAGGCCCTCTCTAGGCTTTTTCCGCTTCTCAATCTCATTGTATGTACCGTTTCCTGTTTTTGATCAACTGAACATAATAACATTTCCGTGAGAATCCCTATGGCGGTTTTTAGGTGCTGAATGGTGGTGGCTTGGTCATTGAACATCTCCATCATTTTGCACGCATAAGCGAAAAATTGCTCTGTCTTTGACGAGGGATTGCGGTCGGTGGCTTCATCAGAGACTACTGAATTTATCTCTGCCGGAAGGTCGGGAGAAGACGGAGAGTTCCAATGCCTACTAGTTTGGGCAATGTTTTCTATTACTTCCCAGGCGTCCTCGCTGGATTTGTTAAACAGAGTTCCGCCGGCTGCGATGTCGAGTAATGGCCAGAATCTGTCTGAGATGCCAAAGTAGAAAGTTTGGATTAGGAGGATGTCTGACATTTTCACTCTACAGCATTCCCTTCACAGGGACTAGAAACGCTCCAATGTATCGAACAAGGTCTCTACATTTCTTTGGGTGAAGGTGATGAGCTCCTTGTAATTATCTATTGCTAGCATTTGTCGGCGGAATTTGGCCAAGAATTTCCCTTCGAGTTGTTTCCAGGATGAGGATATTCCCTTTCGGATATCTTGATACCATCGCTTTGCTTCGTCTTTCAGGGAGAAGGAGAAGAGTCGGATCCTCTGCTGCTCGCTTTTGGCAGCGTTTGGAGTACAAGTGTTGTAAATTTCTAAGAACCTCTGCACGTGGCATAATGCATCTACATTTCTGTCTCCGCTGAATTGGCAGTTTTTGATGATGTATTCGATGAGGTCAGGCGAGATCTAGAAACTATTATTTCCCGTTTCTGCTCGGTATGTGAGGTTGGTAAGGCTTGCTTTATAAGTCTGCTGCTGAATAGTAGTCATTGAAAGTGGCTTGAATGAAGAGGGGTTAGTAGGCTACTAGATCTCTTGTACCTCAACCCTGCATTCACTGCGACAAACTACACAAGGAAACAACAGTCAAAAACACTAACTCTTATAACAATATTTTCAGTCATCCTGAGTCGCTCTATAGTTGCAGTCCCCGGCAACGGCGCCAAAAACTTGATGCGTGGAAATCGGCAAGCGCACCGGTTGCACAAGTAATAAAATTTGGGAATAAATCCCCGAGTGTCGGTCTCTTGAGGAATGCAATTAGCATAGAGCGGCAACAGTTCAGAAAATATCGTTATGAGGGTTATACTTAGAAAAGATTAAAAAGGGGGCTTGGGAGATTGTGGTTTCCTGATCTAATATACTAATTAAGGCTATGCGAGTCGAAGGCACCGCTTCGCAAGGTAAGGTGAGTGTATCAGCCGCGATGCCGAACTTCCGTTGGGCGAGTGGACGGAAAGCTAATGAATGGAAGTGTTCTTGTGCGGAGTGCAATCGGGTGAAACAAGGGTATTGAGTGGATGTGGACTAGGCGAGGCGCATTCACAACACACAACTCAAAAGCAAATGAAAACCACAAACATCCACTTAGATATAGAGTAGAAAAGGTAGTTCATTACAATATCAAATCATTCCATACAACGGAGGAAGGGGAAGAGGAGTAAACCACTAGAGGGTGAAGGTCCGCCACATGTCATGTCCGGAATAGCGAGTTGTCAATCCGCTTTCGGGCTCAATCCGAGGAGGCTTCCGGTACCAACGAGTTGTCACCTCGAAGGACTTTGAGTCCGTTCTCTAGGTCGTCTTCTTCTCCAACTCCGGTGGAAAGCTTGTAGTTGAGGTCATCAATGGCCGGGAGCTTCGTCGTAGGGTTTGGAAAGCTTTGGAATCACCGGCTACGGACTCCCGATGAAGGTGGAGGTGGATGGAGCAGCTGGAGAAGTAGAACCGCACTTCCCGTGCACTCTTCGATCGCAGAAATGACCCACGTTCCCCTAAATAGTGGAGCAGGCCCTTAAATACGGAGGCAAAATAAGCAGAGCGCACGATTAGTGGCGCACGACCAGTGGTCGTGCGCACTGTCGGTCGATGATCGTGCGCAATTTCCAATTAAACCTTCAACTTGGACAGAAACATCAGCAGATATGTGCACGATCAGTGGAGCACGACCGGTGGTCGTGCGCACTGAATCCACTAATCGTGCGATTGGCTAAGACAAAACTGGGGAAAAGGAGAATGTAATGCGCACGATCAGTGGCGCAAGACCGGTGGTGGTGCGCAGTGAGTCCAGTTATCATGCGCAGTGTTCCTATATCGTCGGGGTCTCCCGAGCGGTTACAGAGCATGCACACGACCCATGCACCAGCAAAAGATGCAGATAGGCCACCAAAAGTGCACACCACATTCTCAAGACACGGCGAGAGAACAAGTAAAACAAACAGAAATACAGAAACATCTAAAGCACACAGAAAACGGGCCTAAAGTGCACTTAATCATGAAATAGGCAAATAAGCAAATATAAGCAGTTATAGCACTCTGAGACAAAAAGAAATAGAAAGCTGATACAGAAAAAGAAGCCCTAACCAGAGAAAGAACATCAAGTTAAAGAAGAAGAAGAAGAACAATCAATCCAAATCAAGAGTCTTCTTCTGTCTTCTGCCCAGATTCTTCAAAGGACAACAACTACAATATCTATCAAGAAGTTCTTGGAGCTTATCTGGTCAAGGAAACAGTTTGAAGTCCTATCACCCTGCAGCAAAGCTCCAACTTCCTGAACCATTCTACATCTCAGTGGGAGCCTTTGCTAACATCAAATCCACAAAAGTCTTCTCAGTTGTACTTTGAGAAAGAGAAGACAAAATCAATCTCTCATCCCCCACTGTATAAAGGGTTCTTAACTCTCTTCAAAAGTTATCCCTGGTTGCAAGTCACCTGATCAAAAGACTTGAGGTTTGGTTTTTGAGCACCTGATCAAAATCTCATTAGTTTCAGGCACCTGATCAAAAATATGCGTGGATTCCTACCAGGGTGGTAGAAGAGTGGATGTACCCAGGTTGGGGAACCACTATAAATTTCTTGTGTTGTCTGGTTGCTCTTTACTTTTGTTTCTTGCTGTGGTTGTGCTAGTTAGGATAACTGTGTTTGTGTTTGTTTATTTTTTGCAGCACCTGTGGTAGATTCACTTAACCTAGGATAGTTTAATTCATAAGTTTTTTTGTAGCAAAAAATCTTAAAAATCTAAAGATACTATATTCACCCCCCCCCCCCCTCCTCTAGTGTATTCCTGATCTAACCCCTCACTTTCAATGTGCCTAAGACCTTTGGCTACTCTGCTGTGCCACATGTACCTTTTTTGAATTCTTCTCCGGCCTTATTCGGGCCGAAGAAAAATTCAAAATAATGCCTATTTTGTCGAAGCATGGATCACATTCTGAAGGATTGTGCTGAATATCTTTGCCAAATGGATGAGGATGATGAGCCGGAGATCCAGATCATACCAAGTCCTATCTTGGATTGCACACCTTCTACCTTTGGTTACGTATATGGATCACCTATGTTTTTCGAAGGGAATGATGCAGATGTGCACACCAAAGTTGTGACTGATCCAGGCATCAATATAATTGCAACTTCCTCCCCTATTCAAATATTATCGTGTATGTCGTCGATTCATTATGAGGGGTTGGTGCCCGATTTTTGTCAGAGTATTACTTCTCCTTCTTTTGCGCATAGTACTATAGTGGTTTCTGACAGTTTTGTTAAGGAATTTTTGCAGGTTGACGCTGGTACTAGCAGTGTTGTGCCCGCTCCTATCAAGGATGACGTTCTCCAACGTGAGGAAGTGACCACATCGGCACTAGTTGATCAAGTCTAAGTTGCGGAGGAGGCCACTGTTGATCTTGTCATAACCCTACGACGTGATGACTTGCCTCTAAATCAACCTATCAGGAGTGATACCAGAATCAACACCAATGATGAAATTCTTTTAAGTCATTATTATAATTTATTTATTCATCCCTATTCTCATTTCTTATCCTATGCATGGCCCTATATTGGAGCCGGTTCAGGACGTGGTGAGACCTATTATGGTGTCTGACGTTGTTTTGGATCAACTGCACTACGAGATGGACATGGAGATTCTCTCGGCTTACTAACTTCTTGTAACGCCCCGAAAATTGTGTGTGAGTCGGTCGCGAAAAGGGATTTTTTGGTGCCTGTATAGGGGTACACGACCTAGGACATGGGCGTGTCCAAGGCTGTGTCTGGCTGGCATTTTTGGTCATTTTCATCCCGAGAAGGACATGGCCAGGAACATGGCCGGATGACACGGGCGTGTCATCCGACACAGGCTTGTGCCGACCCGTGTCCCTACCCGTGTGCAGTTGGGTCGTGTCTGTTTCCGTGGCGGTTATGCATAACACACCCCCGAACACGGGCATGTCGAGGAAACCGACACGGGCATATCAGGTGAGACACGGGCGTGTCTTAGCCCGTGTATCGTTTCTCAGTTCGACGATCGTGCCTGGATCGAGGCACACGGCCTGGGACACGGTCGTGTGCCACGCTGTGTTCGGCCCAAGTCTGGAGAATTTTTGTGCAGATCTGAGCCGTCCGTTTTCTTTAATTAAGATCTGACGGCCCAGATGAGATCCTGCTCTGTTAAGGCCGGGAATAGGGGGTTAATCCCTCATTTTCTCTCCAAATCTTTCTCCTTCCAAGGTGAGAGAGAAGAGGAAGAAGAAGGAGGTTTCCGGCCGCCGGCAGAGCACCGGAGCACCGTTTCGAAATCGGAGAGCGAATCCGTGGAGGGAAGGTCGTTGCGAAGAGTTCTGTCCGCATAGTTTTCCATGGCGCCAAAACGGACTTCAAGGGTAACGATTCTTAACTTGAGCATGTGAAGCTCTTTATTTTGCATAGGGAACCCCGCTCCCGCGAGTGTGCGGTGAGTGCGTGGTGTTCCTTGGGGTTGATGTGAATAGTCCCCCTTGTGTTGTATATAGAGCCCGGAATCGTAAGTACGGGCATAGGCATTGTGTGTGATGCCTACCCGGACGTGTACCGTTTGGATCGGTGATGTTGCATTTGCTATGATTTGCCAGAGAAGACTCCGTGCTTTGGGTTTTTCGGGTTTCTACGCGGTAGATTGCAGCAGGGATCCTTGGAGGCTAGCTTCAAGGCGCACCCGGAAAACTGAGCGGAAACGTGTTCTGCTAACTTGGCGGTCTAGGAACCGGCCTTGATCATAACTGGGTTATGAGATTGTTTTGGAAAAATTTGGGATCCGAGAGAAGCTTGGCCCGCGCGTAGGACTTAAATTGTATATGCGGTGTGAGTAATGGGCAAGTGGAATTGGACCTAGGCTATGTGGTACGGTACGAGAAATCCGAAAACGGGCACTTGTCGTAGGCATAGTCGGAGCCTTAGATGGTGGTCAGATAGGCTAAATGTTCACATGTTGTTGCCATTCTGGGGGTGGTGGTGAATGCACTGATTGGTCAGGGTTCACCATGAATGTACCCTGAGTGCACTGGATGTTTAGCCGTGCGAGCCTACACCTGTGCCGAAATATAATTACGCTATATTGTTTTGTTGGACTAATGCTATGTAGGGAAAGAGCACCGCCGTCCCGAGTAAGGGGCGGGGTCGTTATAATTTGGTCGGCTTTTAGCTGACCGTTGCCTTGTTTGCCACCGTGCGGTGGTATGTGCTTGCAGGTGCTGCGGAGCCAAGCGCCAAATAGCGAGCTTGAGCCCATGTTGCTGTGCTGGCCCTAGAAGGCCGTAGAATAGTTGTTTTACATTTATCATATGTGGCCGGCCTGCGAGCCGATGTATGTAAGACATGTTATATTAAGTGAACATTTGTAAGGCCATAAGGCCATGTACCCGTTTCAGTGTATTTGGGGTTTCATTCCTGTTGTTGTAGCTGTGCACATTCATATTTGATGGATTTAAGTTTGGGTTCTTTCAACTATAAAAACTTCCGCTAGAATGCTCTGTGTAGGATGAGTAGTCTTAATTGGATGTTTTGATTATTCATTTGGTAATCCTTCCGACTGTATGTGATATATGGCGTCGGGTTCCAGCTGGACCTTCTGTTATATGTCATGCGACAGATGGGGGTGTTACAATTTGGTATCAGAGCTCTGCTTATGGTCAGGCTTAAATGAATTCGTGGGCGAATTCTTTTAAGGGGTGGTGAGCATATGTGTGAGTCATCGTTATAACATCAAAAAGAACTCATAAATGTCCACTTAGAAATGAAAATACATTTGTTTTGTGGAATTTGAATGTTCCAATGATTGCTTTTAGCAATTTGTTTGTTGTCTAATCGTGTGTCTTTGCTACTATAGGCAGCTAGGAGCGGTGCGGGTCGGTCAGAGCATCCGCAATCAGCGGAAATTAGTGCACCAAGGGACGAGCCTGCTACACCTCCTTCAGCGGAAACCATCAGGATGGTGGCTGGGGCCGTATTCGCAATGATAAATGCCCAACCTGCAGGGCAAATGCATCGCACACCTCCTGCGAATGAGCAAGAACCAGTTAGGGCGGCAGAGCCGAGAGTAGTGGAACGCGCAGCAGTGGAGTTGGTAGAGCCGAGAAGAACTACGGAGAGGCAGCTAAAGTATGTGATGGGCTTTAATCCTCCGAGGTTTAATGGGGTTGGAACGCCAACTCAAGTTAAGGACTGGCTCTCTTCCATAAAGAGGGTCTTGACGGCCACAATAACTGAGGAGTGGCAGAAGACCACCATAGCGACTTTTCTTTTGGAAGGTGAAGCGAGGCTGTGGTGGGACGAGTTGGAGTTTCATCTTCTTGTGGGAAGGCAACTTGCGGATGTGCCGATGGAGGAATTTTCAAGATTGTTCCTAGCCAGATTTGTACCCTCTGCTCAGAAGTTGGAGATGGAGAATCAATTTCTTGGGTTGACTCAGGGATCCAGAAGCGTGGACGAATATCTGCATGAGTTCACACGGTTGGGTCGTTATGCTGGAGCTATGTTTACAGAAGAAGAGAGGAAGACCAACCGATTCTATGAGGGTCTTCGCGATGATTTACATTTACTCCTTGCTGGGCCTAAGGCGCAGGGCTTCCTAGCCTTGGTCAATTCAGCCCGATCGTTGGAAAATGTTGCGAAGAAAGTTCAAGAGAAGAAGGACCTAGGAGAAAAGAAGTCTGAGTTCAAGGTGCCAAATAATAAGTCAAGTTTCCGCAGGTGGAACAAGAAGCGGAGGACTTCGAACTCAGCCCCTTCGGCTGATGCATCGGGGGCAACTTCAAGTCGAGTCCCCGAAGCTTGCTACAACTGCGGGAAGACAGGGCATTTCGCTCGTGAGTGTTGGAGCGGGCGTTCAAAGTCCGAGAGGAGACCTGGAGCGACTTATGAGGAGAAAGGGAAGGCGGTGGAGTCAACCGCATCGCATCATGCTCCAGCCCAGCCTAGAGTCTACAACATTGGTCTGCAGGAGGCCATAAAGCAAGCGGACATGGTGACAGGTATGAGTTAAATTATAGTGGTTTAACTTTTATAGTTGTTACCTTCGTATTTGTTAGCTTACATTTGTTTGTGCTAGGCTTTGTGTTAATCTTTGGGTTTCTGGCGAGAGCCCTTTTTGATACGGGAGCATCACATTCCTTCTTGTCCGAAAAATTCATATCGCGCATCGGAGTTCCGTTCTCGATGGCAGAAAACAAGTTGGATGTGTTGTTGCCTAATGGGTGCTCAATGCGTGCGGGTAGGATTTGCGTTGTGAAGATTCGGTTTGGAGATCGGGAGTTTGATTTGCGGGCGTTGGTTCTACCATTAGTGGAGTTCGACATAATCTTCGGTATGGATTGGCTCTCGGAGCAGAGTGAATACATTGATTGCAACCGTAAAGAAGTCAAGTTGGGTCTGGACACTGATCGGGAGACTATTTTTGCGGGCATGAAGGGGTTAGGGAAAGTTCTGATGTCGACCCTTCAGGTGTTCAAGGCAGTTCCTAGGGCAGAACTGTATGTCACTCTAGTGCAGACTTCGATGCCTAAGCCTAGTTTGGACAGCATCCCAGTTGTGTCTGAGTATCCTGATGTGTTTCCAGATGATCTCCCAGGAGCCCCTCCTCAGCGGGAGATAGACTTTACTATAGAGTTCGTACCGGGTGCCAAACCGGTGTCACGCTCCCCCTATTGGATAGCCCCAAGAGAAATGGCAGAGTTGAAGGTGCAATTGCAAGAATTGCTAGAACAAGGTTATGTGCGTCCAAGTTCATCGCCTTGGAGCGCACCAGTTCTCTTTGTTAAGAATAAAGATGGGAGCTTGCGGCTTTGTATCGACTACCGGGAATTGAACAAGCTTACGGAGAAGAATAAGTATCCTACTCCCAGGATTGACGATCTGTTTGATCAGCTAGTTGGGTCAACAGTATATTCGAAGTTAGATCTAAAGTCCGGTTACTATCAGTTGAGGATAAGGGAGAGCGACATCCCAAAGACAGCATTCAGTACGCGGTTTGGGCATTACGAGTTCACGGTCATGCCGTTTGGATTGACGAATGCGCCATCCGTGTTTATGGATCTGATGAATAGGACGTTTAGAGAATACCTTGATCATTTCATGATAGTATTTATCGATGATATCCTGGTGTATTCGCGGTGCGAGGAGGATCACTACAAGCATTTACATATGGTGTTGGAGACATTGAGGAAAAGTCAGTTGTATGCAAAGTTCTCTAAGTGTGAATTCTGGTTATCCTCGATAGCGTTCCTTGGTCATGTTGTCAGTGGAGAAGGAATAGATGTGGATCCGGCGAAGATAGTGGCGATACGGGAGTGGCCTACTTTGACTACGGTGGCAGAGGTCCGGAGTTTTCTGGGGCTTGCTGGCTACTACAGGCGCTTCGTAGAGAACTTCTCGCGGATAGCACTACCACTCATGACGTTGACAAGAAAGGATCAGAAGTTTGTGTGGTCTCCGGAGTGCGAACAGGCTTTTGAAGACTTGAAGTGGCGGTTGACCACGACGCCTATATTATGTTCTCCAAGTAGGACCGAAGGGTTTGAGATCTATAGTGATGCTTCGGGCAGTGGTTTGGGCTGTGTTCTGCTACAGCATGGGAGAGTGATAGCTTATGGTTCACGACAACTGAAGATTCACGAGAGGAATTATCCGGTCCACGACTTAGAGTTAGCGGCCGTGATATTTGCTCTAAAGCTTTGGAGGCACTATCTGTACGGTGTGAAGGTCGATATTTACATCGATCATAAGAGTTTTAAGTACCTGTTGGACCAAAAAGATTTGAACATGAGACAGCGGAGGTGGATGGAGTTCTTAGGGGACTACACCTTCAAGATACATTATGTGCCTGGGAAGGGAAATGCAGTGGCGGATGCGTTGAGTCGTAAGATTCCCGCACAAGACAACTGGTTATCGGTACATGATGAGAGATTGGTCCAGGAGTTGGAGGCATTGGAGATATCTTGTGTCGATAAGCAGTCTAGTGCCGAGGCGAAACTATTTTGGACAGAGGTATAGTGTGACCTAGTGGATAGAGTTCGGCGGGCTTTGGTTCAGGATAGCAGCATGAAGCAGATCTTGGAAGAATCTTTGGATGGGTCAAATTCCCAGTTTGTGGTTGAAGATGGGTTGCTAAGGAAGGACCGTCGTCTATGCGTTCCTAGTACGGATGATCTTCGGGAGGAGTTGATGTATGAGGCTCATCATACCAAGTACTCAATCCACCCGGGAAGCACGAAAATGTATAGAGACATGAACAAATTATTCTGGTGGTCGGGTTTGAAGAAGGATGTGGCACTTTATGTGGCCAAGTGTCGTACTTGTGCATTGGTGAAAGCGGAATGCCAGAAGCCCGGAGGTTTCTTGAAATCCATTCCTATCCCGGAATGGAAGTTTGACGACATATCTATGGATTTTGTGCACGGTTAGCCGAAGTCACAGAAGGGAAACGACGCCATTTGGGTGGTCGTAGATAGGTTGACAAATGTGTCGTACTTTATCCCAGTCAGGAAGGAAGACCCGGTGGAAAAGTTAGCCAAACTCTACGTGGATAATATTGTACGATTGCATGGTGTGCCTCACAGTATTGTTAGTGATCGTGATGGATGCTTCACGTCGAATGACTGGAGGTTGGTGCATGGTCTGTTGGGTACTAAGCTAAAGTTCAGCACAGCCTTTCACCCGCAGACAGATGGCCAAACCGAGAGAGTCAACAGGACTATGGAGGACATGCTTCGCATGTGCGTCCTAGATTTCGGGAAGAATTGGGAGGATCACTTGTACGTGGTGGAGTTTGCGTACAATAACAGCTCTCAGGCAAGTATTGGAATGGCGCCTTTCGAAGCCTTATACGGGAGGAAGTGTCGTACGCCGTTGTCTTGGTTGGAGGCAGGCGAATCGAAGTTGTATAAATGTCAAGCGGTGGAAGACGCCACTTCAATGATACAGACAATACAGGAAAGGCTGAAGATTGCTCAGGATAGACAGTCAAAGTATTACAACGCCAAACATAGAAATGTGGAGTTCAACGTTGGCGACATGGTATATCTAAAAATCAAGCCGTTCAAGGGTGTATCGCTAGTTCGACGCTTGAAGAAGCTGAGTCCGAGATACCTTGGACCATTTGAAATCCTGGAGCGTGTTGGCAAGGCGGCGTATAGGTTGAAGCTGTCGACAGAGTTGAGTGGGCTGCATGACGTGTTCCACGTATCGGTGTTGCGTAAGGCAGTGCAAGAACCTTCGCACATCGTTGCGGACAATCAGGTACCGGTTGATTATGAATTAACAACAAGGGTCAAGCCAGTACGAATTGAAGATATTGCAGTCAAACGACTCCGCAACAAGGAGGTCCAAACAGTTAAAGTCTGTTGGGATAATTGCGGACGTGAGGAGCTTTCTTGGGAGCGAGAGCAAGCTATGTTGGAGGAATTCCCCGAGTTATTCCACTCAGGTATCATTTAGATTTTGTGTACCTTTGCTTAATTTCGGGACGAAATTCATTAAGTGGGGGAGATTTGTAACGCCCAGAAAATTGTGTGTGACTCGGTCGCGAAAAGTGATTTTTTGGTGCCTGTATAGGGGTACACGGTCTATGACATGGGCGTGTCCAAGGCCATGTTTGGCTGGCGTTTTTGGTCATTTTCATCCCGAGAAGGACACGGCCAGGAACACGGCCGGATGACACGGGCGTGTCATCCGACACGGGCGTGTGCCGACCCGTGTCCCTATCCGTGTGCAGTTGGGTCGTGTCCGTTGTTGTGGCGGTTATGCGTGACACGCCCCCAAACACGGGCGTGTCGAGGAAACCGACACGGGCGTGTCAGGTGAGACACGGTCGTATCTTAGCCCGTGTATCGTTTCTCAGTTCGACGATTGTTCCTGGATCGAGGTAGACGGCCTGGGACACGGTCGTGTGCCAAGCCGTGTTCGGCCCAGGTCTGGAGAATTTTTGTGCAGATCTGAGCCGTCCGTTTTCTTTAATTAAGATCTGACGGCCCAGACAAGATCCTGCTCTATTAAGGCCTGGAATAGGGGGTTAATCCCTCATTTTCTCTCCAAAGCTTTCTCCTTCCAAGGTGAGAGAGAAGAGGAAGAAGAAGGAGGTTTCCGGCCGCCGGCGGAGCACTAGAGCACCGTTTCGAAATCGGAGAGCGGATCCGTGGAGGGAAGGTCGTTGCGAAGAGTTCTGTCCGCGTAGTTTTCCATGGCGCCAAAAAGGACTTCAAGGGTAACGATTCTCAACTTGAGCATGTGAAGCTTTTTCTTTTGCATAGGGAACCCCGCTCCCACGAGTGTGCGGTGAGTGCGTGGTGTTCCTTGGGGTTGATGTGAATAGTCCCCCTTGTGTTGCATATAGAGCTCGGAATCATAAGTATGGGCATAGGCATTGTGTGTGAATCCTACCCGGACGTGTACCGTCTGGATCGGTGATGTTGCATTTGCTATGGTTTGCCGGAGAAGACTCCGTGCTTTGGGTTTCTCGGGTTTCTACGTGGTAGATTGCAGCAGGGGTCCTTAGAGACTAGCTTCAAGGCGCACCTGGAAAACTGAGCGGAAACGTGTTCTGCTAACTTGGCGGTCTGGGAACCGGCCTTGATATAACTGGGTTATGAGATTGTTTTGGAAAAATTTGAGATCCGAGAGAAGCTTGGCCCGCGCGTCGGACTTAAATTGTATATGCGGCGTGAGCAACGGGCAAGTGGAATTGCACCTAGGCTATGTGGTACGGTGCGAGAAATCCGAAAACGGGCACTGGCCGTAGGCATAGTCGGAGCCTTAGACGGTGGTCAGATAGGCTAAATGCTCACATGTTGTTGTCATCCTGGGGGTGGTGGTGAATGCACTGATTGGTCAGGGTTCACCATGAATGTGCCCTGAGTACACTGGGTGTTTGGCCGTGCGAGCCTACACCTGTGGCGAAATATAATTACGCTATATTGTTTTGTTGGACTAATGCCATGCAGGGAAAGAGCACCGCCGTCCCGAGTAAGGGGCGGGGTCGTTATAATTTGGTCGGCTTTTAGCTGACCGTTGCCTTATTTGCCACTGTGCGGTGGTATGTGCTTGCAGGTGCTGCGTAGCCGAGCGCCAAATAGCAGGCTGGAGCCCATGTTGCTGTGCTGGCCCTAGAAGGCCATAGAATAGTTGTTTTACATTTATCATGTGTGTCCGGCCTGCGAGCCGATGTATGTAAGACATGTTATATTAAGTGAACATTTGTAAGGTCATAAGGCCATGTACCCGTTTCAGTGTATTTGGGGTTTCATTCCTGTAGTTGTAGCTATGGACATTCATATTTGATGGATTTATGTTTGGGTTCTTTCAACTTTAAAAACTTCCGCTAGAATGCTCTGTGTAGGATGAGTAGTCTTAATTGGATGGTTTGATTATTCATTTGGTAATCCTTCCGACTGTCTGTGGTATATGGCGTCGGGTTCTAGCTGAACCTTCTGTTATTTGCCATACGACAGATGAGGGTGTTATAATTTGGTATCAGAGCTCTGGTTACGGTCAGGCTTAAATGAATTCGTGGGCGAATTCTTTTAAGGGGCGGTGAGCACATGTGTGTGTCATCGTTATAACATCAAAAAGAACCCATGAATGTCCATTTAGGAATGAAAATACACTTGTTTTGTGGAATTTGAATGTTCCAATGATTGCTTTTAGCAATTTGTTTGTCGTCTAATCGTGTGTCTTTGCTACTATAGGCAGCTAGGAGCGGTGCTGGTCGGTCAGAGCGTCCGCATTCAGCGGAAAGTAGTGCACCAAGGGACGTGCCTGCCACACCTCCTTCAGCGGAAACCATCAGGATGGTGGCTGGGGCCGTATTCGTAATGATAAATGCCCAACCTGCAGGGCAAATGCATCGCGCACCTCCTGCGAATGAGCAAGAACCGGTTAGGGCGGCAGAGCCGAGAGTATTGGAACGCGCAGCAGTGGAGTTGATAGAGCCGAGAAGAACTACGAAGAGGCAGCTAAAGTATGTGATGGGCTTTAATCCTCCGAGGTTTAATGGGGTTGGAACGACAACTCAAGATGAGGACTGGCTCTCTTCCATAAAGACGGTCTTGACGGCCACAATAACTGAGGAGTGGCAGAAGACCACCATAGCGATGTTTCTTTTGGAAGGTGAAGCGAGGCTGTGGTGGGACGAGTTGGAGTTTCATCTTCTAGTGGGAAGGCAACTTGCGGATGTGCTGATGGAGGAATTTTCACGATTGTTCCTAGCCAGATTTGTACCCTCTGCTCAGAAGTTGGAGATGGAGAATCAACTTCTTGGGTTGACTCAGGGATCCAGAAGCGTGGACGAATATCTGCATGAGTTCACACGGTTGGGTCGTTATGCTGGAGCTATGTTTACAGAAGAAGATAGGAAGACCAACCGATTCTATGAGGGCCTTCGCGTCGATTTACAGTTACTCCTTGCTGGGCCTAAGGCGAAGGGCTTCCTAGCCTAGGTCAATTCAACCCGATCGTTGGAAAAGGTTGCGAAGAAAGTTCAAGAGAAAAAGGACCCAGGAGAAAAGAAGTCTGAGTTCAAGGTGCCAAATAATAAGTCAAGTTTCTGCAGGTGGAACAAGAAGCGGAGGACTTCGAACTCAGCCCCTTCAGCTGATGCATCGGGGACAACTTCAAGTCGAGTCCCCGGAGCTTGCTATAACTGCGGGAAGACGGGGCATTTCGCTCGTGAGTGTTGGAGCGGCCGTTCAAAGTCCGAGAGGAGACCTAGTGCGACTTATGAGGAGAAAGGGAAGGCGGTGGAGTCAACCGCATCCCATCATGCTCCAGCCCAGCCTAGAGTCTACAACCTTGGTCTGCAGGAGGCCATAAATCAAGCGGACGTGGTGACAGGTATGAGTTAAATTATAGTTGTTTAACTTTTATAGTTGTTACCTTCGTATTTGTTATCTTACGTTTGTTAGTGCTAGGCTTTGTGTTAATCTTTGGGTTTCCGGCGAGAGCCCTTTTTGATACGGGAGCATCACATTCCTTCTTGTCCGAAAAATTCATATCGCGCATCGGAGTTCCGTTCTCGATGGCAGAAAACAAGTTGGATGTGTTGTTGCCTAATGGGTGCTCAATGCGTGCGGGTAGGATTTGCGTTGTGAAGATTCAGATTGGAGATTGGGAGTTTGATTTGCGGGCGTTGGTTCTACCACTAGTGGAGTTCGACGTAACCTTCGGTATGGATTGGCTCTCGGAGCAGAGTGCATGCATTGATTGCAACCGTAAAGAAGTCAAGTTGGGTCTGGACACTGATCGGGAGACTATTTTTGCGGGCATGAAGGGGTCAGGGAAATTTCTGATGTCGGCCCTTCAGGTGTTTAAGGCAGTTCGGTCTGGGGCAGAACTGTATGTCACTCTAGTGCAGACTTCGACGCCTAAGCCTAGTTTGGACAGCATCCCATTTGTGTCTGAGTATCTTGATGTGTTTCCAGATGATCTCCTAGGAGCCCCTCCTCAGCGGGAGATAGACTTTACTATAGAGTTGGTATCGGGTGCCAAACCGGTGTCACAATCCCCCTATTGGATAGCCCCGGGAGAAATTGCAGAGTTGAAGGTGCAACTACAAGAGTTGCTAGAACAAGGTTATGTGCGTCCAAGTTCGTCGTCTTGGAGTGCACCAGTTCTCTTTGTTAAGAAGAAAGATGGGAGCTTGCGGCTTTGTATCGACTACCGTGAATTGAACAAGCATACGGAGAAGAATAAGTATCCTATTCCCAGGATTGACGATTTGTTTGATCAGCTGGTTGGGTCAACAGTATATTCGTAGTTAGATCTGAAGTCCGGTTACTATCAGTTGAGGATAAGGGAGAGCGACATCCCAAAGGCAGCATTCAGTACGCGGTTTGGGCATTACGAGTTCACGGTCATGCCATTTGGGTTGACGAATGCGCCATCCGTGTTTATTGATCTGATGAATAGGACGTTCAGAGAATACCTGGATCATTTCGTGATAGTATTTATCGATGATATCCTGGTGTATTCGCGGTGCGGGAAGGATCACTACAAGCATTTACACATGGTGTTGGAGACATTGAGGAAAAGTCAGTTGTATGCAAAGTTCTCCAAGTGTGAATTCTAGTTATCCTCGATAGCGTTCCTTGGTCATGTTGTCAGTGGAGAAGGAATAGCTGTAGATCCGGCGAAGATAGTGGCGATACGGGAGTGGCCTACTTTGACTACGGTGGCAGAGGTCCGGAGTTTTCTGGGGCTTGCTGGCTACTACAGGCGCTTCGTAGAGAACTTCTCGCGGATAGCACTACCACTCACGACGTTGACAAGAAAGGATCAGAAGTTTGTGTGGTCTCCGCAGTGCGAACAGGCTTTTGAAGACTTGAAGAGGCGGTTGATCACGGCGCCTATATTATGTTCTCCAAGTGGAACCGAAGGGTCCGAGATCTATAGTGATGCTTCGGGCAATGGTTTGGGCTGTGTTCTACTACAGCATGGGAGAGTGATAGCTTATGGTTCACGACAACTGAAGATTCACGAGAGGAATTATCCGGTCCACGACTTAGAGTTAGCGGCCGTGATATTTGCTATAAAGCTTTGGAGGCACTATCTGTACGGTGTGAAGGTCGATATTTACACCGATCATAAGAGTTTGAAGTACCTGTTGGACCAAAAGGATCTGCACATGAGGCAGCGGAGGTGGATGGAGTTCTTAGGGGACTACACCTTCAAGATACATTATGTGCCTGGGAAGGGAAATGTAGTGGCAGATGCGTTGAGTCGTAAGATTCCCGCACAAGCCAACTGGTTATCAGTACATGATGAGAGATTGGTCCAGGAGTTGGAGGCATTGGAGATATCTTGTGTCGATAAGCAGTCAAGTGCCGAGGTGAAACTATTTTGGACAAAGGTGCAGTGTGACCTAGCGGATAGAGTTCGGCGGGCTTTGGTTCAGGATAACAGCATGAAGCAGATCTTGGAAGAATCTTAGGATGGGACAAATTCCCAGTTTGTGGTTGAAGATGGGTTGCTAAGGAAGGACGGTCGTCTATGCGTTCCTAGTGCGGATGATCTTCGGGAGGAGTTGATGTATGAGGCTCATCATACCAAGTACTCAATCCACCCGGGAAGCACGAAAATGTATAGAGACATGAAGAAATTATTCTGGTGGCCGGGTTTGAAGAAGGATGTGGCACTTTATGTGGCCAAGTGTCGTACTTTTGCATTGGTGAAAGCGGGATGAAAGAAGCCCAGAGGTTTCTTGAAATCCCTTCCTATCCCGGAATGGAAGTTTGATGACATATCTATGGATTTTGTGCACGGTTTGCCGAAGTCGCAGAAGGGAAACGACGCCATTTGGGTGGTCTTAGATAGGTTGACAAAGGTGTCGCACTTTATCCCAGTCAGGAAGGAAGACCCGGTGGAAAAGTTAGCCAAACTCTACGTGGATAATAATGTACGATTGCATGGTGTGCCTCGCAGTATTGTTAGTGATCATGATGGATGCTTCACGTCGAATGACTGGAGGTTGGTGCATGGTCTGTTGGGTACTAAACTAAAGTTCAGTACAGCCTTTCACCCGCAGACAGATGGCCAAACCGAGAGAGTCAACAGGACTATGGAGGACATGCTTCGCATGTGCGCCCTAGATTTCGGGAAGAATTGGGAGGATCACTTGTACGTGGTGGAGTTTGCGTACAACAACAGCTTTCAGGCAAGTATTGGAATGGAGCCTTTCGAAGCCTTGTACGGGAGGAAGTGTTGTACGCCGTTGTCTTGGTTGGAGGCAGGCGAATCGAAGTTGTATAAATGTCAAGCGGTGGAAGACGCCACTTCAATGATACGGACAATTTAGGAAAGGCTGAAGATTGCTCAGGATAAACAGTCAAAGTATTACAACGCCAAACATAGAAATGTGGAGTTCAACGTTGGCGACATGGTATATCTAAAAATCAAGCCGTTCAAGGGTGTATCGCGGGTTCGACGCTTGAAGAAGCTGAGTCTGAGATACCTTGGACCATTTGAAATCCTGGAGCGTGTTGGGGAGGCGGCGTATAGGTTGAAGCTGCCGACGGAGTTGAGTGGGATGCATGACGTGTTCCATGTATCGGTGTTGCGTAAGGCAGTGCAAGAACCTTCGCACATCGTTGCGAACAATCAGGAACCGGTTGATTATGAATTAACAACAAGGGTCAAGCCAGTACGAATTGAAGATGTTGCAGTCAAACGACTCCGCAACAAGGAGGTCCGAACAGTTAAAGTCCGTTGGGATAATTGCGGACGTGAGGAGCTTTCTTGGGAGCGAGAGCAAGCTATGTTGGAGGAATACCCCGAGTTATTTCACTCAGGTATCATTTAGATTTTGTGTACCTTTGCTTAATTTCGGGACGAAATTCCTTAAGTGGGGGAGATTTGTAACGCCCAGAAAATTGTGTGCGACTCGGTCGTGAAAAGTGATTTTTTGGTGCCTGTATAGGGGTACACGGTCTATGACACGGGCGTGTCCAAGGCCATGTCTGGCTGGCGTTTTTGGTCATTTTCATCCCGAGAAGGACACGGCCAGGAACATGGCCGGATGACACGGGCGTGTCATCCAACACGGGCGTGTGCCGACCCATGTCCCTATCCGTGTGCAGTTGGGTCGTGTCCGTTGCTGTGGCGGTTATGCGTGACACGCCCCCAAACACGGGCGTGTCGAGGAAACCGACACGGGCGTGTCAGGTGAGACACGGTCGTATCTTAGCCCGTGTATCGTTTCTCAGTTCGACGATTGTTCCTGGATCGAGGCAGACGGCCTGGGACACGGTCGTGTGCCAAGCCGTGTTCGGCCCAGGTCTGGAGAATTTTTGTGTAGATCTGAGCCGTCCGTTTTCTTTAATTAAGATCTGACGGCCCAGACAAGATCCTGCTCTATTAAGGCCTGGAATAGGGGGTTAATCCCTCATTTTCTCTCCAAAGCTTTCTCCTTCCAAGGTGAGAGAGAAGAGGAAGAAGAAGGAGGTTTCTGGCCGTCGGCGGAGCACTAGAGCACCGTTTCGAAATCGGAGAGCGGATCCGTGGAGGGAAGGTCGTTGCGAAGAGTTCTGTTCGCGTAGTTTTCCATGGCGCCAAAAAGGACTTCAAGGGTAACGATTCTCAACTTGAGCATGTGAAGCTTTTTCTTTTGCATAGGGAACCCCGCTCCCGCGAGTGTGCGGTGAGTGCGTGGTGTTCCTTGGGGTTGATGTGAATAGTCCCCCTTGTGTTGCATATAGAGCTCAGAATCATAAGTACGGGCATAGGCATTGTGTGTGAAGCCTACCCGGACGTGTACCGTCTGGATCGGTGATGTTGCATTTGCTATGGTTTGCCGGAGAAGACTCCGTGCTTTGGGTTTCTCGGGTTTCCACGCGGTAGATTGCAGCAGGGGTCCTTAGAGGCTAGCTTCAAGGCGCACCTGGAAAACTGAGCGGAAACTTGTTCTGCTAACTTGGCCGTCAGGGAACCGGCCTTGATCATAACTGGGTTATGAGATTGTTTTGGAAAAATTTGGGATCCGAGAGAAGCTTGGCCCGCGCATAGGACTTAAATTGTATATGCGGCGTGAGTAACGGGCAAGTGGAATTGGACCTAGGCTATGTGGTACGGTGCGAGAAATCCGAAAACGGGCACTGGCCGTAGGCATAGTCGGAGCCTTAGACGGTGGTCAGATAGGCTAAATGCTCACATGTTGTTACCATCCTGGGGGTGGTGGTGAATGCACTGATTGGTCAGGGTTCACCATAAATGTGCCCTGAGTGCACGGGGTGTTTGGCCGTGCGAGCCTACACCTGTGGCGAAATATAATTGCGCTATATTATTTTGTTGGACTAATGCTATGCAGGGAAAGAGCACCGCCGTATCGAGTAAGGGGCGGGGTCGTTATAATTTGGTCGGCTTTTAGCTGACCTTTGTCTTGTTTGGCACCGTGCGGTGGTATGTGCTTGCAGGTGCTGCGGAGCCAAGCGCCAAATAGCGGGCTGGAGGCCATGTTGCTGTGCTGGCCCTAGAAGGCCGTAGAATAGTTGTTTTACATTTATCATGTGTGGTCGGCCTGCGAGCCGATGTATGTAAGACATGTTATATTAAGTGAACATTTGTAAGGCCATAAGGCCATGTACCCGTTTCAGTGTATTTGGGGTTTCATTCCTGTAGTTGTAGCTGTGGACATTCATATTTGATGGTTTTAAGTTTGGGTTCTTTCAACTTTAAAAACTTCCGCTAGAATGCTCTGTGTAGGATGAGTAGTCTTAATTGGATGGTTTGATTATTCATTTGGTAATCCTTCCGACTGTCTGTGGTATATGGCGTCAGGTTTCAGCTGGACCTTCTGTTATATGCCATGCGATAGATGGGGGTGTTACACTTCCTCTGCATGATGCTTAGCGCATGTATCTTTATTCAAGTATAAGGGTAGTTGCTCTGTCTCCGTATCGATACCCATTACCGAAACGGATAATGGAGCAATTGCATGTGCATCTTAGTTCCCACAGACCTATTAGCTATTAGTTGCTGCTCGTTAATATGTCGTTCTGGGATGACAGTAACCCCAGTGCTTATTTATGAGTAGGAGTAGTGTTAAGGTGTGTTATTAATTTTGAGTCTATGTGGTTCATGCTAGTTGTGGTATTTAGTATTCTTGTAAAAGTCTATACACGCATCTCGTGTCTTTGGTTTTTCGCTCAATCTTGTCCTGCATCCTTTCTGGTTGGTATTCCTTTCATTGTTTGTGTATGTGTTTTCTTGCACAGCTCATTACCAAAAGAAATATGCTCTACTTGCTTGGGATTTTGCAATTCACATGATTGAATTGTCGTGTGCGTGAAAATCGCAGGACCATGTGATTTTTATCATATAAAATTGTCGATTTTCTTCTTCATTCGCACGCTGGCCCTAATTCTTCCTCTCAACGGTGTGAAGTGCGGCTCCATCCAGGTGTAATTTTCTGGGACCCCTCGGTCATTTTCTCCATCATTTCGTCTGCCTTAGGCCTCCCCTTCATCCTACGGTATATTCTTCATCGTCGGTACACTTTTTTGGGTTAGAGGGAACTTCACATGCGGATGCGGCTAATGTTGCATCTTTTACTAGGGTCAGTGGATTTAATGTAGCCTCCCTCATTGGTTCTGTATCTGTTGGTGTCGCGCCAGCTGCCGCTGCTACTTACCTTCTGCCAAATGCATCGCGTAGAAGCATCAAGGAGGAAATCCCAAAACTATATGCGCGATATGTTCGGATGGAGTAGGCTTTCGTGAGACTAATTAATGTGGTGGTGCATATTGATTCACATCTGGGTGAGGATCATTCCGATCTGCCCCACATGTTGACCTCTCGTGCTTGTCGATCCTGGTGTGCACCTCCTACCCCATAGTCTCCTCCTCCGTCTCCATAAGATCGCTCAGCTCTCTTCCTCGGGGAAAGCTCAGTTTTGGATTTCAGTGTTCTTTTAGTTCTTGTTGTTTTTGTCTGTTATTGACTTTATTCTGCTGGGGCTTCAACCCAAGGGTGGATTTGAACATGGTTCTTTTTATTTGGCTATCTAATACTTACTATTATCTCGGTGATGTGGTTCATGCTCTGTATTAGTGTTTGGTTGTATAGTATAGTTTTGTGATATTTTGCTTTTAGGTACTATATTTTGTGTGCTTGGAGTTATTTCCACTAGTGGCAAGGATAATGTGAAATTTAAATTGGTGTGATGCAGTGGCGAATGGTTTAGACTTATTGCAATCTTCTAGTATGGTTTATTTTCAGCTTGGGTAATTCTCCTCCCTAGCTTTTTTTTATACTCATGGTTATATCATTTACTCATGTTGTTTACATTATGTCTAGGGGAGGGAGAGTTATGTTGTCTATTACCCATGCACATGCAATTTTTGTAGCATGTTATAAGTGTTTCTATTTTAGTTTTATTATTGTAGTTCATATTCACCGCACAACATTGCATCCACCTTAGCGCGTGCTTAATCATTAGTCCGTAACAAGCTAAATTCATTTTTATGCACGATTTGGGAAATGATTATGGTGGCTTGGCACTATGACACAAAATAAAATGTTAACTCAAGCAGTGCTCCTAGTCGAGTGCTAACGTCTCACGAAGAAATTTGTGTAGATTCAATTTATTTTTATGCTTTTTGTTTATATTTTTCTATTAGCGTATATATTTTTTACTCTACTAAAAATTGTTGAATCCAGTGTGAATTAAAATGTAGCATAAGAATGTGTGTAGATGTTTGTTAGACTCTTATTGCTCGAGTCGGGCGGAAGGATAGTCTTTCTTGGTGGCCGAGAACTTGCCCCAAGCTATTCTCGAAGCATGGGTACACGGTTAGTCAAGCACCCGAGTGTGATGTAGGCCATTATTTTGGCCCAATTGAGCTTTTGTACCACTCCTTTCATCTTATCCTCGTTATCCCCTTTGTGCCTACCAATCCTTTAGATCAGCTCCACTTTTATCCCCCCAAAGCCTCAAAGTCAATCCTAGTCGCACACCCAAATTTGAGTTTTAGTGTATTTCATTTTCATGATTGGGGTGTTGATGTGGTGATTATGTTGTGGATATATGGATGTGCCTTATTGAAAATGTGCTAAGAAAAAATATTGTTGTGAAAAAAATTATTATTGGAAATGAAATTTGTAAAAAAAATGAAGAGAAAAAAAGGGAAGAAGAAACGTTTAGTTGAAAATCTTTATTTATGAAATTTTGTTGGAGTAGGTGGTGCACACACCCATATAGTCAATTATAAACTGGGGGTGTGGTGCACCCGCCTGTCATTGTGGCATGAGGATAACGTTTTGTACTAGCTCATTTGCGATAGGCGCGTAGCCCCCATATTTATCATTGTATACCTCACCTAAACCCAACCCCCTTTCTAAACCTATATCCCCACTGATTTGCGCATTGAGTCAAACCATTGCCATGGAGAGAGTGTGAACGTGAGAGCTTTTGGCCACTGGTATTGATTGATTTCTTTGGAGGTTATCAGGAGCTCGGGTTTTTGGCAATGCACAACTCATCGTTTAGTCTACTTTCTTCCTATACATAACCAAATGATCCACCGTGATTCAATTTTTGAGTAGAATTAATATATAAATACGCTCTTAGAAATTTATAGACTAATATGTATATTTAGAAATTTCTTGTATTGCTTTTCTGTGAGCATATGTATGCGACTTCACATGTACTCTGCATTTGTAATTACTAAGCCAGCTAATCCTTTTTCTTTCCGCCGAGAGATGATTTGCTAGGGACGAGGAAATGTTTAAGTCTGAGGGTGTGATGAGTTGATATTTATAAGGCCTTTTGAACTCATCTGGGCTGGATTTCATTCTTGTGCACTACAATTTTAGTCTTTATTTGATTATATTTCACTTATACACACTTTCACTTTAAGTGCGCTATTTAGGCCCGATGTGGGGTCCAATTGCGCTCTTTTGTTGGGGGTAAAAACATGGTGCTCCCCAGTTTGTTTTTATGTTGTTTTTTTTTCTATTGTTTATGTGTGCTGGAGTTGTGCTCCATGCTGTGGTTTTACTGTGCAGGTGGGCAGATCCCCATTGATGCTCTGGTCTTTCCTGTAGGAATCGCACGGCCGTGTGTTTTTATTTGTGTATGGTTGAATCCAACCGTATGATTCCTATTGCTCGGATTTCTGATTATCTGTCCAGGGCTGTGCTATTTGCTCGCTCACAGGCTTTTTTGCGCGTGCGTGACCAAATCGCACGACCTCATCTTTTTGTCTAAAATTTTTTATATTATTTGCTTGTGTGTTTTCTTCTCGCACGGTTATATTCAACCGTGCACAAAGTAAAATGCACGATTTTCATGTTTTTACTTATTTTCAGTGTTCTGTCACTAACCATCCGATTTATTCTTGAATGGGCTGTTTTGCCCGTGCGTGATCAAAAATGCACGGTCTCCTGCTATTCCAAGTGGCAGGTGTTCTACGCTATTATTATCGCATGGTGCACTCACTGTCGTGTGTTTGATTATGTCTGCCTTATTTTCTGACTATTTACTATTTAAGCCACAATACTTTGCCCAACTTGGGGACTTCTCTATTTTCCCCGCATAGAGAGCTCTAGTTTGCCTCTTTCTTCTGCTCTATTGCCGCCCACCTTCGTGAGGCCTTCCATCCATATTACTCTTGAAGATCAAAGGCTTGGAAATCCTCTTGGCCTCCTCCATCAATCGCTTGCTCCCAAGGGTGATTTCGAGTGATTTCTTGCTTCCCTAGTGAAGTTCTCCGGCAAGATCGTAGCTGAAGAAATGTTGACAGAGAAGATGGGTAATACAAAAGAAGGTGAAAGCTCATCCATACCCCGGACGGCAGTTGGAGACCAAGCACGGACAAGGATTGACAACCCTATATTCCAGCCATGAACATCTGATGAGTCTCCGTCCTTTGGTTGTAATCTCACCCCCTGCATGTGTTGTTGCTTTACTATAAATTCCTTGGTTGTTTGTATGGATGTTTGCTAAACCCTAATTACTATTTATTTTTATTTCATGGCTATGTGATATATCATTGTGTTTTGTGCAAATGAGGAGTGCCTCCACCTTATCATTTTCATCCCCCCAACGCGAGCATAATAAGTTTTTTCTATTGGCGTGCATTGTGAGGAGGTGCATAAGACCCTCATTCCACCTATTTGAGCCATTCTGTCCGCGAGCCTTCTTGTCCACCTGCCTACAAAAGTAGTGCATCGCGGCCTACGTAAATTCTATCCACCTGGCAAAGGGGTGCTTGCAACCCGCATTAGTGTGGTTAATTTTTCTTTTGATTTCGCTAAATCAAATCCAAGCTCTCGTTTTAGTTTATTTTTTATAACTAGTTTTCCGAATAACTGAATCACACGCCCCCAACCTGTGTTCCTTGAGAGATCGATACTTGGGGAGTTACTCCCACATTTTATATCACTTGAGCAACCAGTGCACTTGTCGTTTGTGCATCAAGTTTGTGGCGTCGTTTCCGGGTAACGCAGTTGGTGTTGTGACTCCGTTATTTGGAAAAGTAGTTGTAAGGGTTTTTTGTTTTCTTGTTTATTCATTTAATCCCCTTTCCCTTTATTTAAATCTAGGTTGCTTGAGTTATATTTATTCGGGTATAGTACCGTGCACAGTGGTTTTCTGGTAATTCTGGCTACCTACGCATTATGTGGGCTGGGTTTAATATCTGATGTCATTTTTGCGTAGATACCCCTCATGTTAGTGATAGATGCCCAACAGGAGATGGTGTCTCAAGTTCTCAAGTCTCATGATACCAGGTACTAACATTGTATGGTACCTCATACACTGTTCCTAAGACCTTTGGCTATTTACTGCGCCACATGTACCTTTTTTTGAATTTTTCTCCGGCCTTATTCAGACTGAAGAAAAATTCAAAATAATGCCTGTTTTGTCAGACCATGGATCACGTTCTGAAGTATTGTGTTGAATATCTTTGCCAAATGGATGAGGATGAGGATGACGAGCCGGATATCCGGATTATACCAAGTCCTGTCATGGTCTGTACACCTTCTACCTTCGGTTATGTATCTGTACCACCTTTGTGTTTCAAAAGGAATGATGCAGATGCACGCACTAGAGTTGCGGCTGATCCAGGCAGCAATATGGTTACACCTGTCTCCCCTGTTCAAATATCATCGTGTATGTCGTCGATTCTTTATGAGGGGTTGGAGCTCGATTTTTCTCAGAGCATTACTTCTCCTTCTTTTGTGCATAGTACTATAGCGGTTTGTAACAGTGTTGTTGAGGATGTTTGCAGGTTGATGCAGGAACTTGCAATGTTGTGGCCGCTCCTATCGGGGATGACATTCTCCCAGGTGAGGAAGTGACAACTTCTACACTAGTGGATGATGTTTAAGTCACGGAGGAGGCCCCTATTGATCTTGTCAAACTCTGCGACGTTGTTAACAATACCGACGACTTGCCTCTAGATCTACCTTTCGGGAGTTATACCAGGATGAACCCCATTGTTGAAATTCTTTTAATTCATTCTTCTAATTTGCTTCTTCACCCTATTCTCGTGTCTTATCCTATGCATGGCCCCACATTGGAGGCGGTTCAGGACATGGTCAGGCCTATTATGTTGTTTGACATTGTTTTGGATCAACTGCATTTGGAGATGGACATGGAGATTCCCTCAGCATACTACATTCCCCTGCCTGGAGCTCAGTGCAGACATCTTTATTCAAGTATAGGGGTAGTTGCTCTGTCTCTGTATCGATACACATTACTGAAACGGATAATAGAGAAACTGCCTATGCATCTTAGTTTCCATAGACCTATTAGTTATTAGTTGTTGTTCGTTAATAAATCGTGTTGGAATGACAGTAACCTCAATACTTATCTCAGAGTATGAATAGTGTTAAAGTGTGTTATTAATTTTGAGTTTATTTGGTTTGTGATAGTCGTGGCGTTTAGTATTCTTGTAAACGTTTATAAGCGCATCTCACGTCTTTGATTTTTCGCTCAATCTTGTGTTGCATCCTTTCATGTTGGCATTCCTTTGTTTTTGTGTGTTTTCTTACACAGCTCCTTGCCGAAGAATTATGCTCTACTTGGTTGGAATTTTGTAATTCGCACAGTTGAATTGTCCGTATGCGTGAAAATTGCACGACCAAGCAATTTTTATCATATAAAATTACCGGTTGTCTTCTTCGTTCGCACGCTAGCCCTAATTCTTCCTCTCAATGGTGCGAAGTGCGACTCCACCCAGGCATGATTTTCCCGCACCCTCGATCGTTTTCTCCGTCATTTCGTCTACCTTAGGCCTCCCCCTTCATCCTATGGTACATTCTTCATCGTCGGTAGACTCTGTTGGGTTTGATGGCACTTCTCATGTGTGTGCGGCTGATGGTGCATCTTTTCCCAGGGTCCGTGGATCTAATGTTGCCTCCTTCATCGGTTCTGCATCTCTGGGTGTCGCTCAGCGGGCGCTGCTACTTCCCTTCTGCCAAATGCATCGCATAGGAGCATCAAGGAAGAATTCCCCGAATTCTATGCGCAATATGTTCGGATGGAGTGGGCTTTCATGGGACTTATTGATGAGGTGGTGCATATTGATTCACAGCTGGGTGAGGTTCTTTCCAATCCGCCCCACAAGTTGACCTCTCGTGCTCGTCATTCGCGGCGTGCTCCTCCTCCCCCACAGAATCCTCCCCCATCTCCATAGGATCGCTCTGCTCTCTTCCTCGGGGATCGCTCAATTTTGGATTTCAAAATTTCTTTTAGTTTTTGTTGTTTTTGTTGTTTTTGTTTTTGTCTGTTCCGGACTTTGTACTGCTTGAGTTTCAACCCCAAGGTGGCTTTGGACATGGTTGTTTTTATCTGGCTATCTAGTACTTAATATTATCTCCGTGATGTGGTTCATGCTCTATATTAGTGTTTGTTTATATAGTATAGTCTTGTTCTATTTTGCTTTTAGGTACTGTATTTTTTGTGCTTGGAGTTATTTCCACAGGTGGCAAGTATATTGTGAAATTTAAAGTGGTGTGATGTAGTGGCGAATGGTTTAGACTTATTGCAATCTTCCGGTATGCTTTATTTTGAGCATGGGTAACTCACCTCCCTAGCTTTATTTTTATGCTCATTGTTATATCATTTGCACATGTTGTTTAGATTAAGTCTGGGGGAGGGAGAGTTTTGTTGTTTGTTACCCGTGCATGTGCACATTTTGTAGCATGCTATAAGTGTTTCTATTTTAGTTTTATTATTGTAGTTCATATTCACTGCACAACATTGCACCCACCTTAGCGTGTGCTTAATCATTAGCACGTAACAAGCTAAATTCATTTTATGCATGATTTGGGAAATCATTGTGGTGACTTAGGATTGTGAGGCGGAGTAAAATGTTGACTCAAGCAGTGCTCCTAGTCGAGTGATAACGCCTTACATAGAAAATTGTGTAGATTCTATTTATTTTTATGCTTTTAGTTTATATTTTTCTATTGACGTAGAAATTGTTTACTCTACTGAAAATTGATCAATCCAGTGTGAATTAAATGGTGGTTTAGGAATCTGTGTGGACATTCATTAGACTCATATTGCTCGAGTCGGGAGGAAGAATAGCCTTTCTTGGTGGCTGAGAACTTGCCCCAAGCTATTCTCGAAACATGGGTACACTGCTAGTCAAGCGCGCGAGTGTGATGCTGGCCATCATTTTGGACCAATTGAGCTTTTGTACCGCTCCATTCATCTTATCCTCGCTATCCCCTTTGTGCTTACTAATTCTTTGATTCAACTCCACTTTTATCCCACCAAAGCCTCAAAGTCAATACTAGTTGCATACCCAAATTTGAGTTTTTGTGTATTTCATTTTCATGATTGGGGTGTTGATGTGGTGATTATGTTGTGGATATGTGGACGTGCCTTATTGAAAATGTGCTATGAAAAAAAAATTGGTGTGGAAAATATTATTATTGGAAATGAAATTTGTAAAAAAATGTGAACAGAAAAAAAAGGAAGAAGAAAAGTTTAATTGAAAATCTTTATTTATGAAATTTTGTAGGAATAGGCGGTGCACACACCTATATAGTCAATTATAAACCTGGGGGTGTGGCGCACCCGCATGTTATTGTGGCGTGAGAATAGTGTTTTGTACTAGCTCATTTAGGTTTGGAGCGTAGCCCCCATATTTATCATTATATACCTCACCTAAACACAACCCCCTTTCTAAACCTATATTCCCACTGATTTGCGCATTTAGTCATACCAGTGCCATGGAGAGTGTGAATGGTAAGCTTATAGCCACCAACATTGATGAATTTTTTTGGAGGTTATCACGAGCCCCGGTCTTCAACTTATCGTTTAGTGTACTTTCTTCCTACACGTGACCAGATGATTCATCGTGATTCTATTTCTGAGTAGAATTAATATATAAATACGCTATTAGAAATTTATAGACTAATATGTATATTTAGATATTTCTTGAAAGTCTTTAGTTTTAAGAGTTTCTAAAGACCTAGAGAGCTCCATCTAAGAAGAGCAGTTGCTCAACCAAGCTGCCAAGAAAGATTCAGATTAAGATCTGAATCTTAAGTCAGAAGCTGATTGAAGATCATCTTCACAGGAGATTCAACCTTACTGAGTTCAGATTCAAGAAGCTTTGAAGAAAGCTAAGAGAGGTTGATCTCTGCCATCAAGTTCTTCCAAGAACTCATCAAGAAGCCATCCATCCTTTCTCTCTTTGTCAGGGTGGTGGTTATTTACTTTGTTTAATCAAATTTTTGTAAGATCTTTATAAATATGAGATTGTAAGCCTATTATATAAAAGCTTAGTGTAGGAGAACATTTTCTCAGAGTGGTAGGGCTGTGACCCTGAGGTGTAGGAGATTGTGATCTCTGAGTGTATGCCTTGTTGAAGGCTGAGGTAGGGCATTTGGCCTGAGTTGTAGGAGTGTGGATACACTCTGAGTTGAAGGAACCTGTTTGGGATTCTGAGCTCTAAGATCTGAGGATCTTAGGTGAAGTGCAGAAGTTAGGCCGAATCTACTACACTCTAGATAGGCGAAGGGGGAAAGTGGATGTACCCAGACCTTGGGGAACCACTATAAATACTGTGTGCACTCTGTGAATGATTGTTTCTGTGATTGTTGTGCTGATTGTTGTAGAATTTACAATTGCTGCTTAAATTACAGAACAAATTTTCTGCCTTTAAAGTAAAAGAAAAATTACACCTATTCACCCCCCCCCCCTCTAGGTGGTTAGGCAGTAATTCTTTCAAGTGGTATCAGAGGGAGGTTCCTTAAAGAAGGTCTTAACAGTCAGAGTGAGATCCTTAAGGCAGATTTAAGAATCAAGAAAGAATCAAGAAAATGGGTTCATGGGAGAATCATAAGGAGCTAGGGTCTATGAAACTACTCATATGCAGAAAGGAGATATTTGGTGTCTGGAAAGAAAGGGTCAGGCTGTTTATGGAGGCTTCTGATCCAAGGATCTATATTACAGTCAAGGAAGGTCCTTATGTTCCAATGACGATATCAATTCTGGATGCAAACCAAAGAATTCCCAAGGATTATTCAGAGATGACCAAGGATGAGATCATTTTGGCCACTATGGGTAAGAGAGCCCAAAACATCATAGTAAGTGTCATTGATGATGCAACCTTTCAAAATTTGATTCACTGCAAGACCTCCAAAGAAATATGGGATACTTTAATAGTCTATATGGAGGGTTCTGAAGAAGTAAGACAAGACAGAAAATTTATGCTAAACCAGGAATATGAGAGTTTCAGACAAGAAAAGTCTGACAGTGTCACTGAGTGCTATAAAAAGTTCTATAGGATAGTGAATGAGTTGATGTCCTATTGGAGAATCTTCAGTACTTATGAACTGAATGATAAATTCTTAAGATCCTTGACAAAGGATTGAGAGACAAAAATTTGTGTCATTAGAGAAGTGACCAAACTTGCAGATATTTCTCCTCCAATCTTGTTTGGAAAGTTGTTGTCATATGAGATGCAACTTATGGATAGGAAAGAGGAAGAGAAGAGTGCAAAATGTGAGCATAGAGAAAAGTCTGTGGCCTTTAAGGTTGAAGCCACTAAGAAGAATAGGAGGATGTCTCCATCACCTCCTAAGATTGTTGCTGAAACTGCTTCAGAAAATTCAGACAATCAGAATTCAGACAGCAGTGACTTAGATGAAAATTTTGCTGCCTTCACAAGGAAGTTTCAGAGATTTCTGAAGAAGAAGTAGTGGAAGTCTAAGCCTTCCACATCTAAACCTAAGGATGATTACTATCAAAAGAGGAAGTTATCCAGGAAAGACAGGAGCAAGTCTAAGCCAAACAAGTTTACAACATCAAAGATTGTTTGCTACTGTTGTAATAGGCCTGGACATGTAGTGGCTGAATGTCCAGATAAAAGAAAAGAGTCTGGTGATAAAAAGAAGACTCAACACCAGAGCAAGAAGGAGAAATCCTTTGTTTCTAAGAAGGAGAAGACATTGTCAGATCAGTCATCTTCAGAGTCAGAATCTGAAGCTGAGGCTTACATTGGTCTGTTTGCTGCAGATGAAGAAGGAGAGTTTTTACAAGTGCTGAACTCAATATATGAACAAGAAGACCATCAGTGCAGGGGACTAATGACTGTATCAGAAGAAGACAAGTGTCAGGATCAGCCTGGTCCTAGTAAGGTGCAATGTCTTTCAGATTGCAGTACTGAGTCAGAGTCAGCAACATCTGCATCAAGTGATGTGGATGGGTCTTAGTCTGAAGGTGATATTCATCAGCTGATAGATGAATATAGAGATTTATTGCAGGCACTTAAGAAGAGCAAAAACCTGGCCAAATCTCAGGCTAAGGAAATTGTAGATCTTAAGATGGCTGCAACAGATTCAGAGAAAATACTGGATCAAAAACTGAATGAGCTTGCCAGATTGAAAAATATAACTGTTATTCAAATTGGCACAATCACATTCAAGAATGATCAGATTAGAAATCTGGAGGTTAGACTTCAGAAAGAGAAAGAGATTGTAGCTAGTTTTTCTAAACCTAAATCTGTATTACCCTTGATTGATGAGTTTGTACCTCAAAAAGGTAAAGCTGGATTAGGTTTTAAGAAAACTGCATGGACTGCTAATTCCAAATCTAAAGGCAAAGCCCCAACACAAAACAAGAAGCCTGCTGTAGATAATTCAGCTAGGGTTGTACCTAAACAAAGGTATAACAAGTTTGAGTGCTGGTGTTGTGGCAAGGTAGGCCACTTTGCCTTAGATTTTGGCACAATTCTAGTGTCAAGGAAAGTAGCAATCTGTCTGCTAGAAGAGCTACAGGTAGATTTGTTAAAGTGCAGACTAACTTGTACCAAGGACCCAAAAGTTATTTGGGTTCTAAGGTTAAGTAATCTGTGTTGCAGGTGAGTCCAAGCTGCCATGCCCCAATATGATACTTGGACAGTGGATGTTCCAGGCACATGACTGGAACAAGGGGGTTGCTGAAGGACTACACACCTATCATGGATGACCCTAAAGTAACCTTTGGTGGTTCAGAAAAAGGAATCATCAAAGGATTTGGTAACATTTCTAATAACCAGATTACTATCTCTCAAGTGGCCTATGTGAAGGGTTTGAAACACAACCTTATTAGCATAAGTCAGTTGAGTGATTTAGGATATGACATTTCATTTATTAATAATGGATGTCATATCAAAAGGTCAAATGATCAAAAGGTCGTATTGACAGGATATAGAAAGAGAAATGTTTATTGTCTTAACTTTGAGTGTGAGAACAATGTTTCTCCTATTTGTCTTGTAACAGATGAGAGAGCCTCTCATTGTGTTAAATGGCACAAGAGGCTGGCTCATCTTAACTATAAGACTATTGACCAACTCTTTAGCAAAGAGTTAGTGAGGAATGGTCCTCAAGTTAAGTGTATAAAGGATGAGATATGCTCAGCTTGTCAAAAAGGCAAGCAGACCAAATCCACCTTTCATAGCCTTGAAAACAAGGATTCAGTGAGGTGTCTTTACCTCTTGCATATGGATCTATTTGGTCCTATGCCTGTTCATAGTCTAGGTAGGAAGGTCTATACATTTGTGGTGATAGATGACTATTCTAGATATTCCTGGGTATTCTTTCTAAGAAAAAAATCTGAAACCCCAACTGTCTTATACAGTTTTGTTAAACAAATTCAGAATGAGTTGAACAGTACAATGGTCAAAATCAGAAGTGACCATGGTACTGAATTTCAGTCTGAAAGTATGACAAAACTATATGAAGTATTTGGGATTTTTCAAGAATTTTCCTCACCTAAAACACCTCAGCAAAATGGTATTGCTGAAAGGAAGAATAGAACATTGATAGAGACTGGTGGAACCCTATTGAGTGACACTTCTCTCCCAGAATATTTCTAGGCTGAGGCAGTAAACAATACATGTCATGTGATCAATAGGGCTACTATCACCAAGAGTCACAAAAAGACTCCCTATGAGATTGTGAAGGGCAGAAAACCAAACTTATCCTATTTTAGGATCTTTGGTTGCAAGTGATATATACTTAACAATGACAAGTCTTATCTTACCAAGTTTACTGTCAAATCCCAAGATGGAATATTTGTTGGGTACAACAACAATAGTAAGACTTATAGGATCTACAACTTGATTACTCAAGTTGTAGAAGAGTCTGTACATGTAGTCTTTGATGAAACAAGACTGATTAACTGTGAGTTACCAAGTAGTGCTTGCAGTTCTACAAGTTTAAATGACAGAATGGACAAGCTTACCATTACAGAGGATTCTACTGCAAATCAGGAAGTGGAAAATGGTGGCTGCTGTCCAGGGGGAGTACAAGACTCTCTTGATGCTGAAGAAAACCAAGAGGTGCAGATTCATGAAGAGGCTGGAGGTGTACAACCTGGAGATATACTACCTCCAGCTAATAGACACTTAAAGGATCATCCAGCAAATCAGATAATTGGTGATCTAAGACAAGGAGTGCAAACAAGAAGTAGGAATCTGAGCACAGTTCTTTACTCCAGTTTCCTATCACAAGTGGAACCAAAGAAATTTGAAGAAGTAGTTCTAGACCCACATTGGATTGATGCCATGCAAGAGGATCTGAATCAGTTCAGAAGATGCAAGGTCTCGAAGCTAGTTCCTAAACCCAAGGACCACAACATCATTGGAACAAAGTGGATCTTTAGGAATAAATTGGATGAGAATTGGATCATTGTGAAGAATAATGCAAGACTTGTTGCAAAAGGGTATAGGCAGGAAGAAGGTATTGACTTTGATCAAACTTTTGCCCCAGTAGCAAAACTGGAAGCAATAAAGATGTTCCTTGCTTATGCAACATATCAAAGCTTTAAGGTATTTCAAATGGATGTAAAGTCAGCTTTCCTAAATGGAAATCTAAAGGAAGAAGTCTATGTAGAGCAGCCCTCAGGTTTTGTTGATCCTCTCAAAGCTAATTATGTTTATAGACTTAGGAAAGCATTGTATAAGTTAAAACAAGCCCCAAGGGCTTCGTATGAAACCCTGTATAGTTTCCTCATTGAGAATAAATTGTCAAGGGGGAAAATAGACAAGGCTCTATTTCTTAGGAAATCTAAAGGAAAGATTATCCTAGTCCAAATATATGTAGATTACATAATATTTGGGTCTACTAAAAGTAATCTTTGTAGAAAGTTTGCAAAACTTATGCAAGGAAAATTTGAAATGAGCAGTATGGGGGAACTTAAGTTCTTCTTGGGTCTCCAAGTAAGACAGACTGAAGATGGCTTGTCCATATGCCAGTCTAAGTTTACCCTAGAGTTGATAAAGAAGTATGGTATGGAATCATCCACTACCATGAAAACTCCTATGGGGTCAAATATGTCTCTAAGCAAAGATGATACAGGGAAACATGTAGATGAAACTTTGTATAGAGGGATAGTTGACTCCCTTCTGTATTTGACTGCTAGTAGACCAGATATCATGTATGCTACATGTGTTTGTGCTAGGTACCAAGCATGTCCTAAAGAATCTCATCTGACTGCAGTAAAAAAGATTTTGAGATATCTTAAGGGCACACCTTATTTAGGCCTTTGGTACCCTATGAATGAAGAGTTTCTACTGACTGATTATTCAAATGCAGATTTTGCAGGTTACAAGGAAGATAGAAAAAGTACTACAGGAACCTGTCAATTTCTATGTGGAAGACTAGTGTCTTGAAGCAGTAAGAAGCAGACCAGTGTGGCAATCTCCACAGTTGAGTCAAAATATGTTGTTGCAGGAAGCTGTTGTGCAAAACTTTTGTGGATTCAGCACCAGCTAGAAGACTATGGTATTCAAGTAAGTAGAACACCTTTGCTTTGTGATTCTATAAGTGCAATTTCTATAGCTAATAATCCTGTCTCACATAGTAGGACTAAGCATATAGAAATTAGATACCATTTTCTTAGAGAACATGTAGAGAAAGAAGACATTTCACTAGAATATGTCAAAATAGATAATCAAATTGCTGATATGTTTACTAAGCTCCTAGATGAAACTAAATTTAATAAGTTTAAAATTGAATTAGAAATGTTGAACTTAGATTATTTTCACAAAATTGGCTAAGTAAAATGGTGTCGACACAAGGAGTTGTCTGTGTCGACACAAGGAGTAAGTGTCGACATTCTAGAGAAATGATGTCGACACATCTACAAAGTTGGTGTCGACACTTCTGAGAAGTAGTGTCGACACATCCAGAGTAGGTGTCGACACATCCAGTAGTGGTGTCGACACTTAGGATTAACACAGATTTCGTCGAGTAGAGTATAGACTAATCGTCGAGCGCAGATGTATTTGTGTCGACACATCATAATTGGTGTCGACACTTATAAGTCAATACTATTGTCGAGACTTAAGTAGTCTGTGTCGACACTTTTCAACAGTGTCGACACATTCTGTAATTGTTCACGTGCCTTTTCACCTTCGTTTTTAGTAAGGTATAAATAGGTCTTCAATATTATTTGTCGACATGCTCTCAATAGTTTCGTGACCAAAACTTTGTGTCATCATCTCTCTCATCTAAATTCAAGATTTATCTAAACCCTAATGGCGTCAAAGCTCGAGGAGAACGTCAATGAGGGATATGAGCTAATACGCAATGCATTTGACCATGCGGAGCCAGAAATCAAGGATGTTGTAACCCTAATTACTGAGAATGGGTTGGAGTATCCAGTTTCTGAGCCAACCAAGATTTGGAAGAAGGAAGTACTCGAATTCTATGGTGCAGCTATGTTGGATTCTACTGGACTCAAGATCAAGTCTGCAGTTCATGGTGCGAAAGTTAAAATGACTATGAAGAGTTTAAGGAAAGTTCTACATCTACCTAGAATTCAAGAGGAAGTAGAAATGACCTCTTCCAAGACAAGGGAAGCACTGCAATGGTGTGGACTAGATTCAACCATGAAGATTGGCTCAGTATTTAACAGAAAAGGCATGAATATGCAAGGCAAGTTCTTGTCTGAAGTGGTAGGTAAGGTGATTCTGTGCAAGCCAGGTGGGCATGATAGGGTATCAGCTCATATGTTCAGCTTAATGACAAGGATCATCTTTAAACTAAAAACTGATTGGTCAGCAGTGATGTTTGAAAAGATTAAGGAAAGTCTGAAGAAGCCCAATTTGGGTAGGATAATGAGTCTATACTTGGCTGGAACCATTCCTGAAGTAATGGAATAAAGTACTGGTTCTAAGATTAATCATATGAGAAAGATGGATATCAGGATTATCTCAAGATGGGATAGGGTGTTAACTAAGGACATGCCTACTTCAGAGAAGGAAACACCTCCACAAAGGAAACAAAAGAAAGCCAAAATGGCTCCTGAACCTTCCAGTAGCTCAGAGGAGCAACCAGCTTCCAGTTCAAATGAGGAAGAAGCTGATAATGCTGGAAGATCACCAGTCAGAACTGAAGATGCACAGAGGCAGGGGGAGCAACCATCTGCTAGCCCCATTCACCTGGATCCACTCCAGGGAGAGCCTCAACATGAGGAAGTGCCAACTCACTTCGACAGTGAAATGACAACTCAAACAATCCTTGAGGTAATACATGAAGTTAATCAATCAATTTTCAATTTTGAGGATGAAGTATTAACTGAATATCTGATTGTTGAACATCCAACACAATTACATAGTCAAACACAAGCTGTGATCATGGAAGATACATCTGTTGTTACTGATGCTCCAGAAATAAGAAACTCTCCTGTGCCTTCTCAACAAGAGTTTACCTTAGAAGAGCTGTTTCCTGATATTGAGGGGGAGCATGCTGGTTTTGAGGGGGAGAAAACTGTTTTTGATGGAGAGCAAGTTAAACTTGAGGAGGACCAAGTTAATCTTGAGGGGGAGCATGTAAGGTCTCATGAGGAGACTGCAAGAAATGAGGAGGAGAAAATTAGAACTGAAACTGAAGAGCAAAGGACTCAGGGGAGCTAACAAACACTGCACAGGACTTGCCATCTAGTCCAAAGAATAGAGTTGATACTGCCAGTACCTATGATTCTGAGGATGCAGCTGAGGTTCAGGCTAAGAAGAGGAAGCTACAGGTCTTCAAAAGAAGGAGTCAAAGCTACAAGAAGGCACTGCAAACAGTTGCTTCACAGCCTGCTCCAACAACTGATTATAGTTCTTTGTTAGTATCTATGCAAGTGAAGTTAGATAAGCAAAGGATTGCAATGGAGAAGTATATGGATGAGACACACAAAGATCTCCAATTCTCCTTGGCCAAAGACATCAAATCCATACGATTTGAGGTGAATCAAAATAAGAAGGAAATGACTGATTGTTTCCACAAAGGTGGGAATGTTGTTGTTTACCTAGCTACTCATCAGGAAAAGATAAAGACTCAAGTGGATGATATGGATGTAAAACAAGGATATGTTCTAGAGAATCAAATTAGAATGAATGAAAATCTGACAGAATCACATAATGTGATTGTTACTGAGATGAAGAATCTTGCTACTGCTCAAACTGAAGCAAAGTCTGCAGCCAAGGCAGAATTTGCCAAGCAATTCCAAGAAGGCATAACTGCTATCCAAACTGCTATGACAGATTCTCAAAAGACTATCTCTGGACTGCTGCTGAAGTTAAAAGGTTTTTATAAGGATGGAGTAAATTTTTTGGATACACAGATCAGATTTCAGAAGGATGATCTTAGAGATCATGAGGATAGAGAAGTCATAAAGGGGGAGAGGGTTTAGTCAAAGCTGGATCTGACCATGCTAAATCGATTTCCAATATCATCAGAGCCATACTTGAATATCCACCCCTGTGTGACGATGACAATGTAGCTGAATCTGGAGTGCATCCTGCTGATTTTGGAGGTGAACAAGCTAAAGTTGCTCAAGTAATCTATCCTCCAGCAGATTTTGAGATGATACATCAAGAAGTCCAATCAATATATAGCCCTCCAGAGAGTAATAAAAATATTATCGTTGAGAAAGTAGACAAGCCTATGTCAGAGGCAGTTTTGAAAGAGCAAGAAGCTCTATTGTCAAAGAAGAGATTCAGAGAACAGGCAGAGTTGAGGCCTGATTTTGAACAGTGGAGCCCAACTTCTAGAAATATTACACTAACTGCTTGGAAAGCTGCAAAGGACAATATCTTAGAGAGGGGCAAATGGTATTCTGAACAAGAATGGAGAAAACATGAAGTCAGACAAGAGGCCATAGTTCAGTATAAAAGGAAGGCAAAACTTGGGAAGCTACCTCCTAATGCATAGGAGCCTAGCAAATATTTCCCAAAGTCTTATCATTATTTTGAAAGACAAAAGATAAGGGCTGAAGAGCTGAAAAAGAAAGATCTAAAGGGCAAGATGCCTGCTGATGACTCTGATGTTCCTGTGCAAGCCAAGATTCAATCAGGCAAGGACATTGTCATCAAGGAGCCAGAGCAGCCTTAGATTAGATTTTCTTAAGTTTCATCTTTGTAATCTTTTGTGTTAAAATCCATGTAAACTTTTGATTAAAGAAACTTTTGGTAGTTGAAACAAAACTATAATGAATGCTCATTATGTTAGCATACTTATTCTGTGATGAAATATCTTTTATGTTTTGTTTAAGAAATTACCCTGTCATTTAATGTTGTTATACATCATATTGTGTATTTATTATGTATGGTGTATATCATTGACTAAGTGTTATGACTTCTCCAAATAGGGGAAGATTGTTGGGTACATTGGAAAATGTGTACCAGATTTGTAGAAGCCTCACCCTACTCAATGATATACATCAAGGTGTATTTAATGTGTTTTGAGTTTAAATGTGCAGGTTAAGTAATTGCAGGAAATGGAGAAAAATTTCTAAATCCATGTGTCGACACCTAGAGAGGCTGTGTCGACGCTTATGAAGGCCTGTGTCGACACTGGAGAAAAGCTGTGTTGATACCTGTAGTTAATTGTGTCGACACTTGGAAAGGCTGTGTCGACACCAGAATCAACTATGTCGACACCAGAAGGAATGTGTCGACACACAGTGAAGCTTAGTCGACACACAGAGAAGCAAAGTCGACATCATCTGTGTCGACGCCAAAAGGCAGTGTCGACATACAGGAATACTTAGTCGACATCAAATGTGTTGACACATAGAGGCAGTGTCGACACATAGAAGTATTTGTCAACATCAACTGTGTCGACACAACGGAGATGTGTCGACACACAACAAGCCTCGACAAAGCTAAAGTAAAGAAGTACTTGTGTCGACATAAAGGAGATGTGTCGACACACATCAAGTTTCAACAAGTTAAAGAAAAGAAGGCTTGTGTCGACACACAGGTTCAGTGTCGACACATTCTAAAGAAGCAGTGTCGAGAAGCTGTTACAACAACAAAAGGAGTTGTGTCGACACCACCAAGGCTAGTGTCGACACTTAGTCCACTTGTGTCGACACTTAGTCTAATTGTGTCGACACATAATGAAGATCAGTCTCGACACTTTCAGACAGAGACAGTGATTTCAAGAAGTGACTGGTTGACTTGACAGCTGCCATTTCTAACCGGTCAACTACTACTGTCAGAGCTGTCAGAAAGTTGTTAGAAACCGGATCAGCCGGTTACCATGGAGGAAGACAATATAAAGGCTTTCTCCTTCAACAGAAAGTGATGATCAATCATTGAAGAATACATACTCTGAGCAACACAGATAGAAGTAATTATACAAAAGATGTTCGACAGAAGATCTAGAAGAAGTTGGAGAGAGAGAGCTCCATCTAAGAAGACCAGTTGCTGAACCAAGCTGGCAAGAAAGATTCAGATTAACTGTAACGTCCGAATTCGCGCTAGCCCCCCCCCCCCCTGCGCGAGTTTTTAGTCAGGAGGGCAGGCTTGAATTCAGGAAGTGGAGCAAAAAGGGGCGGCTTTTGTGGTCTGGAGAAGTTAGTCCAGAGCAGGTTACACGCCCTGGGTCACGGGCGTAACCCAGGGGCGTGACTAAGGTACTCGAGTAACTGTCGAGGTTACTCGAGTAGGTTTCAAGTACTCGAGTAAAATCGGGTGACACACCCTGGGTCACGTGCGTGACCCAGGGGCGTGACTAAGGTACTCGAGTAACTGACGATGTTACTCGAGCAGGTTTCAAGTACTCGAGTAAAATTGGGTGACACGCCCTGGGTCACGGGCGTGACCCAGGGGCGTGACTGAAGGTACTCGAGTAGCCGCCACGGTTACTCGAGTAGTTTTCAAATCACTCGAGTAAATTTGGTTACATGCCCTGGGTCACGGGCGTGACCCAGGGGCGTGACTTAAGATACTCGAGTAGGTGCTTAAGGTACTCGAGTAGGTGGTTGGTTCTCGAGTGAGAGGATTACACGCCCCATGTCACGGGCGTGACTATGGGCGTGACCATAGACGTGACCTGGGCGTGTTCTCCGTTCGACGATTTTAGTTGAGTTCGACGAATCCCGATCGACGATAGGCGTCACGCCCGGTGTCACGAGCGTGACAATGGGCATGATAAGGGCATGTCTGTCGTGTCGAGTATTGAATCGGCATTGTAACCGCTTGAAACACTTCGCTTGAGCGGGACACGGGTAAGGACACGGGCGTGTCCCTACCAGTGTCACATTATATATATAAGGAATAGTGGAAAACCCTAGCCGTTTCACTCTTCTTCCCAGCCATATTTTTCTGAGAGAAGTCTTGTGAAGACGGGAGTTTGCTGGAGGAAGATCTAGGGAAGGAGATCCGCCATCGTCGTAAAAGAGAGGATGCCGCCGCGAAGAATCACAAGGTCTATGGCCGGAAATGGAACCGCTGGAAATGAAGTGAGTTTCCTACCGTCTCCCTTGGTGCGAGATCTATAGTTATTTTTCCTAGGCGAGACATCGACTCAAGAGAGTCTTGGAGAGGAGAAGTTTTCTAGGAAAGGCCATGCTAGGACTTGTGTCCTAGATTTTAGATCTCTTCAACCACGCCCTTCTTCTATGTGATTTTAGGGATGGTCTCGTGAAGGGTGTTGGCCTCTTGAGGTTGAAAAAGGGAGGAGGTTTTATGGAATGATTGGGAAGATCGCCTTGAGGAGGAAGACGAACCGATGCTGTTCATTCCGCCTTAAGATGCATGCAGAATCTGTATTCTGCTCGCAGTGAACTTCGTGGCCATTGTTAGGTGGGATATGGCCAGATCTGGGCTTTCAGCTAAACACGAAAGTTGAATCCCTTGGAAACACCTTTCTAATGAGTGGCTACATGGCTTCAGTCGAAGTCTATAGCCACGGGAAAGTCTGAACGAATTTGATGTTCGGCAAATTCTGCATGCAGATATTGTGTTTTGTATGCAGCGGACTTCGGGTCTGATTTCAAATAGGATAATATCAAATCTGGGTTGAGGTCTGAATATGAACGTTGTAGTCCATGGAAATACCTTTCCATCGAGGGGTTACACATCTTCACCAGATTCTTGAAGCTTCCGGAATCTCCGGTTGAAGTCGCTGTCCAGATTATTCCTGCACTTAAAAATCTGGGTTTATAACATATGGATTTGGATTCGATGAAATTAATATCGCAGGTAATCTTGAGGCTTGGATAAACTCTTATGAATAATTAATTTAGTTGCATAATTGATGAAGATTATTAATCAGATTCCATGTGATCGAATTGTAAGTTAGTCTACTTGAATGATTTGGCTTGTTAGAAGTTAGTAGATTGTTATATATGTGCATCTTGATATAATATGTTGAAATCACTTGAAATGACATATAGAAGGATAACTCATGGCCATGTGAATGTTGAATAGTGGACTGGATTTGGTAGTCCAATAATAGAGCGTCGTCTCCCTATGGGTAGTGTTGTGGAAGTTTGAAGGTGCGGTGTTGACTGTCACTAGTTGGGAAACCTGGAAATGTGTATAGTTGGACGGTTGGGCCGTGTCCTCGGTGTTCATGTCCCGGGGCCCCTTCCGTGTCGGTGGATGGTTGGGCTTGGTCCTCGTGCTTTCTCCGAGGCTCCTTCCATGTCACAGTGTTGTGGAATTGCATGCGGTGTGAGTCGACACGAGGTGTCGTAATCCTGGGTTAAGGATAGTGTGGCAGGTCTATGGGCTCGTCAGTCGTCACACTGACGGGAGTTGACAGTTAGACTTTGGGCGGTTGGGCTTGGTCCTCGGTGTTCACGTCCCGCGGCTCCTTCCACGCCAGGTGAACAGTTGGGATTGGTCCTCGTGCTCACTCCGAGGCTCCTTCTGGGTCACACAAGGTCAGTTCGGGGCTTGGTCCTCAGTGCACATCTACCCGAGGCTTCTGCTGGGCCATAGTATGCAAGGGCTCCGCTGTTGTGTTCTTAGCGTTGAGGCGTACGGAGGCCTAGGTGAAGTAGTGTGGATACCCGCCTAGTAGTAGAGACGCCCGCTCTACTGTCACCGCCTGGCCACGGCGGCTGATGCCTGAGAGGTTAGCTACCTGCTCGAAAAGTGGGAACTAATGGTCTATGTCGACATAGCGGTTGTATGCGTATGAGTATGGGTGAGTCATTGCATAGCATACATATCATTTCATATCATTGCACAACAAGATCCTCATCGTATAAGTTTGTATGGGCACTCTTATACGATGAGTTACTTTATGCAAACCGATCCTTAACTTATAAGCTTGTATGAGCATCCTTATAAGTTAAGTTACTTACCTGCTGTAGATTTCCTTACACCTGTTGTTATACATTGTTAGCTTGTAGAACTGCTAGATTATACATTTTTACTTATGTACCTTGCCACCTGCTTGTACCACTCTTATACTTAATGTTTATAGTACTCTTGTTTCCTTTTTCCCGCCCGGTGTCGAGGAGTCACCGGGGGAGCGGATGTGAAACCACTTAGTCGTTTTGACTAACGGTTGCTACGTATTCCTTTTTTGGAGGTCATGCCACAGGTAGAGCAGCCGCAGACTATGCAGCAGGACAGCCAGGCCAGTACGACAGGGCCTGAGGTGACGGTGTCGTCGATACCATCGGTTACTTATGTTAGTATTTTGATTACTCTGATGTAGCCCGTTTGGGCAATGATTAGCTGTACTCTTATATATTGTAGAAGCATGTTTAGCTTCTCATTATTGATGTATTTGGAAATTATAAACTTAGTGTGGATTTTGACTTCTCTTGCTTATTCTATTTGGTTGGGTTGGCATATTCTATTGATATTGTTGTAGCCGGCGGAATAGGCGTCTTGTGGTACAGCTTAGCCCGTGAGCTAATGCTACCGCAAGGCGGCTGTTTCGGGCATAAGTCCCTCCTTCGTGCCGTGTTTTGCGATCCAGGAGGGGGGGGGGGGGGGGGGTGGGTCTTACAAATGGTATCAGTTTGCCACGATCCTCAACTAAAGAAGTCTTTCAACAATAGAACCACCCCCGTTCGATTAGTCAGTTTGCGGACAAACTGACTTAGCGGAAGCAGTTGTGTGCCCATATGTAATTCACATTAAGTTTGTCCAACTTTGACCTTAAGCTTAGCCAACCTGACCACAAATTTATCGTGTACGTGTAGGTTCCACTACATGTTGAGCCGATGGGGGGTACTCCTGTAACGCCCCCACCTGTCACATGACATATAACGGTGGGTCCGGCCGGGGCCCCACGCCATATAGCACAGACAAGCAAAGGAATCACGTGTGGAAATCAAAATCTATGCGTATCCTTAACTCATTCCATTCTAGCGCAGCAGTTTTCTTGTTAGCATGAACTCAAACCAGAATGTCCACCATATATAAATACCACATTTATATAGAACAACACCAGGAATGTATACAACTCACACACCCTGGCCTTATGGCCTTACAAGTTCCTCTTTCACATCAATGGTTTCGTACATCGGCACGCAGGCCGGCCACACATGAAATCCAACCACGATTCTTCACATAGCCTTCAAGGACTAAGAACACCAGGCTAGCCAATCCACTTATTCTTTCCAAACTGCAGCACCTGCAATTCATCATCCAAACCAACACAGAAAACAAAGTAACGGTCAGCATTGCTGACCCATTATAACGACCCTACCCCCTACCCGGGGTAGTGGTTCCTTCCCTGTATACAGTGCTTCCTTTCTCATCAAGCATCAGCAAACATCACCAAATCACATCATAGATAGATCATTCTCTTTATGCCACTAACTAACAAACACATCACATCACAAACGCTGGAGTCCACCAACGCTCCGTGCACTCAGGGCACCTTCTTGGCGTACCGGAATCCACCGTCGTACACCACTGTCTCTCGAGGTTTTAACTTGTTGGTTGACCGGCCCTAGTCCACCAGCTCGCAGGCTGGCGACATCCCGCCCAAGCCACTCAGAGGTCCATCCTCACAGCATCACAAACAGAGCAGACCGACCCACACTATGTGGTGTAGTAAGCCGGGTTTATCTAAGCTCCCCAGGCATTGTCTACCCATCGATCCCCCTCCTAGTCCGATCGACCCACCCATGTGGTGCAGCAACCCGGGTTTAACTCGGCTCCCCTAGCATTGCCACCCATCGATCCTACCTTAACTGGATCAACCCACCCTAGTGGTGTAACAAACCGGGCGTATCTCGCACTAACCAGGCTTGCTACCAATTGATCATCTCATATCCAGGAGCTTCACCAAAGCCTCCTCAACATCACATCCATACATTCATCACAACAGAAATCCGTTTTGCACATCATCAAAGCCACGGAGTCTTCTCCGGTTTACCCATGAACATCACCAATCTAGACTACCGGTCCAGATGGGCTTCACACAGCATGCCTATGCCGTACTTCATAATTCCGGCTCTAGATGCAGACTCAACAAAGGAATCACTTCCGCGATCCACCTCTTGGTGGAGGATTCCAAGCACATGTATAGAGAAAGGACTTCGATGTCCAAGAAGGAGATCGTTACCCTTGAAGATCGCTTCGGTGCCATGAAGTAGCCGGATGGAAATCACCGCCTCGGCTCTGCCTTCACGAATCCTCTCTCGGATCTTCGCTCCGCACTCCGTAGCTCCTACAGCAGCTGGAAGACTCCTCCCTTCCCTCTCCCTTAGGCCTTTCCCCTTTCTCTCTCTTGGAATGAAGATGAAGAAGAAGAAGATAATAAAAGAGGGTTTTAAATCCCCTTTTCTCGGCCTTCCCAACACCTGGACAAAGACCAGCCCTTGGATCCAGGAAGAGGGAAACGAATGGCTCAAATCTGGCCAGAAAACCCTGAACACGGCCCGACACGCCCTATGACATGCCCGTGTCACAGGCCGTGTCCCTCTAAGCGGCAGACAACCGACTCAATCCAGCCAGTACACGCCCATGTGACACGCCCGTGTCACGGCCGTGTACCCGACATGCCCTCCGACACGCCCGTGTCTGAGGCCGTGTACCTCCACAGAAAATAATCCCAAATCAACCCGAGACTTCACACGGCCTGGCACATGGCTTGGCACACGCCCGTGTTCATGGCCGTGTGCACCAGGACACACCCGTGTCCCACAAACACGCCCTAACCCGAGACGTCGAGCTGAATTCGACGCCCACTGACACGCCCTGTGACACGCCCGTGTCACAGGTCGTGTCCTCACTGGAAACTCGATACTCGACGATCGTCGCGTAACACTCGTCGAGCATACGACACGGCATCCGACACGGCCGTGTCCTGGGCCGTGTGCCCCTCTCGACGATGTCGAGCGAAAATCATCGACACCAAGTTCGATCGTCAACACAACCTCGACACGCCCTGCGACACGCCCGTGTCGCAGGCCGTGTCAACTGACACGCCCTGGGACACGCCCGTGTCCCAGGCCGTGTCACCCATGCCTGAACCCGATTTTGCGCAAAATGATCCTCTTGACTTCGGGGTGTTACAATCCTCCCCCCCTTCAAATATATGTGGTAACATAAACGTTTAGAAATATATGTGGTTACATTTTCTTGCTGGTTTCTGTTACTTTCCTGTCTCTAAATTTCGAGGACGAAATTTCTTGTAGGAGGGGAGGATTGTAACAGCCCAAAGTTCAGAAACAGGAAATTTTTGGGTGACACAGCCTGGGACACGGGCGTATCCCCGGGCGTGTCAGGTGACACGGCCTGCGACACGGGCGTGTCGGAGGGCGTGTTCTCGACGATTTTTTTTCTCGACGATCCGTCGAGAGGAGGCACACCGCCCAGGACACGGGCGTGTCCAAGGCCGTGTCGCATTCTCGACGAGTTTTTCTCGACGATCGTCGAGTGTCGAGAAGTGTGTGTCGAGTGTTGAACACGGCCTTAACACGGGCGTGTCACAGGGCGTGTCAAATCAGGCGACGAACTCAGCCCGCTGAAGGATTTCGACAGGGCGTGTCTTTGTGCCGTGTCTGGGCACACGGCCTGGGACACGGGCGTGTCACAGGCCGTGTAAAGTCTCGGGATGATTTGGGATTTTTTTTCCCAGGTACACGGCCACAGACACGGGCATGTCTGAAGGCGTGTTGGTGACACGGCCCATGACACGGGCGTGTCCCGTGGGCGTGTCACTGGTTTGGATAAGTCGGTTGACCACCGCTTGAGGCACACGGCCTGGCACACGGCCGTGTTCGAGGCCGTGTCGGGTCAAAATTTGTGTTTTTGGCAGAATCTTGTAAACTCATGCAGGTAGGTATCAATATCTCGCTCACCCTGCACCAAGCAGAGATACTCATTTTCCATCGCAATCCTTTGCGACACTGGCACATACTTGGCTAAAAATATATGGGAGAATTCCTCCATCGAAATCTCCGTTAAACCTCGACCTGCCAAGTGGTGCACTTCAATCTCATCCCACCACAATCTCGTGTCTCCTTCCAACAGAAAAGTGGCCAACATCACTTTCTGTTCTTCGACCGTCCTGATTGCGGTTAAGATCCTTTTTACTCTTGCCAACCAATCTTCTGCCTGCGTTGTTGAGAGCGCTCCACCAAACGTCGGTGGATGAAAGTGCATAAAACGTGACAATGCGTCGTCACTTGCTTGCACTTCCACCACCTCGGCAGCATGCTCTTGCCTTCCACCAGGTCTTGCCTGTCCAGTTGGTTGTGCTTGTAACACTGGAAGCACTGTCTCTGCCACCACCCGTATGGCCTCTACCGAGGGAGGCATCGGTGCTTCCACGGGTGCTGCACTCTCATCAGACCGCTGGGGCTCAGACGGCCCAGCTCCATCCCTCGCCACCTATCAATGTACAGAACACCATTAAATTCTTCCAAATCATAACGGTACTAGTACATTGGCTACACACGCACGCACAGGATGTGCATGACATACATTCCTAGTGGACATTCATGAGTTCATTTATGTGCTCTCCTCCCAAACAATCTAAACCTGGCTCTGATACCACTTTGTAACGCCCCCACCTGTCACATGACATATAACGGTGGGTCCGGTCGGGGCCCCACGCCATATAGCACAGACAAGCAAAGGAATCACGTGTGGAAATCAAAATCTATGCGTATCCTTAACTCATTCCATTCTAGCGCAGCAGTTTTCTTGTTAGCATGAACTAAAACCAGAATGTCCACCATATATAAATACCACATTTATATAGAACAACACCAGGAATGTATACAACTCACACACCCTGGCCTTATGGCCTTACAAGTTCCTCTTTCACATCAATGGTTTCGTACATCGGCACGCAGGCCGGCCACACATGAAATCCAACCACGATTCTTCACATAGCCTTCAAGGACTAAGAACACCAGGCTAGCCAATCCACTTATTCTTTCCAAACTGCAGCACCTGCAATTCATCATCCAAACCAACACAGAAAATAAAGTAACGGTCAGCATTGCTGACCCATTATAACGACCCTACCCCCTACCCGGGGTAGTGTTTCCTTCCCTGTATACAGTGCTTCCTTTCTCATCAAGAATCAGCAAACATCACCAAATCACATCATAGATAGATCATTCTCTTTATGCCACTAACTAACAAACATATCACATCACAAACGCTGGAGTCCACCAACGCTCCGTGCACTCAGGGCACCTTCTTGGCGTACCGGAATCCACCGTCGTACACCGCTGTCTCTCGATGTTTTAACTTGTTGGTTGACCGGCCCTAGTCCACCAGCTCGCAGGCTGGCGACATCCCGCCCAAGCCACTCAGAGGTCCATCCTCACAGCATCACAAACAGAGCAGACCGACCCACACTATGTGGTGTAGCAAGCCGGGTTTATCTAAGCTCCCCAGGCATTGTCTACCCATCGATCCCCCTCCTAGTCCGATCGACCCACCCATGTGGTGCAGCAACCCGGGTTTAACTCGGCTCCCCTAGCATTGCCACCCATCGATCCTACCTTAACTGGATCAACCCACCCTAGTTGTGTAACAAACCGGGCGTATCTCGCACTAACCAGGCTTGCTACCAATTGATCATCTCATATCCAGGAGCTTCACCAAAGCCTCCTCAACATCACATCCATACATTCATCACAACAGAAATTCGTTTTGCACATCATCAAAGCCACGGAGTCTTCTCCGGTTTACCCATGAACATCACCAATCCAGACTACCGGTCCAGATGGGCTTCACACAGCATGCCTATGCCATACTTCATAATTCCGGCTCTAGATGCAGACTCAACAAAGGAATCACTTCCGCGATCCACCTCTTGGTGGAGGATTCCAAGCACATGTATAGAGAAAGGACTTCGATGTCCAAGAAGGAGATCATTACCCTTGAAGATCGCTTCGGTGCCATGAAGTAGCCAGATGGAAATCACCGCCTCGGCTCTGCCTTCACGAATCCGCTCTCGGATCTTCGCTCCGCACTCCGCAGCTCCTATAGCAGCTGGAAGACTCCTCCCTTCTCTCTCCCTTAGGCCTTTCCCCTTTCTCTCTCTTGGAATGAAGATGAAGAAGAAGAAGATAATAAAAGAGGGTTTTAAATCCCCTTTTCTCGGCCTTCCCAACACCTGGACAAAGCCCAGCCCTTGGATCCAGGAAGAGGGAAACGAATGGCTCAAATCTGGCCAGAAAACCCGGAACACGGCCCGACACGCCCTGTGACACGCCCGTGTCACAGGCCGTGTCCCTCTAAGCGGCAGACAATCGACTCAATCCAGCCAGTACACGCCCATGTGACACGCCCGTGTCACGGCCGTGTACCCGACACGCCCTCAGACACGCCCGTGTCTGAGGCCGTGTACCTCCACAGAAAATAATCCCAAATCAACCCGAGACTTCACACGGCCTGGCACACGGCTTGGCACACGCCCGTGTTCATGGCCGTGTGCACCAGGACACACCCGTGTCCCACAAACACGCCCTAATCCGAGACGTCGAGCTGAATTCGACGCCCACTGACACGCCCTGTGACACGCCCGTGTCACAGGCCGTGTCCTCACTGGAAACTCGATACTCGACGATCGTCGCGTAACACTCGTCGAGCATACGACACGGCCGTGTCCTAGGCCGTGTGCCCCTCTCGACGATGTCGAGCGAAAATCGTCGACACCAAGTTCGATCGTCGACACAACCTCGACACGCCCTGCGACACGCCCGTGTCGCAGGCCGTGTCAACTGACACGCCCTGGGACACGCCCGTGTCCCAGGCCGTGTCACCCATGCCTGAACCCGATTTTGCTCAAAATGATCCTCTTGACTTCGGGGTGTTACAACTCCTACCCCTCCCATACCCACTCAGTTCCAATAGTCTGAGTTGGGGCAGACGCTCACCGCCATTCTTGATGCTTTTAAGGCGCAACAGCCTTCGGTAGAACAACAGGGCCCGGGCTCTAACTGGCTGAGCACCTTTCGGGCTCTCTCCCCTCCCGTCTATCGTGGGACGGAGTCAGCCGTATGTATGGAGGAATGGCTCGACACTGTAGAAGAGCTATTGGCTGGTATCCATTGCCTAGCCAACATGGCCATGTCATTGGCAGTGTCCGTCTTGGAGTTACATGATAAGAGGTGGTGGAAGTCCCTTATGGGCTCTACCTTCCATGGCTGAGTCTATACAGAGATAAGTTGGAGCGAATTTTCGGGTGTTTTCTTGGAGCACTTCATTCCTACTTCTGCCCGAGATGAGCTTGAGCAGAGGTTTCTACTACTGAAGCAGGGACCAACCTCAGTTGCGGAATACCAGCGGGAATTCCAGCATCTCACAAGGTTTGCGAACTCTTACGAGTTGGACGATAGAGGTTATGCCAAACGTTTCTACAAAGGGCTGCGAGATCCCCTAAGGCAGTCCCTTTTGTTTATAGCAGATGGAAGTTTGGTGGAGATTATTGACATGGTGAAGAGGTTGGAGGCGGATCACTTGAGTAGTGGCAAGAGGCCTGCAGAAGGAGTTATGGAGGCCGGTCCGAGCAACAAGAGGAGACAGAATCGTAGGGGAGGAGGGGGATATCAGAGGGGTGGAGGGCGTTTCCACCGAAACTATAGAGTGGAGCACCCAGTCCAGCAACCGTCCGTGCTACCTCCACCACCACCACAGCCTCAACCGGCAACCAGAGGGGCGTCGTGGGTTGGTGTGTTTCGAGTGCAATCAACCGGGCCACATTAGACGCTACTGCCCACAGCTGTATGGGAACGTCCCTCCTGCTCTCCCTCCTGCTCTCCCTCCCGCTCTCCCTCCGGAAGCCCAACGAGGACGGGGTTATATGCGTGGCCGAGGACGAGGACCGCCAAGAGGAAACCCCGGCCCGGTCCGGGATCAGGTGTATGCGCTGGACATGGCGCAAGAAAGGAACCCCCAGGATGTTATAGCTGGTATGTGCAGTTAACCTTCTCAAATTTTGTCGTTCAATTTAAACTGTTTAAGACATACTAGATACCTAGTGGTTGAGCTTGGTTATTGGTACTTAGGCACCGTGGTAATCGGTGGGAAGACGGCCTATGCGCTGTTCGATAACGGTGCCTCACACTCTTTTGTGCCCGAAGATTTCATTAAAGGTATGGAGGGCATACAATACTTTTCTGGAATAGCCGGACGAGTGCGCCTCCCGGACGGCTCGGAGATGATCGCTACCGCCAAGTGCAAGTTGGAGATGTTTATTGAAGGAAGGGCTTTCGATACGCCTGCCACGGTCCTGAAAATGCCGGAGTTCGACATCATTTTGGGCATGGCGTGGTTGAATTGGCACTTCGCGAGTATCGACTGCTCAGAGAAGAAGATCTATTTGAGGCATGGAGACACGGAGGTTATCTTCCAAGGTATTAATTTCGCACCCCGTATGCTCTTATCTTCAGTTCAGACTGTAAAGGCCCATATGAAAGGGGATGAGGTCTTCATGATCTTGTTTGAGTTGAAGGAGGTAGCGTTGGAGGTAAAAGATGTTCGGGTAGTGCGGGACTTTCCTGAGGTGTTTCCAGAGAAACTACCAGGGTTACCCCCTCATAGAGAAGTCGATTTCCGGATTAACCTAGTACCGGGTGCCAAGCCTGTATCCAAGGCCCCTTACCGAATGGCCCCGAAGGAACTCGCGGAGTTTAGAGTTCAATTGCAAGAATTGGTGGAGTCAGGGTTCGTTCGCCCCAGTTCGTCACCCTGGGGAGCCCCTATATTGTTTGTGAAGAAGAAGGATGGAATCCTGCGCTTGTGTATAGACTATCGTGAACTCAACCGGCTGACGGTGCGGAACACTTATCCGCTACCTCGGATCGACGAGTTGTTCGATCAACTAGTGGGAGCGTATTGGTTTTCTAAGCTGGACCTGCGCTCGGGATACTATCAGTTGAGGATACAGGAGGAGGACATCCAGAAGACGGCCTTCAGTTCAAGATATGGGTTGTATGAGTTCACGGTAATGCCATTTGGGCTCACAAATGCCCCTTCGGCTTTCATGAGCCTGATGAATAAGGTATTCGAACCCTATTTGGATTTCTTCGTCATCGTCTTCATCGACGATTTACTGGTCTACTCAAAGACGGAAGAGGAGCATACCGAGCACCTGGCATTGGTTTTGAAGAAATTAAAAGAGCACGCTTTGTTCGCCAAGTTCAGCAAATGCGAATTTTGGCTCAAAGAGGTCGGCTTCTTAGGCCATGTAATCAGTGGAGCTGGACTAGCGGTGGACCCAGCCAAGGTGCGAACCGTGAAAGAGTGGTCGCCCTTGAAGTCGGCGGCCGATGTGAGGAGTTTCCTTGGACTTGCCGGGTACTACCGCAAGTTCGTGAAAGGATTTTTAAAGGTTGCTCTTCCTCTTACCTCCTTGACGAAGAAGGGTGTGCCATTTGAGTGGACGCCTCAATGTGAAGCGGCATTTCAGGAGTTAAAGGATAGACTTACCTCCGCCCCCATCCTTGCACTTCCATCTGGGAAGGAAGGATTTCAAGTTTACACGGACGCGTCATATCAAGGGATGAGAGCGGTATTGATGCAGCACTGTCATGTGATTGCTTATGCTTCAAGGCAACTGAAGAAGCATGAGATCAATTACCCGGTTCACGATTTGGAATTGGGAGCAGTGGTGTTCGCCTTGAAGGTTTGGACGCACTATCTATACGACGTCCACTGCGAGATCTTTTCAGATCATAAAAACTTGAAGTATGTTCATACACAGAAGGAGTTGAACTTGAGGCAATGGCGGTGGTTAGAATTTCTATGCGACTATGAGTTTACCATGAACTACCACCCCGGAAAGGCGAACTTGGTGGCTGATACGTTGAGTAGAAAAGTGCCAAGCTCTAGCCCAGAGTCTCGGTTGATGAGCATGGAGTTGGCTCGGATGATCGAAGAGATGGATATTACCTTGATATTCAAGGCTCCTTCAGCAGAGTATACAGAATTTTTGGCAAGCATGAGCATAATTTGTGATATTCGGGACCGGATTCGGGTGGAGCAAGGAATGGATGCGGCTTTGGCCCCGGCAATTAAATCAATAGAAGAAGGAACTGTCTACGAGTATACACTCAAAGACGGCCTTGTTTACTTTCGCGGCCGGCTCTACATTCCCAAGGGCGGTAAAATCCGGGAGGATATCTTGAGAGAGGCACATAGCTCTCAATATTCAGTGCACCCGGGTATTGCTAAGATGTACGCCGGTTTGCGGAAGACCATGTGTTGGCCGGGAATGAAGAAGGATGTCCGGTATTATGTTACTTATTGTGAAGCCTGTCAAGAGTGAAGGCTGAATGCAGGAGTCCCGGTGGTTTGTTGCAGTCGTTGCCCATCCCCAAATGGAAGTTCGAGAATATCTCCATGGTCTTTGTCCATGGGCTACCTAGCTCGCGCTTTGGGAATGATTCGGTGTGGGTTATTGTCGATCGAATGACAAAAGTAGCCCGGTTTATTCCCATGACGAAAGAGGCTCACGTGGATGTTTTGGTACGCCTCTTCGTGTAGCAGTTTGTACAATATCACGGCGTGCCTAAGACGGTCGTTTCTGACCGTGATTGTTGCTTTACTTCCAAGGAGTGGAAGGCGGTACAGGCGTATCTGGGCTCACGCCTTACCTTCAGCACCGCATTTCATCCTCAGATGGACGGGCAGTCTGAAAGGACCATCAGGACGTTGGAGGATCTACTGAGGTTATGTGTGCTGGACAAAGGAGAGCCATGGGAAAGGCTCTTGACACTAGTTGAATTCTCCTATAATAATAGCCATCAGGCGAGAATCGGCATGGAGCCCCATGAAGCCCTTTACGAAAGAAGGTGCAGGACCCCCTTGCCTTGGGTGCAGGATGAGTATCCGAAGACATTGGGAAATGAATATATAGATGATACTGATGTGGCGGTCAGATTGATACGGGATCGCATGTTGGAGGCTCAAAGTCGGCAGGCGAAGTATTACAATGCAAAGCACCGGATGGTGGAGTTCCAAGTGGGTGATAAAGTGTTCCTCAAGATTCGGCCGATGCATGGAGTGTCGCGGGTGCGTGGAGTGAAAAAGCTCAGCCCAAGATATGTTGGGCATTATGCTATATTGGAAAGGATTGGCCCGTTGGCCTCTCGGTTGGAATTACCACCAGAACTAGAGAATCTCCACGACGTGTTCCATGTGTCGTCGCTTCGAAAGGGGCTGTTACGGCCCGATCAATACATTCCCACTACTGATGGTGCAGTAGCGCCGGATAGGTCTGTGCGACTAGAGCCGGTGCGGATTGTTGACAACGAGACAAGAACTTTGCACCGCAAAAGTGTTCCCTTGGTGAAGGTACAATGGTCCAATCATGGTAAGGAAGAGTTTACGTGGGAGCCAATGGATTTGATGCAACAACGCTACCCGGAGTTGTTTGCTCGAGGTAATCTTATTTAAAAGCATAATTATTTTCTGTACTCTTGTCTTCCCCATAGCCCAAGCCTGATTTTGGGGACGAAATCTTTTATTTTGTTTATAGGATTTGTAATGTCCCGATTCGCGCTAGGCCCCCCCCCTGCGAGTTTTTAGTCAGGAGGGCAGGCTTGAGTTCAGGAAGTGGAGGAAAAAGGGGCGGCTTTTGTGGTCTGGAGAAGTTAGTTCAGAGCAGGTTACACGCCCTGGGTCACGGGCGTGACCCAGGGGCGTGACTAAGGTACTCGAGTAACTGCCGAGGTTACTCGAGTAGGTTTCAAGTACTCGAGTAAAATCGGGTGACACGCCCTAGGTCACGGGCGTGACTAAGGTACTCCAGTAACTGCCGACGTTACTCGAGTAGGTTTCAAGTACTCGAGTAAAATTGGGTGACACGCCCTGGGTCATGGGCTTGACCCAGGGGCGTGACTGAAGGTACTTGAGTAGCCGCCACGGTTACTCAAGTAGTTTTCAAATCACTTGAGTAAATTGGGTTACACGCCCTGGGTCACGGGTGTAACGCCCCGAAACTCAAAGGAGCAAAGGGGGATGTTTTGGGCCAGTTTTGGTTTCTGGCTGAAGGCACACGGCCTGGGACACGGGCGTGTCCCAGGGCGTGTCAAGCGTGTGTCGACACTTAGCCGCGAAGTCGTCGAGTTATTCTCGACGATTCGTCGAGAATGGGCACACGGCCTGCGACACGGGCGTGTCGCAGGGCGTGTCGACCCGTGTCGACACTTAGCCGTGAAATCGTCGAGTTATTCTCGACGATTCGTCGAGAATGGGCACACGGCCTGCGACACGGGCGTGTCGCAGGGCGTGTTGACCCGTGTCGACAAGCGTCAAGGTGAAATCGTCGAGATTCACTCGACGGTCGTCGAGACAAGGCACACGGCCTAGGACACGGGCGTGTCCAAGGCCGTGTCATCCAGTCGTCGTTCTCCCCTCGACGAAATGTCCCGTGTACACGGCCTGGGGGCCCAGGCGTGTCAATGTGACACGGGCAAGGACACGGGCGTGTCCTAGAACCCGTGCAGTGCTCGGGTTGGAAACGAGGGAAAAATCATGGGTACACGGCCGGCTACACGGCCGTGTCAGCTGGAACACGGGCGTGTCAGCTCGAACACGGGCGTGTTCGATACCCGTGTGCGTGTTCAGAAGATTCGATTTTGACGGCGAATGCGGCACACGGCCCTGGACACGGGCGTGTGCCAAGCCGTGTTCGGCCCAGATTGGGCATTTCAGCCCCGAATCAAAGCCGCTCGTTTTCTTAGGTTGAGATCCGACGGCTGGGGATGGTTCCTGGGAGGATATACACGGGTTTGACTTAAGAAAAATCCACTTTTCATCACTTGATCTCTCTCCAAACCCTTGGAGAAAGAAGAGCTAAGGCAAGAGGAAGAGGAGCTAGATCCGCCATTGGAGGAGCTTCGGAGCTCCGAATCGCAAGCCGACTCCGGATCCACGGAGGCAACGCAAGCGCGGTGATTTCTATCCGATTACATTTCGATGGCGCCAAAGAGGAACGCAAGGGTAACGATCCTCTTCTTGAGCATGAGTCGCTCTTTTCATTGCATAGGAAGCCCGCTCTCGCGAGTTTGCGGAGAGTTGGAGGCGTTCCTTCGGGTAGATATGTGAAGTCCCCGTTGTTTAGAGTCCGTATGCGAGAACGGACATAGGCATTTTGGTTGAAGCCTACCCGGACATGTTAGTTCGGATCGGTGATGTTGCATTGCATAAAGCCGGAGGAGACTCCGTGCTATTGGGTGTTTTCGGGTTTTCTACGCGGTAGATTGCAGCAGGGAGCCTTGGGGACTAACCCAAAGGTGCACCCGGAAAACTGGGCGGACACGAGGTCTTGCCAACTTGGTGGCCTGAGTGCCAACATGAACATAACGGGGTTATGTGTCTTGCGGTAGAATGGGAATCGGTGAAAGTTTGACCCGCGCAAATGGCTTAAATTGCCGTTGCGATGTGAGCACGGGTTAGATGGAGCCGTACCCGCTTTATGTCGTTCGGGTTAGAGAGACCTAAAGGTACATGGCACTCGCCGTTGGCATAGATGTGAGTCTTCGGTGGTCAATGGCTTAAATTGACGTGACCAATACCATGAAGACGAATTGCTCATAGGAATGGCCGTCAAAGTGGCGGTGGTGAATCCGGAATGTTAATGGCTTTAATTGACGTGACATCGACCGGTTCACCGAGAATGTGCCCTGAGTGCACGGGACGTGTGGCCGTACGAGCCAACGTCTGTGATGAGATGGCTATGGTTATATGCATTGCTCGCTTGTGCTAATGAAATGCAGGGAAGGAGCATCGCCGCCCCGAGTTGGGGGCGGGATCGTTATAATTTGGTCAGCATTGCTGACCGTTGCTTTGTTTGCCACCGTGCGGTGGTTTGTTTGCTTGCAGGTGCAGCTGGACCAAGCGGTCAATAGCGGGCTAAAGCCCTTTTTGCGAAGCTGGCCCTCGAAGGCCCAAGTGGAAATGTTTTCTATTTTATTCATGTATGGCCGGCCTGCGTGCCGAGGTTGGTAAATCATGTAATAGACAAATGAAACATCTTGTAAGGCCTTAAGGCCGACTTTTGAGTATTTTGTAATGACATTCCTTTTGGTTTTAGTGGACATTCATGCTTGTGCTGGGTTCTTGTTTTGCAACTTATAAACTGCTTCCGCTAGAATGCTCTGTGTAGGACGTTGAGATTAGTTGGATGGTTTCCATACGTAACCACCCGGTCTGTCTGTGGTATATGGCGTCGGGCCCCGGCCGGACCTACTGCTATATGCTATGCGACGGATAGGGGGTGTTACAATTTGGTATCAGACTACTGGTTTTGGTCGGGCTTAAAGTGAATTCGTGGGCGAATTCTTTTTAAGGGGTGGTGAGCACATTGTGTGCGTCATCGTAATAACAGTAAAAAGAACCCATGAATGTCCACTTAGGAATGAAAATACTCGTGTTTGAGGAACCTGCGTGTTCCTATAATTGCTGTTTGCAATGTTATTTGGTCGCTTAACGGTGTTTTGTACCACTATAGGTGACCCGAAGTGGTGTTGGGCCGTCAGAACGCCGAGGTTCTGAGGCTAGTAGTGCACCAGAGGTTGCTCCAGCAACACCTTTGTCGGCGGAAAATATACGATTGGTTGCTGAAGCGGTGTTGGCCGTGATAAATGCGCAGCCTGGGAGGCAAGCGCAGCAGCCAGCTCCTGTGATGGAGCAAGTACCTCTTCAAGAGGCGGAGCCGAGGAGGGTGGAGCAAGTGGTTGTAGAACCAATAGTGCCAAGGAGGGCGACTGAGAGGCAGTTGAAGCATGTAATGAGCTTTAACCCTCCGTTATTCTCGGGGTTGGGAACCCCATCTCAGGCTGAAGACTGGCTCTCTAGGGTGAAGAGAGTCATGACAGCGACGGAGACGGAGGAGTGGCAGATGACCACCATTGCTACGTTCCTGTTGGACGGTGAAGCAAGGATGTGGTGGGAAGGCTTGGAGCTGCATCATCTGAGAGGAAGACAATTGATAGACGTTCCGATGGAAGAGTTCTCGGAATTGTTCTTAGCAAGATACCTCCCTTCTACTCAGAGGATTTCAATGGAGAATGAGTTCCTGAGGTTGGTGCAGGGTGAGCGAAGCGTGGATGAATATCTCCACGAGTTTACGCGGTTGAGTCGTTATGCGAGCTCTACCATCATGGATGAGGAGCGCAAGACTAATCGCTTCTACGAAGGTCTGAGGGATGAGCTGAGACTATTACTGTCGGGGCCAATGACGCAGGGTTTCTTAACCTTGGTCAATACTGCCCGGTCCTTGGAGAAGGACATGAAGAGTGTACAAGCAAAGAAAAGCTTGGGTGAAAAGAAATCTGAGTTTAAAGTGCCGACTACTTCGAAGTCTGGCTATCGGAGGGCTTTCAAGAAGCATAGGACTTCGGGTCCAGCTCCTTCTGGCGCTTCTGGGGCGACTACGGGTCGGACCCCGGGTGCGTGTTTTACTTGCGGCAAGACGGGGCACTTTGCCCGTGATTGTTGGAGCGGACGTCCTAAGTCCGAAAGGAGGCCAGGAGCTACCTACGAAGAGAAGGGAAAGGCGGTGGAGTCGACCGCATCCCACTATGCTCCGGCCCAACCAAGGGTCTATAATCTTGGCCAACAGGAGGCCATTAAACAAGCTGACGTGGTGACAGGTACGGTTTAATTTATAGCAAGTCAATTCCTTTATATGCTTGTTATGTATATGTTACCTTACCACTGCTTGTTTAGGATTTGTAATGATTTGTGAAAACCCGGCACGAGCACTCTTTGATACGGGAGCTTCACACTCCTTCTTGTCCGAAGGATTTATATCACGCATCGGAGTCCCTTCTTCGATGGCGAAGGACAAGTTGGATGTGTTATTGCCCAATGGGTGTTCGATGCGAGCGGTTAGGATCTGCGAGGTTAAGACTCGTATTGGAGAGCAGGAGTTCGACCTGCGGGCGTCTTTACTTCCGTTAGTGGAGTTTGACGTCATATTTGGCATGGACTGGCTCTCGGAGCAGCAGGCCCATATAGATTGCGGTAGCAAGGAAGTCAAGCTGGGAGCGAGTCGTGAGACGACGTTTAAGGGCTTAAAGGGGTCGAGCAAAACATTGATGTCTGCTCTTCAAGTGGTTAAGGCAGTTCGTGCCGGAGCAGAACTGTTCTTCACTCTAGTGGAGGTTGCAAAGCCGAAGCCCGCTATGGATTGTATTTCAGTGGTATCGGAATACCCTGATGTGTTCCCTGCAGATCTTCCTGGAGCCCCGCCACAACGGGAGATAGATTTTACGATCGAGCTAGTGCCAGGTGCAAAGCCTGTGTCACGATCTCCGTATCGGCTAGCGCCTAAGGAAATGGCGGAGCTGAAAGTTCAATTGCAAGAGTTGTTGGAGCAAGGGTATGTGCGCCCGAGTTCTTCGCCTTGGAGCGCACCGGTCCTCTTTGTTAAGAAGAAGGACGGAAGCTTGAGATTGTGTATTGATTATCGGGAGCTAAACAAGCTGACTGAGAAGAATAAGTACCCGATCCCTAGGATTGATGATCTCTTTGATCAGTTAGTCGGGTCGACGGTGTACTCGAAGCTAGATCTCAAGTCTGGGTACTATCAGCTGCGGATAAGGGAGAGTGATATCCCGAAGACAGCGTTTAGTACGAGATACGGGCATTATGAGTTTACGGTCATGCCGTTTGGGCTGACTAATGCGCCGTCAGTATTCATGGACTTGATGAACAGGACGTTCAGGGAGTACCTAGACCATTTCGTGATCGTCTTCATCGACGATATTTTGGTGTACTCGCAAAGTGAGGAGGATCACTTCAAGCATCTCCATTTGGTGTTGGAGACACTCAGGAGAAACCAGTTGTATGCCAAGTTCTCGAAGTGCGAGTTTTGGCTATCCTCAGTGGCGTTCCTCGGGCATATAGTGAGTGGAGAGGGTATTGCGGTGGATCCGGCGAAGATTGTTGCGATACGGGAGTGGCCTGAGCTTGCTACGGTAGCAGAAGTCCGGAGCTTTTTGGGGCTTGCCGGTTATTATAGGCGCTTCGTAGAGAACTTCTCGCGGATAGCGCTACCTCTCACTACTTTGACGAGGAAGGAGCATAAGTTCGTTTGGACGCCGGAGTGCGCGCGAGCTTTTGAGGAATTGAAGTGTCGGTTGACCACGGCGCCTGTGTTGAGTTCGCCGGTTGGGACCGAAGGCTATGAGATATATAGCGATGCTTCAGGCAGCGGTTTGGGTTGCGTGCTACTGCAGCACGGCAGCGTGATAGCTTATGGCTCGAGACAACTAAAAGTGCACGAGAGGAATTATCCGGTCCATGACTTGGAGTTAGCGGCCGTGATTTTTGCCTTGAAGCTGTGGAGACACTATTTGTACGGTGTGAAGATTGATATCTACACCGATCACAAGAGCCTAAAGTATTTGATCGATCAGAAAGATCTGAATATGCGGCAGCGTAGGTGGATGGAGTTCCTGGGGGACTATACTTTTAAGATCCACTACGTGCCTGGCAAAGGGAATGCGGTTGCGGACGCGTTGAGTCGTCGAGCCCCAGCTCAAGCTAATTGGCTATCAGTGCATGATGAGCGGTTGGTGCAGGAGCTGGAGGCGTTGGAGATTGTTTGTGTGGATAGACAATCTAGTGCTGAAGCAGTGCTGAATTGGACTGAAGTCCAATATGACCTGGCTGATCGGATTCGGCAGGCTTTGGATATGGATGCTCATATGAAGCAGTTCATGATAGAGGCTTTGGATGGGTCAAATTCCCAATTCGTTGTAGAGGACGGATTGCTGTGGAAAGACGGTCGTTTGTGCGTCCCAAGTGTGGGCAATTTACGGGTGGAGTTGTTGTACGAGGCGCACCGTACCAAGTACTCGATTCACCCAGGGAGCACGAAGATGTACCGCGATGTGAAGAAGCTATTTTGGTGGCCGGGTTTGAAAAAGGATGTGGCGCTATACGTAGCGAAGTGCCAAACCTGCGCCTTGGTAAAGGCGGAGTGCCAAAAGCCGGGAGGATTTCTTAAGTCCTTGCCTATTCCGGAGTGGAAATTTGACGACATCTCTATGGACTTTGTGCATGGCTTGCCAAGGTCGCAGAAGGGGAACGACGCCATTTGGGTGGTGGTCGATCGATTAACGAAGGTGTCGCACTTTATTCCGCATAGGAAGGATGATCCGGTGGAGAAGTTGGCGAAGCTTTATGTAGATAACATAGTACGGCTTCATGGTGTGCCCCGCAGCATCGTGAGTGACCGAGATGGGCGGTTCACGTCCAATGATTGGAGGCTGGTGCAGCAAATGTTGGGAACAAAGCTGAAGTTTAGCACAGCCTTCCATCCGCAAACGGATGGGCAGACCGAGAGGGTCAATAGAACCATGGAAGACATGCTTCGCATGTGTGTCTTGGACTTTGGAAAGCAATGGGAGGACCATCTTTATTTGGTGGAGTTCGCATACAACAACAGCTACCAAGCAAGTATTCAGATGGCGCCTTTCGAGGCCCTTTATGGTAGAAGATGTCGCACGCCGTTGTCTTGGTTAGAAACGGGCGAGTCAAAGTTGTATAAGCGATCGGAAGTGGAGGATGCTACTTCCTTGGTAAGAACCATTCGGGAGAGGTTGCTCATGGCTCAGGACCGGCAAGCAAAGTACTATAATGCCAAGCACAGGAACGTGGAGTTCGCTGTGGGCGATTATGTATACTTGAAGATCAAGCCGTTCAAGGGTGTCTCGCGGGTGCGACGATTGAAAAAGCTGAGCCCGAGGTACCTTGGACCATTTGAGGTTCTGGAGCGAGTTGGTGAAGCGGCCTATAGGTTGAAGCTTTCTGTGGAGCTAAGTGGTTTACACGATGTATTCCACATTTCGGTGCTTCGGAAGGCGGTGCAAGAGCCTACGCAAGTGATCGCGGTCGATCAAGTGCCGGTGGATAGTGGGCTAACGACAAAGGTAAAGCCCGTGCGGATTGAGGACTCGGAGGTCAAGCGGCTACGCAATAAAGAGATCAGGATGGTCAAAGTCCGGTGGGACAATTGCGGTCGTGAGGAGCTCTCCTGGGAGCGAGAGCAGACGATGCTTGACGAATATCCGGAGTTGTTCCGCTCAGGTACAAATTTTGTTTTGTACATGTTTTTCCCTTTATGTAATTTCGTGGGCGAAATTCTTTTAAGAGGGGTAGAGTTGTAACGCCCCGAAACTCAAAGGAGCAAAGGGGGACGTTTTGGGCCAGTTTTGGTTTCTGGCTGAAGGCACACGGCCTGGGACACGGGCGTGTCCCAGGGCGTGTCAAGCGTGTGTCGACACTTAGCCGCGAAGTCGTCGAGTTATTCTCGACGATTCGTCGAGAATGGGCACACGGCCTGCGACACGGGCGTGTCGCAGGGCGTGTCGACCCGTGTCGACACTTAGCCGTGAAATCGTCGAGTTATTCTCGACGATTCGTCGAGAATGGGCACACGGCCTACGACATGGGCGTGTCGCAGGGCGTGTTGACCCGTGTCGACGAGCGTCAAGGTGAAATCGTCGAGATTCACTCGACGGTCGTCGAGACAAGGCACACGGCCTAGGACACGGGCGTGTCCAAGGCCGTGTCATCCAGTCGTCGTTCTCCCCTCGACGAAATGTCCCGTGTACACGGCCTGGGGGCCCAGGCGTGTCAATGTGACACGGGCAAGGACACGGGCGTGTCCTAGAACCCGTGCAGTGCTCGGGTTGGAAACGGGGGAAAAATCATGGGTACACGGCCGGCTACACGGCCGTGTCAGCTGGAACACGGGCGTGTCAGCTCGAACACGGGCGTGTTCGATACCCGTGTGCGTGTTCAGAAGATTCGATTTTGACGGCGAATGCGGCACACGGCCCTGGACACGGGCGTGTGCCAAGCCGTGTTCGGCCCAGATTGGGCATTTCAGCCCCGAATCAAAGCCGCTCGTTTTCTTAGGTTGAGATCCGACGGCTGGGGATGGTTCCTGGGAGGATATACACGGGTTTGACTTAAGAAAAATCCACTTTTCATCACTTGATCTCTCTCCAAACCCTTGGAGAAAGAAGAGCTAAGGCAAGAGGAAGAGGAGCTAGATCCGCCATTGGAGGAGCTTCGGAGCTCCGAATCGCAAGCCGACTCCGGATCCACGGAGGCAACGCAAGCGCGGTGATTTCTATCCGATTACATTTCGATGGCGCCAAAGAGGAACGCAAGGGTAACGATCCTCTTCTTGAGCATGAGTCGCTATTTTCTTTGCATAGGAAGCCCGCTCTCGCGAGTTTGCAGAGAGTTGGAGGCGTTCCTTCGGGTAGATATGTGAAGTCCCCGTTGTTTAGAGTCCGTATGCGAGAACGGACATAGGCATTTTGGTTGAAGCCTACCCGGACATGTTAGTTCGGATCGGTGATGTTGCATTGCATAAAGCCGGAGGAGACTCCGTGCTATTGGGTGTTTTCGGGTTTTCTACGCGGTAGATTGCAGCAGGGAGCCTTGGGGACTAACCCAAAGGTGTACCCGGAAAACTGGGCGGACACGAGGTCTTGCCAACTTGGTGGCCTGAGTGCCAACATGAACATAACGGGGTTATGTGTCTTGCGGTAGAATGGGAATCGGTGAAAGTTTGACCCGCGCAAATGGCTTAAATTGCCGTTGCGATGTGAGCACGGGTTAGATGGAGCCATACCCGCTTTATGTCGTTCGGGTTAGAGAGACCTAAAGGTACATGGCACTCGCCGTTGGCATAGATGTGAGTCTTCGGTGGTCAATGGCTTAAATTGACGTGACCAATACCATGAAGACGAATTGCTCATAGGAATGGCCGTCAAAGTGGCGGTGGTGAATCCGGAATGTTAATGGCTTTAATTGACGTGACATCGACCGGTTCACCGAGAATGTGCCCTGAGTGCACGGGACGTGTGGCCGTACGAGCCAACGTCTGTGATGAGATGGCTATGGTTATATGCATTGCTCGCTTGTGCTAATGAAATGCAGGGAAGGAGCATCGCCGCCCCGAGTTGGGGGCGGGATCGTTATAATTTGGTCAGCATTGCTGACCGTTGCTTTGTTTGCCACCGTGCGGTGGTTTGTTTGCTTGCAGGTGCAGCTGGACCAAGCGGTCAATAGCGGGCTAAAGCCCTTTTTGCGAAGCTGGCCCTCGAAGGCCCAAGTGGAAATGTTTTCTATTTTATTCATGTATGGCCGGCCTGCGTGCCGAGGTTGGTAAATCATGTAATAGACAAATGAAACATCTTGTAAGGCCTTAAGGCCGACTTTTGAGTATTTTGTAATGACATTCCTTTTGGTTTTAGTGGACATTCATGCTTGTGCTGGGTTCTTGTTTTGCAACTTATAAACTGCTTCCGCTAGAATGCTCTGTGTAGGACGTTGAGATTAGTTGGATGGTTTCCATACGTAACCACCCGGTCTGTCTGTGGTATATGGCGTCGGGCCCCGGCCGGACCTACTGCTATATGCTATGCGACGGATAGGGGGTGTTACAACGGGCGTGACCCAAGGTCGTGACTTAAGATACTCCAGTAGGTGCTTAAGGTACTCGAGTAGGTGATTGATTCTTGAGTGAGAGGATTACACGCCCCATGTCACGGGCGTGACTATGGGCATGACCATAGGCGTGACCTGGGCATGTTCTCCGTTCGATGATTTTAGTTGAGTTCGACGAATCCCGATCGACGATAGGAATCACGCCCGGTGTCACGGGCATGACTATGGGTGTGACCATGGCGTGTCCATCGTGTCGAGTATTGAATCGACATTATAACCGCCTGAAACGCCTCGCTTGAGCGGGACACGGGTAAGGACACGGGCGTGTCCCTACCCGTGTCACATTATATATTTAAGGAACAGTGGAAAACCCTAGCCGTTTCACTCTTCTTCCCAGTCGTATTTTTCTGAGAGAAGTCTTGTGAAGAAGGGAGTTTGCTGGAGGAAGATCTAGGGAAGGAGATCCGCCATCGCTGTAAAAGAGAGGATGCTGCCGCGAAGAATCACAA